>OX411783.1:13726494-13890922 GCA_948252455.1 Acleris cristana | reverse complement strand
GGACTGTTTACGCCAACCACCCACGTTGAAGCCTTTATACGGGGACACAATGGTACTTACGTCTTTGTTCTGGGAATTATGAGAGAATATTTAAAATTGTGTTTAATAAAATATTTGTGTAAGGGTTGGTCACTTGACCTGTTCGTTGTGGACATATTTGAAAGAAGATCTAACTGTAGATATCTGTTCCGTAACTCATAACAGATTGTGTCTGTCTCTATGTCTGTTTGTTTGCTGTCTTTCTGGCCGACTTCTTGTCTGATTAGGATTCAGTAGCTTACAACAGATTATTCACCTATCTGTCTTTCTGTCTGTCGTCTTTTTCACAAGACTATTTGTTTTAGCGACGGGGAAAAGTGTTAACCTTTTATAAATATCAAATAATACGGTTCCTTAAAAAATCATTTCTGAGTAAACTCAATTAAAAGATACGGCCATTTTTAACACAGAATATAAAAATTCTCGTTAATTTCTTTTTAGGACTGACACGAACTAAAGCCTTACAAGAAACTATTGCACAACGAAAACTTTTCTTAATCTCACTATCCGTAATTAACAAATCCCATTAATTAACTGATTTATTGTACCATAAAAAGGACGCCTTTGTGTCGAACGTAAAGTTGAAAAGACTGAAGAGTCTTCCCCGTGGTGCTCAGCGAACCGTCGAGTTGTGAACACGCGGAACCTTAATTAGCAAATATGGCATGTCATCAAACAGAATGCGAAGTTTCCCTTAACGAGCCTAAGACAAGGGTTACACGATCAGTTTGGCGTCGTTTCAGTCCGTGCTCGAAAGGGACGCAGCTATATTAACATAATAGCTGCGTCCCCCTCGATCATGATTGAACTGACGCCAGACTGATGAAATACTGAGCGTGTAACCGATGTCTAAGGCAGTGTTGAATATCTTTCTCGTTTCATGTTGTACACTGGTGTTATTCTTCACTAGATTCTGCTCGCGACTTCGTCCGTGTTTCGATTATCGTCATTCCCTCCGGAACTTTACAATTTTCCGGGATGAAATGTAGCTTATGTGTTACTACCTCCATTTCAAATTTCATTCAAATCCGTCCAGCTATTGCAGCGTGAAGACGTAACAGCAGACACACACACTCACAAACTTTCGCATTTATAATATTGGTAGGATTGTTTCGAAAGTGAGTTTCATCTTCAAATCCTACGCTTGGTTTATATTGATCATTGCAATATTTTCCTCCTTATTTGTATTGTTGCCTTTCAAGGGCTTATTAAAGCTACTTCAAATCTTAAAACCGTCCTGTTATGTTCAGAAGATTTAGAAGTTGAACTATACTGTTTTCATCAATATCATGAGCCTTAAATGGAGATGGTAATTAAATACTAGCCAATGAAAACCAAAAAGATCCGTGGGTAGATCATCTGCCGGATGAATGGACGACATTCGTAAAATGGCGGGGAGACAATGGATGCGATTAGCGCAGGGCTGAGGAGAGTGGCGTGATGAGGAAGAAGTCTAAACCCAACAATGGGTGGATATGTTTGGATGTAAGGGTGGATGAGCCTAGTCATCCACTGTTGGACTTAAGCCTCCATCTCCACGTCACTCTCCACGATTTTAAGCTTTCCTTGTCCAACTACTGCCAGCCACTTTGCTGCTTCTGATTGTTGCGTTGATATAATTCATCTTGTCTAGGGTTAATCACTTATCACTGTTTTATCACTTAAATATAAATCAGATTGCAAAGTTGGTATCTGTATAAGAGAACATCTTAGCCTGGTTGTGCAAAATGTGGTCACAGAATTATCAACAAGTTTTTGGAGTTGTTGGTGAGTTTGTGGCTCTGCCTACCCCACTCTGGGAATGAAGGCGTGAGTTTATGTATGTATGTATGTCTAGGGTTGGTAAAACATAACTATTTCCACACATAAACACCTTCCGTGAAAAATTATGTAACAGATGGTGAAAACCGCATTCCGTGGCGCAGTTTCCAAGATCGAAGCGTACCATACAGAGGGACAAACGGCGGCAGGACGCGACTTAGTTTTATAATAAAAGATAAAAGACATTTATTCAGTAAGTAGGCCGCACGGGCACTTTTACACGTCAGGAATCTACCTGCGCTTCCCAAGAGGTGACCACTGCCGAGAAGAAACGCCGCAAGAAACTCAGCAGTCAGTCATTTTTTATCCATATTTCTTACAACAATGATACTACTTAGTCTAGTATTATATAAAGCTATAAATATTAAATTAAATATAATATCAAATATCATGCGTAGTTCAGCAGAAAAACATGACATAAATATTAGGAGAGAGATAGAGGGAGAAAAAGGCTACAAACAAAAAACAACAAGACGACCACATAAAAATTTCGACATGTTTTCCTACATCAACGGTGTCCCCTAGACTGGATAAAGGTTTTACATTTGAACAAATTATTATTGACCAAGTTTCGAGTTTAGGCCATGCGTTTTTGTCTGTTAGATAATCTTCGACCCTATAATACGCTTTAGACATTAACGACTTTTTGGTGGCAAGTTATATATTAAGTTAATACTATATTATATTAGATTTCGTCCACGAACTCTTTCGGCGTGCGATAGAGAATAACATATCTATTCGCACGTCGAGAATACTCAACCCACACAAGTGTGTATGGTATTATGAAGATGCGGTTGGTGAAATCTGTTCCAATCTAATTTAATATTTATTTACAGAGCTATAAGATTGGCATGGTTGTTTGCGGATGCTTTTTATGTATTTTTTTACTTTGGTATTTTGTATTCAATATAGAGTTCGTATTAGAGAATGGGGTTGAATAGAGTTATGTTATTTGGTTTGGGTGCAATGTTGGGGATTTTGTCAGGACATTCGGTGCCTGTGACACATCGCAGTGTCAGAATTACTTACATTTGTAAGGTAAGTGGCAGTGAATGTGTTTATTTGGACTTTGTTATTCATTATGTATGAATAATGTTGTTGATGATAAACCGTTTGGTGTTGAAATACAGGAACGTCAGACTGATTTCTAAATGTACTTATTTTTTAATCTATATTTTTCACGCCTTTTATATTAAAGAAGAAGAATGAGAACTTGTACAAATCATCACCAAAATTCAAACATCGACTTTAAGAATCACCGCTCGGCTCCGTAGTCACTTTCCATCAGCGGGCCTATTATGGTTGCCTTTATCGATGTGCACAAAACATATGTCACTTTCTGACCAGTTAGTGCGAGAGAGACGGATGCTATATCCACCGCGATAAAGGTTACCATAATACGGGCTCAGGTGGTGGTAGGAATTTGTGCACGGTCCGTCCGGATAGCTGGTAGCTATACTTTAACTTGCCACCAAACCGCGGTGTTTGCATTAGTCCTCAGGTTTGGCAACTCATTTGACGGGATAACAGTCTTGAGATTGTAGTCTTGAATCATCTGGTAGCCTGAATGCTCGTGTATCAATTTTTATGATAAGGAGAAGTCCTTATCATAAAAATTGACCCTCTGGCCCGTTTGTCTCCTCAACCTTGTATTATGATTTCAGAAGCTCTATTGTACTAGAAAAAACATTGCTTTCGACATTTGTCCTCTTATTGACAACGTTACGATAGCTCTTATTTACTTGTCAGTAATGGCGGCCGAGTCAAAAACGCGATAACAAGTCAAAAGCAATATGGTTTTAGCAAGTAAAATACAGCCCTGGGTCGGTCACTAACAATACTCATTACACATATCTCAGCTTTATTAGCACTTTTTCTTTATAAAACACTAGCTTTTGCCCGCGACTCCGTCCGCGTAGAAGTCGTTTATCGCTGCTCCCTCGGGATCTATCTAATTTTCCGGGATAAAAAGTACCCTATGTCCTTCCCCGGGACTCAAGCTATCTCCATACCAAATTTCATCTAAATCGGTTCAGCGGTTTAAGCGTGAAGAGGTAACAGACAGACAGACAGACAGACACATTTTCATATTTATAATATTACTAGCTTTTGCCGGCGACTCCGTCCGCGTAGAAGTCGTTTTTCGCTGCTTCCTCGGGATCTGTCTAATTTTCCGGGATAAAAAGTAGCATATGTCCTTCCCCGGGACTCAAGCTATCTCCATACCAAATTTCATCTAAATCGATTCAGCGGTTTAAGCGTGAAGAGGTAACAGACAGACAGACACACTTTCACATTTATAATATTAGTATGGATAGTATGGATTCTGTTCTAACATATACATTACGCACTCGAAAGACTGGCCACGCTCCAAACTTTTTATCAACGCGGCAATTCCGAGCCGGGTGTCTGCACAGCCTAATGAATTTCTGAAGTGCTCCCAATCAAACTTTCCTCGTTCGGCCTCATGTATTCCGTCATGCTGGCTTAGGCCATGCGAGAGCCCAGGTGGCGTCAGATTATTTTTGGCCAAATTGGTTCAGTTTTACGAGATTTATTGTCGCTTTTTACGATAAAGTCAAAGGACCTTATCGAGATAATATTTTGAACTAAGTTACACATTATCCCCATTACTAATAAAAGTTGAGTAACGGTGGTATAGCTATACAATGTTTTGTCCTTATCTGTCATTGTGACATTTAATTCTACTCGTACGAAGTCGCCGGCGTCCTCTAGTGTGCAACAAAATTCTAATGATTATACAGGATTATCCACAGACTCAAAATATGTTCTTGAATCTAAACAATTTCGAATTGTGCCTCTACTGCAGCTTTCGACTCATACAGATAGCACATACATGTAAATATTTCCCTTTTCAACAATGAACATTAGCGCTATCAAACTTTATGTTCCCCTTTAAAAATGTAATATAATTTGCACGCCGCTAAATGTATGAAGGTAAAAGTATGCAACCATTCCATTATCATAAAAAGTGAAGGTTTGCTGTATAATGGTGTGGTAGATAGTTTAAAAACAGTACGTCAAAACATAACTCCTTTATACATGTCATGTAGAATACACAAAAGAGCAAAAATTAGGATCTTTTTTTTCTTTTCTATTTACTGGTAGCAAGCACGTGGTGATTTTGGCCAATATCAAAATAATGATTGATCAGTAAATAAAATAAATCAAAAGTAAAATCAGGACTTTTTTTAATCCACCATCTTCCCTAAAAAAAAGTTCGTGTCACATTGTAAATAATTAGTAGGTATTTTACAGCACAAAAAGACATTAATACGCCAGCATTACTAAATAAATGTAACTTGGGAGAAGTTAGATTAACAGTGGTAAATTTAACCATAATTACTTTAGTGGTTGGTTTTTTTTGTCAATCCGATTCATACAGAATTACTGATGTAGTGCATAATCATAAGATCTTTCCCTTTTTGCTTTCTTCATTAGCCTATCTATTTACTTAGCTTATTATTTATTTACTTCATCTGTAAAAATTTGTTATCCTGATAGTAAATGATACGGCCATTAATACAGTCATGATTTAAAAACCAAGGTTTTATACGCCGTTATCTGGAGTTTAAGCTAAATTCCCGTACCAAATTTAATAATTTGATCAGCATGCCATTGTGATCAAGGTGTATTAGTATGAAAGAAACGCGCATTCTTAAGACATCCCGTAACAAATGAGCACATGTCAGTACAATTTGCAATACTGTTTCTCAACTGTTTACTACGGCCAGCATAGGCTTTTGTCACTCCTCAAAATTACGAAGAAATAAAACTTTTATAATACCCTGACGTTTCAGAGCCTGTTTTTGTCGCTTTTTAAAATGTTTGTCACCCCTGTTTACATTTCGGTCGGCTTTTCAGCACTTTGTTCGTGATGGTTCCAGTTATCTGTATAATTTCTGCGTGAGAAAAAAACGGGTTTAATTTAATAAAAACGTACCTTTTAATGGGTCGGACCTACAAAAATGCTTAGGTTTTGTTTTATAAATAAATATCAAGGGACAATATCACACCAATTGACTTATTAGTCCCAAACTAAGCTCTAGGCTTGGACTATGGGTACTAGACAACAATATACATACTTATATAGAGAAATATATACTTAAATACAAAGAAAACATCCATGACTCAGGAACAAATATTCGCGCTTATCACAAAAATATCTGCCCTTCCAGAAATTTGAACCAATACCAGAGGGCTTATTGTCTAACGCAATCGCAATCACAACCGTATTCATTTTGAAAATCGAATTCTTGTCTGCATACAAAATTAAAACAATTGACAAGATTTCATATTTTCAAGACTTTAATTTTATTCGTTCTATAGATACTGTTTGGAAGGAGGAAGACACTAATAGTTTAAATTTTTTCTAAGAATGAATAATTATTTTATTATTCATTTATTAAGATGTACAAACTTATTCTAAAAGGGCGTAACTTCATTTCTACGACACAATGGACATTATAACGTTATTAAAAAAAGCTCTTCTTTTTTTTATAATGGTCTTTCAATAGTGTCAATTTCAAATTTAGAATTATGACAGCTTTTTTTCTCGTGAAAAAGGCAATGGTATTATATCTATTCGGGCGTAGTATTGGTAAAATTCGATATGTTTTTTAACTTTCTTATAATTTTTAAATAAAGAAAAATAAATTGAAATAAATATTTTGCCGTGTTCAGGAGGCAAAATCCTTTCGATTCCTATAGTAATTTGCAGGTGTCACCGAAATGAAATGTTGTCAATTGCTCCACTTTGAAGCCGGTTCCGATTGCGAGTGCGTTAGGCAATAGGCCCACAGGTTTAAGAGAGAGAAACGTTATAGCATTTTGTACGGAAAATTTTAGGTACACAATCTCCTTAATTGTACACGGAGTCACTAGTTAACTAAATATATTCCACGAAAACAATTCGTAATCAGATCCCAAAAACTTTCTCCGTATCAAAATAAACCAAACAAACCGGTCAATAAAAGTCAACAAGCGAACTGCATGTTAAAATGTCAATTTGTTTGTGGCACGTCGGGATCAAACTTTTGACTGATTAGAGCCAATATTGACTTTTCACTTGTTACGGGCCAAACGAGTTTCGCACATTGATTGAATTCATTTAGAGTTAGAGCGGTTGGAAGTTTGAAATGAATGGTTTTTTACGATTCATTACGAACATTAAAGTTAAAATATCATGATTAAAAAAACCGGCCAAGTGCGAGTCGGACTCGCGCGCGAAGGGTTCCGTACAATTATTTTTACAATATAGACACTATTTCAGTTGCCGGTATTAATATCCAGCAAAAAATGGGAAAAAAATCACGTTTGTTATATGTGCGCCCGAATATTTATTTTATTCTGATTTTAGTATTTTTAGGGTTCCGTACCAAAATGGTACAAAAGGAACCCTTATGGTGAGACTTCGTTGTCTGTCTGTCTGTCTGTCTGTATGTCACAGCAGGTTTTCTCAGCAACTACAAATGCTATCAACTTGAAATTTGGCATAGTTGTACAACTTGCTTGCCCGCATCTATTTGTAGTAAAAAAAATATGAAATCAATTTTATTAATAATTGAAAAGGGGTCTAGAATGGGGGGTTCAAAAATGAAAGTGGTTCGATTATAGCAAATGGGGTGTCATATGAAAGGTCTTAATCTGCACATTTCAAAACTATTTTTTTGAAAATTTTCTGTGATGTACTTTTTGATTTATAGCCAAAAATGTACAAAAAATGACCGTTCCCCCCCCCTTATCTCCGAAGTTTATTAATCAAAAATTATGAAAAAATCCTGACGTATAGATAATTACTTATATTTTCTGGGAAAAATAAAATGAAGTGTTCATTATTTACAGTTTTTGAGAAATAACAAAAAAACTTAGAAAATCTGTATTAAAATTTAGGCTAGTCAAAATCGACCTTATTGCCTGGAAAATAAAGCTTATAACAAAATGAGTATTTTCTTTTGCGGTTACCAAGCATATTCTTCAATACGGAACCCTCGGTGCGCGAGTCCGACTCGCACTTGACCGGTTTTTGTTATGGCGGCAACAGAAATACATCATCTGTGAAAATTTAAACTGTCTAGCTATCACGGTTCATGAGGTACAGCCTGGTGACTGACAGATAGACAGACGGACAGTGGATAATTATAATCAAAAAAGTAGGAAATTAGCAAGTTTATTTTTTTAAATTCTCTACTGAAGTTAGAGGGTGTAGTCACTTTTCAGTACTTTGGAGGTCAATTTCTCCCAACGTATTTTTTTTTAGCGGCCCTTACTCAAACTGAGTTTGGGTCGCTAAAAAAAAGTAGGTGTCTTTTATTTTAGACTACTCTCTAACATATATCAAAATAAACCAAATCGGAGCCGGACAGTTGGGTACCTTTGTTTGTTAGTGTTTTTTGCAATCTGGAGGTTATTTCCTAGACCACACAGGCTCACACAGCCTTACCTACTTGACGAGATTTTGGGACATGTAGCGCCATCTAGCGTAATCGATACGAACTAAATTTCAAACTAGTTGGTTTCTACACTTTAGAGACACGTGGCGCCATCTAGTGCGGTGAATACAAACTGGCGTTACGCTATTGGCAAAGTATAGTGTCTCCAATCGGCGGCGGCGCACCGTGCAAATCAATTTGTCGTTGCACGGATGCGTTAATGAATGATAAATGAAGTAATGAAGTGTAACGTCTTAAATTGAAAACAATTTATGAGTAAATAGTGTCACAGCTTTAGTCACTAGCGACATCTAGCGTCAAGTAGCCAAATAGAACCACCGTCAGTATCAAATCAAAGACTCAACGTTGCAATCAACTTAAATGAAGTTCAAAATATATTTTTACTTCCATTAAAAGACGGACGGGTATTCAATTGGAACATTTAGACGCACTTCGTGAAATCGTGAGTGCTCCAATCAAAGCGTACCTAGTTTTTAATATTTTCCAATCATTCGTGCAGTCGTCCAGTCGATGGACTTTTAAATAACCTCCATTTTAGACGCTCCTCTTTAATTTGGACCGTTTTAAAGAAAAAAGGCAACGTTCAAAATCGTATTTCTGTTTAATTAATTTTTAGGGTTCCTTAGGTACCAAAATGGTAAAAAAGGAACACTTATGGTGACACAGCAGTTTTTCTCTGAGATTATAAATAAACGCCATCAACATGAAATTTGACTTAGTTGTGAAACTTGCTTGCCCGCATCTGCTTTTAGTAAAACAGTAGGTATAAAATTATTTTTCTAAATATTTATAAAGGGGTCTAGAATGGGGGGTTGAAAAATGAAAGTGATTAATTGATTATAACAAACGGGGGTCATATGAATAGGTTCAATCTGCAAATCGTTGCTTAAATACAAAAGCGACACAAATCAAAATACGTTTGTGTTGCATTTAAATTCGGAATGCTATTACTTTAAGTTTCAAATCAAACAATATTTATTTTTGATTTGTATATACCTATTTATTTAAGCAGCGAAATATCAGAATATTTTTTTTATAATTTTCCGTGTCGTACTTTTTGATTCGTAGCCAAAAATGAACAAAAAATTACCGTTCTCTGAAAAATTACAAATTTAAACATAGTAAAATGAAGTTGTAAATTTTTAAAGTCAGTAACTTTAAAAATCTGTATTAAAATTTAGGATAGTCAAAATGGACCTTATTGCGTATAAAAAAACTTCATAACAAAATGAGGATTTTCTTTTCCGTTTTCCAACCATCTTCTCTTGAATACGGAACCCTCGGTGGACGAGACCGACTTGCACTTGACCGGTTTTTTAAGAGATACTTACTATGAAAACCTATTTATTTCATCTGTTTGAGTCGTTAAGATACCTAATACTGCGGCCTTTCGAATCCCTAGTGCTAAAATCCTTTCACAATGTCCATGGTACGTTCCATTAAATACTATAATATTGTACGATATATAACATTAATATTTAAAAACGGACCCTTACCAAAGCCATATTCCGAGTGCGAGTGCTTTTCCAAAAAAATCTAAAAGCCATTTGGCATTTCTCACAAAATGTTCGAATGAAACCACTCACCGAAGGCAATTTCCTTTTTTCCAGTTACAGCCTCCTGTCACACAGAAGCAAATGTTCTTGTTCTTCTTTTTTTTATTAATGGCGGTCCACCGCAGTATTTTGCAGTGATTTCGCCTATAGCAGCCTGCACACGTAAAGTTCAGACCGCGGGAAACGCCACGCGCCGTTCCAATCTTCGTTCCAAACCGTACGTGTAAATGCAACTGAAATAGTTAAATAGTAAACAATGTACGGTTCGGAACGAAGATTGGAACGGCGCGTGGCGTTTCCCGCGGTCCGAACTCTACGTGTAAAGGCCGCTAATGTCAAGTGAGTAGAGTAAATCAGTAAACAGAATAAATCAAAAGTAAAAAGCGAACATCTTTCAAAATTGACCATCTTCCGTCCCCGAAGGTTACCAGAAGCCCCAAGCAGGTTTTCAGGCTATCGATGAACTGAGTAAAGTTATTTATATAAATTTCAGTTTGTACTAGGTAGTTTGTACCCACAGGAAGATGGTTTAGTAAGTTTAAAGTAAGTTCGTAAATACTTAAGTGAAGTTAGCATTCCCACGTTAGTTGAAAACTTACGAAAAAAACTTTATATAACGGATTTTACTTTCTACTGTCCAAATTATTTTATCTTCCCAAAATAAGTTAAGGTCATGTAGGTAATTTTGTGACACACGTCTTTTATGAAATAGTGTTTCATGGATTTGGGTTTTCCTTGTATAACAATACTACAAAAAACAAAACTAATATTTCTTAAGTACGTTTTTAAATATTGTAATAAAGTACCTAAATCTTACATTATATTACTGGGAATATAGTGATTGCTATGAATTTTGATCGCCAGGTAAAAACTAAAAAGATAAGTTTATATTGTAAAAACGATTAAAAATATGTAAGAATAACTTATTGGTTGTTTCTAAAGTTAGTAGGTTGTTAAGTTAACAAGACAAAACTATAAAATGGCTGCTTTAATCAACTTTACCATTTTTTTTATCTTTTATCACCTCGTTGCAATACGGTGTAAACGCGACCGTCCTTTAAACGTCGACCTAGCAAATGCTTGTAAAAATTGGCCTGGCAGTTGATAATAAAAGGGTAGGGTGCGCTGTGTGTGACTTTACCTGTGGTGGTATTACCCAACGTATTGTTTCGATATAAGTAGTCGAAGGTCATATGTTTGTTTATCTACATCCATATCATAATTTCAATATAATATGTTCAGAAGCGATAAGCAAATGCCCTACATTATGTTACCTGTATCTGTGGTTGCACTGTAATGTTAACATTAAAGTATTACAAATGTCAATAAAGTATCGGTTATCGCTGTAGTTGAATCTTAATGTTCACTTTACAGTATAAGTGACCTGCACTTTAATGTGAACATTAAGATGCAGGTACATTAAGATGCAGGGTAATGACGGATACAGGTTTCTCACATATTGTAGAAAACTTATGATATGTATGTAGATAAAGTTATGTATGCGACTGTACGCATAATTAGGCATTAAAACACTCGTGTGATCTTATTATGAAACTCGCCTTACGGCTCGTTTCATAAAACCACACTCGTGTATAATGCCTCTCATTATGCACCAGTCACGTAAATAACTATTAAACTTACAGTCTGTTCCTATTCAGACTGACAATGATAATAACAAGTATACCTACCTGACTTTAGGTAATTGTCTTTAGATAGATCAGGGGTGGCCAACCGGTCGATCGCCGACCAAGTCTAGTCGATGGTGGCATAAAAATATAATTATGACCTATACTGTTTCATTTAAGATTTCAAGAAGTATGTAATTGGTAGATCGCACAGTTGGCCACCCCTGAGATAGAGGATGGAATAGTGATGGTATTGTTTTTAACTCGGCCGCCATTGCTATCAAGTAAATAAGATCTATCAAATAGTTGGCAATACGATAACAGGTCAAAGACGATATGGTTTTTACCGACTAGAAGCTCGGCCCAGTGAGGCTAGACAAGACAAGACAAGGCTAGGCTGGACAAGAGACCCTATACAAGTTGCATTCGGCGTTCATTATAGTTATCCAAAATGTATATAGGATTGACGTAAGCTGTCAGACGGTCGCGTTGAGTGCCTAATTCAATTCGATACATTTTGCCAGCTTTCGAAAATCGTTCACGTTAACGTTAAGCAACTTACAACTTGTCTAGGGCTTCTGATTAGACAATTTACGCTCGTGGTTAATTTCTTTTCGAGTAATATAAACGCAATCGTAGATTTATCGAACTTTTAGTCAGGTAAAGAATACCTTAGCTGGCCCCAATACTCCTCGCACGATCGGAAACTTTCAGTTTGACGCCCGACTGGAGGTTTGTGTACGAAGTTAAGTAGCTTGTGTGACGTTCAGGGAATAACAAGTATAATAAAGTTAACACGATCGGTATGAGTTTAGGATTTTTAGATATAAAGGCTAAGTCCGTCTCGAGCTTCGAGGGTCACGGTCATAACTCATATTAGAATAAAGTCCTACTGCAGGCTTAAGTAGTACCATTATAAAACAAACACACTGAACATATCTTAAGCTTAAATACCTAAAAGGGATTTTTCTACTCGTTAATACAGTAGGAAAACTATACAGTACAGATACACAGCTGCTGCACGTACAAATATTTCTATCTCCTACACGGCCAATGAGCAAAGTTAGCGACAGCAATATTTGCTCTAATGAAATCCGCAGGCGCTTTAGCAGATGAAAATTCTACTGAAACTGTTAGTTGGAGGCGTTATTTAAACTATTTGTTCAATTGAGGAAAATAAAATAAATGTGGCCCTAATAGCTCACTAAAATTAAACGGCCATTTTTTGTCTATTTATAGCTTAGGTAGGTATATAGTTAGTTTAGTAATATTGCCTAACTGGCTATATGCGAGAATAAGAAGAAATATTACTGCTAGACTTTCCGTGAGGCAATTTTAGAAAGTGAGCGATATAATAATATTGGTAATAAAACATAAGAATGCTAAGCAACGACTGACATTGTTTATTATTTGCTACATTCTCTCTACAGAAATGATATTGCACATCTATGTGTTGAGATCTCTTTTGGAATATTGGGTTGGCTGATAACTTTTGAGCTGATATATATCCGTAGCTGACCTAAATACCAGTTGGGGCCACAGAATATAACACATGACGTAACAGGACATTTTTAGAGTTCCGTAGTCAACAATTTTATCGTTTTTCTCGAGAACTATAATAATATAAAATTGTTCGACTACTCAGCAATATCCTTGAAAGCATTCTTAAATATTCATAGCCAATTCCAGCGTCCCGAAGCTACCTAATGAAATTAACTCAAAATGTTTTCTCTAGCTTTTGGTACCTTGTAGGAACAACTTTTTTTTTTGTTCTCCTGTGTTTCAAGTTCCACTACTAGGTAAAGGCCTCCCCTCTGTCTCTTCATTCATCCCTGTGCTCCTGTCAATCACACATAAACGCATCCAGGTCATCCCGCCATCTCCTTTTGGGTCTACCTCTGCTACGATATCCGTCTCGTGGATGCCAATCGATAGTATCTTTGACCCATCTCTCATCGTGCATGTGGCAGACATGTCCAGCCTAGTCCCACTTCAACTTTGCGGTCTTCGTTCTAACATCGGCAATACCAGTTCAGGAACACAGCTCTATGTTCCTAACCCTGTCGGTGCTCAAGACACCCAGTATGCTGCGCTCCATTGCTCTTCGGCAAACCTTTAGTCTGAAGCCCTAGCCAAGATCCATTGCGCTAACAAGCGTTTCTAATCGTTTCGTTTTAAACCAATCGCGTCACTGGTAGATGACGTGATACGAAAAGTCACGTGATCTACCAGTGACGCGATTGGTTTAACAACGAAACGAATGGAAACGCGAGTTAGCGTAATGCATCTTGTCCAGAGCCTCAGGTCATCCCGCCATTTCCTTTTGGTTACCTCTGCTACGATATCCGTCTCGTTGATGCCAATCGATAGTATTTTTGGCCCATCTCTCATCGTGCATGTGGCAGACATGTCCAGCCCAGTCCCACTTCAACTTCGTGGTCTTCATCCTGAAACGCAGCTCTATGTTCCTAACCCTGTCGGTGCTCAAGACACCCAGTATGCTGCGCTCCATTCCTCTTCGGCAAACCTTGAGTCTCGACTTCTGAGCCTCAGTTTAATGACCACGTTTGAGCACCTTAAGTTAGGATAGACAAGATGCTGGGGGGCTACGTTTTGGCGCTATAGCGGTCCCGTAGCCCTCTCCTAAAGCGATTGGCGCAACACCCCGGGGGTTTTAGCCCGTGCAAGTCGGACATAACCCGTCCTGGCCCCCGTCGGGGCGGGTATGCAAAGGCATTTCGCCCGGGACAAAAAAAAAAACAAAAAAAAAAGGATAGGCAAGATGCACATACCGATGAGTTTGCGCCTTAACTTCTTAAACCATATAAAAAAAAACTTCCCCACGCCCTTTTCTCATTCTAGACAACTCTTACTTCAACCACTTTACTTGAAGGCAAAAACCGATTCATTAAGCGAATCACAACTCTATCCCTACACCATACAGTTCAATAATTAGGATACGTGGATATGTCGCTAAAAGGCAAAGGCGAGGGTCTAACACATATCGTAAATCATCGTAAGTTGGCGCGAGGAAACTTAGTTAGTATGAAAAACTGCTGCTTTTACCGCTAAGAGACGCTGCGGGGAAAATACATATTATTATTATCTTATATAGTAAAAGTTAGGGCGTAAGTGTAATAATGATATCTATCTATCTATATATATAAAAGGCAATGTCCCGGGTGACATATCAACGCCCAGCCTAAACCGCTAACGATACAAATTTGGAATTTTGAGGGGAAGTTGATTTTGTATTGAAGGCGTCGTTTAAGAAGGGATTTTTCGAATTTCAACCCCTAAAGGTGTGAAAGGGGGTTGCAAAGTTTGTATGGGAAAAAATATTTTTATTGTCTAATTTACTTGAAACTTGGTAGGAATGCTCTTCAATGCAAATAATGAGACACGTATTTCAGCGATTACTAAAATTCAACCCCTAGAGGGGTGAAAAGGGGTTGCAAAGTGTATATAGATAAAATATTTTTATGATCAAATTTACTTGAAACTTGGCAGGAATGCTCTTCAATGCAAATAATGAGACACGTATTTTAGCGATTACTAAAATTCAACCCCTAGAGGGATGAAAAGGGGTTGCAAAGTGTGTAAGATAAAATATTTTTATGATCAAATTACTTGAAACTTGGTAGGAATTCTCTTAAATGCAAATAATGAGACACGTATTTCGGCGATTACTAAAATTCAACCCCTAGAGGGATGAAAGGGGGTTGCAAAGTGTTTACGGATAAAATATTTTTATGATCAAATTACTTGAAACTTGGTAGGAATTCTCTTAAATGCAAATAAAGAGACACGTATAAAAGGCAATGTCCCGGGTGACATATCAACGCCCAGCCTAAACCGCTAACGATACAAATTTGGAATTTTGAGGGGAAGTTCATTTTGTATTGGAGGCGTCGTTTAAGAAGGGATTTTTCGAAATTCAACCCCTAAAGGTGTGAAAGGGGGTTGCAAAGTTTGTATGGGAAAAAATATTTTTATTGTCTAATTTACTTGAAACTTGGTAGGAATGCTCTTCAATGCAAATAATGAGACACGTATTACAGCGATTACTAAAATTCAACCCCTAGAGGAATGAAAAGGGGTTGCAAAGTGTATATAGATAAAATATTTTTATGATCAAATTTACTTGAAACTTGGCAGGAATGATCTTCAATGCAAATAATGAGACACGTATTTCGGCGATTACTAAAATTCAACCCCTAGAGGGATGAAAGGGGGTTGCAAAATTTGTATGGGAAAAAATACTTTTATGGTCAAATTTACTTGAAACTCGGTAAAAATGCTCTTCAATGCAAATAATGAGACACGTATTTCAGCGATTACTAAAATTCAACCCCTAGAGGGATGAAAAGGGTTTGCAAAGTGTGTAAGATAAAATATTTTTATGATCAAATTACTTGAAACTTGATAGGAATTCTCTTCAATGCAAATAATGAGACACGAATTTCGGCGATTACTAAAACGCAACCCCTAGAGGGATGAAAGGGGGTTGCAATGTTTGTATGGGAAAAAATAGGTACTTTTATGGTCAAATTTACTTGAAACTCGGGAGAAATGCTGTTCAATGCAAGTAATGAGCAGTAATCGGAAATAGGTGAGCTAATTCACCTAAACTTGATGCATGTTCATTCAATAATGTATTCCCATCTCACTCACGCATGAATGAATAAGCATCAAGTTTAGGTAGATTAGCTCACCTATTTCCGATCACTGGTAATGAGACACGCATTTCAGCGATTTCTAAATTTCAACCCCTAGGGACAAAAGGCGGATGCAAAGTTTGTTTAGGAAAAAATATTTGGTATGCTCAAATTTACTTTAAACTTGGTAGAAATGCTCTGAAATTAAAATAATGAGTCACGTATATCAGTGATAACTAAAATTCAACCCCTAGAGAGATGAAAGGGGATTGCAAAATTTAAATGGAAAAAATACTTTTGTGGTCAAATTTACATGAAACTTGGTATAAATGCTCTTCAATACAAATAATGAGACATATATTTGAGCGATTACTAAAATTCAATCCCTAGAGGGATGAAAGGGGGGTTGCAGTTTGAATGGAAAAAAATACTTTTATGGACAAATTTACTTGAAACTTGGTAGAAACGCTCTTCAATGCAAATAATGAGACACGTATTTCAGCGATTACTAAAATTTAACCCCTAGAAGGATGAAAGGGGGTTGAAAAGTTCGTTTAGGAAAAAATATTTGGTATGCTCAAATTTACTTGAAATTTGGTAGAAATGCTCTTCAATGCAAATAATGTGAAACGTATTTCAGCAATTACTAAAATTCAACCCCTAGAGGGATGAAAGGGGGTTGCAAAATTTGTTTAGGAAAAAATATCTGGTATGCTCAAATTTACTTGAAACTTGGTAGAAATGCTCTTCAATGCAAATAATGTGACACGTATTTCAGCGATTACTAAAATTCAACCCCTAGGGATAAAAGGGGGTTGCAAAGTTCGTTTAAGAAAAAATATTTGGTATGCTTAAATTTACTTTAAACTTGGTAGAAATGCTTGCTCTGCAATGATAACAATGAGTCACGTGATAACTAAAATTCAAACCCTTGGGGGATGAAAGGGGGTTGCAAAGTTTCTACAGGAACGAATACTTTTATGTTCTGATTTACTTACTTGAAACTTGGTAGAAATGCTCGATTCAGGAAAAACTACCTCTAAGGAGGTAAAACAGGGGGTAGAAAATTGTATAGTATATTTATAAGTGAGAAACGTGGATAAAAGGTGGTACCTAATAGTTAGTTAAGAGCAAATCCAAAAAAACTTGGGATCTAAGACTACTGACTGTAAAGTTTGTACCGAAATTATGTAATATTCAAAGTTACATACCTTCAAGATATGAAAATGGGTATTATTATTACATACAGAAAATATTCAGTTTCGGTGTTTATCGAAAATCTTCTGCTAAGTGGGTTAATTGTTTGTATAGAAATGTGGCAAATTTATCTAGACTCGTATAAAAAAAACGTAATGGTGAAAGAGAGGCAGTGAATTTATTTTGTATGTAGCGCCATAAAATTAAAGTTGTTTATGTGGACTGCTTACTTAAAATTCACGCACTAGACTTTTTTTTTAAAACCCTTATAATGTGATGTAAACTATAACTGTACTTTCAACAGAAGTTCTGACTCTCCGCAGACGAAGTCGCGGGCGGAAAGCTAGTATTTTATAAGCCTACTCCCACGTGGCTAAAGACGAGTTAAAATCAAAATAATCAAAATGAATTTAAAATTACATTTAGGGCTGATTTTTGAATCACCAGATAAAACTATCCGTCAGTTAAATGTATTACTATCCTTTTCTGAAGTCATATGAAAGAAAAGGACAGAGCTAAAATTTACCTTCCGGATAGCTTTATCTGGGGATTGAAAAATCAGCCCTTAGAAGAGAGGGCAATCTAGATCTGTCGGTTCATTTATGGAAAGGTAAAGAAGTTGTGGCTAAATCAACAAGATTAGTTTGAGTGTTGATCCTTACCTCTTATGTAGGTTTTAACTGCTGTTTACGTAGGTTTAGATTACATAGTATATTCTTTTATCTATGTATGTACATTCATAGATACATTAAATCACGCCTGTTTCCCAGAGGGGTAGGCAGAGACCACTTCTTTCCACTTGCTACGATCCTGACAAATCTCTTTCGCTTCTTCCACATTCATCTATGTATGTATTTTATTAAAGCAGTTTTTTTCTTCCTCTTTCTCAGTTGTATGTACTATTTGTTATTTTGTTAATTTGTCTATCCTTCTGCATTGTCATTGCTTATTCTACTTCAAGGTTAACTGGAAGAGATCCCATATGGGATAAGTTCACCTATGTACATTATCTATATTGATGCAAAAATGCTTTGTAATTGTTTATGTGCAATAAAGAGTTTACATACATACATACATACATACATACAAAGAATAACCGCGCTAGGTATAATACTCGTACCTACGGGGCGCATACGGAGGTAGAGTCTTATATTCGTTCTTACAGTCTAATGTCTGTGTATCTGTCTGTCTGTCTGTGCCATACTAGCTCCCAAAAAAATGGACCAATTTGAAAGCCATACATTTTAAGAGAACCTTGTTTATGTGATGTCATAGAGTGAAACACGTACGTATAGCCTATAGTGTTATAAATAATTTACGGGCACGTCACAATCAATCAATCGATGAACCACTATAGAACCTTGTCACATTAAACCAACGATTAATTCCTATGTCAGTCTACCTCGTCACTTGACGCTGTCATTATGACAAGGGTCTATTAGTAGGTAGGGCATATTTTTCAGTCAACCTATTCGCCATATATTACTACTTACCATATTAAATTTGATATAAAATACTTTTTATCGAATAAACAGCTGGGTGAAGGTCGTCTCCTATTCGGATCTATGGTGGATCAATATTTCAATTCCGTGATGGTACTTACACTCGTTGTATTGGCGTCTGTAGGTATTCCCGTCGTCGAAGTCCAAAAAATGCATTTCATCTGATGGTTTGTTAAAACGCAGAAAAAAAAACATGTAACCATGTAAGGCATTAATTTTTTTTATTGTAATTTAAAACATTGTATCTGCTATCACAAAACTCATTGTAACATTTGTAATTCGCTTTCAAAAATCTACAATTAACGGTTTAAATATCTGCCGATTATCCTACCTTGTAAATTAGTTTTTTATACAAACACTAGCTTTCCGCCCGCGACTTCGTCTGCGGAGAGTCAGAACTTCTGTTGAAAGTACAGTTATAGTTTACATCACATTATAAGGGTTTTAAAAAAAAAGTCTAGTGCGTGAATTTTAAGTAAGCAGTCCACATAAACAACTTTAATTTTATGGCGCTACATACAAAATAAATTCACTGCCTCTCTTTCACCATTACGTTTTTTTTATACGAGTCTAGATAAATTTGCCACATTTCTATACAAACAATTAACCCACTTAGCAGAAGATTTTCGATAAACACCGAAACTGAATATTTTCTGTATGTAATAATAATACCCATTTTCATATCTTGAAGGTATGTAACTTTGAATATTACATAATTTCGGTAAAACTTTACAGTCAGTAGTCTTAGATCCCAAGTTTTTTTGGATTTGCTCTTAACTAACTATTAGGTACCACCTTTTATCCACGTTTCTCACTTATAAATATACTATACAATTTTCTACCCCCTGTTTTACCTCCTTAGAGGTAGTTTTTCCTGAATCGAGCATTTCTACCAAGTTTCAAGTAAGTAAATCAGAACATAAAAGTATTCGTTCCTGTAGAAACTTTGCAACCCCCTTTCATCCCCCAAGGGTTTGAATTTTAGTTATCACGTGACTCATTGTTATCATTGCAGAGCAAGCATTTCTACCAAGTTTAAAGTAAATTTAAGCATACCAAATATTTTTTCTTAAACGAACTTTGCAACCCCCTTTTATCCCTAGGGGTTGAATTTTAGTAATCGCTGAAATACGTGTCACATTATTTGCATTGAAGAGCATTTCTACCAAGTTTCAAGTAAATTTGAGCAAACCAGATATTTTTTCCTAAACAAATTTTGCAACCCCCTTTCATCCCTCTAGGGGTTGAATTTTAGTAATTGCTGAAATACGTTTCACATTATTTGCATTGAAGAGCATTTCTACCAAATTTCAAGTAAATTTGAGCATACCAAATATTTTTTCCTAAACGAACTTTTCAACCCCCTTTCATCCTTCTAGGGGTTAAATTTTAGTAATCGCTGAAATACGTGTCTCATTATTTGCATTGAAGAGCGTTTCTACCAAGTTTCAAGTAAATTTGTCCATAAAAGTATTTTTTTCCATTCAAACTGCAACCCCCCTTTCATCCCTCTAGGGATTGAATTTTAGTAATCGCTCAAATATATGTCTCATTATTTGTATTGAAGAGCATTTATACCAAGTTTCATGTAAATTTGACCACAAAAGTATTTTTTCCATTTAAATTTTGCAATCCCCTTTCATCTCTCTAGGGGTTGAATTTTAGTTATCACTGATATACGTGACTCATTATTTTAATTTCAGAGCATTTCTACCAAGTTTAAAGTAAATTTGAGCATACCAAATATTTTTTCCTAAACAAACTTTGCATCCGCCTTTTGTCCCTAGGGGTTGAAATTTAGAAATCGCTGAAATGCGTGTCTCATTACCAGTGATCGGAAATAGGTGAGCTAATCTACCTAAACTTGATGCTTATTCATTCATGCGTGAGTGAGATGGGAATACATTATTGAATGAACATGCATCAAGTTTAGGTGAATTAGCTCACCTATTTCCGATTACTGCTCATTACTTGCATTGAACAGCATTTCTCCCGAGTTTCAAGTAAATTTGACCATAAAAGTACCTATTTTTTCCCATACAAACATTGCAACCCCCTTTCATCCCTCTAGGGGTTGCGTTTTAGTAATCGCTGAAATACGTGTCTCCTTATTTGCATTTAAGAGTATTCCTACCAAGTTTCAAGTAAATTTGACCATAATTTTTTTTTATCTTTAAACACTTTGCAACCCCCTTTCATCCCTCTAGGGGTTGAATTTTAGTAATTTGACCATATTTTTTTTTTATCTTTAAACACTTTGCAACCCCCTTTCATCCCTCTAGGGGTTGAATTTTAGTAATCGCCGAAATTCGTGTCTCATTATTTGCATTGAAGAGAATTCCTATCAAGTTTCAAGTAATTTGATCATAAAAATATTTTATCTTACACACTTTGCAAACCCTTTTCATCCCTCTAGGGGTTGAATTTTAGTAATCGCTGAAATACGTGTCTCATTATTTGCATTGAAGAGCATTTTTACCGAGTTTCAAGTAAATTTGACCATAAAAGTATTTTTTCCCATACAAATTTTGCAACCCCCTTTCATCCCTCTAGGGGTTGAATTTTAGTAATCGCCGAAATACGTGTCTCATTATTTGCATTGAAGATCATTCCTGCCAAGTTTCAAGTAAATTTGATCATAAAAATATTTTATCTATATACACTTTGCAACCCCTTTTCATTCCTCTAGGGGTTGAATTTTAGTAATCGCTGTAATACGTGTCTCATTATTTGCATTGAAGAGCATTCCTACCAAGTTTCAAGTAAATTAGACAATAAAAATATTTTTTCCCATACAAACTTTGCAACCCCCTTTCACACCTTTAGGGGTTGAATTTCGAAAAATCCCTTCTTAAACGACGCCTCCAATACAAAATGAACTTCCCCTCAAAATTCCAAATTTGTATCGTTAGCGGTTTAGGCTGGGCGTTGATATGTCACCCGGGACATTGCCTTTTATACGTGTCTCTTTATTTGCATTTAAGAGAATTCCTACCAAGTTTCAAGTAATTTGATCATAAAAATATTTTATCCGTAAACACTTTGCAACCCCCTTTCATCCCTCTAGGGGTTGAATTTTAGTAATCGCCGAAATACGTGTCTCATTATTTGCATTTAAGAGAATTCCTACCAAGTTTCAAGTAATTTGATCATAAAAATATTTTATCTTACACACTTTGCAACCCCTTTTCATCCCTCTAGGGGTTGAATTTTAGTAATCGCTAAAATACGTGTCTCATTATTTGCATTGAAGAGCATTTCTACCGAGTTTCAAGTAAATTTGACCATAAAAGTATTTTTTCCCATACAAATTTTGCAACCCCCTTTCATCCCTCTAGGGGTTGAATTTTAGTAATCGCCAAAATACGTGTCTCATTATTTGCATTGAAGATCATTCCTGCCAAGTTTCAAGTAAATTTGATCATAAAAATATTTTATCTATATACACTTTGCAACCCCTTTTCACCCCTCTAAGGGTTGAATTTTAGTAATCGCTGAAATACGTGTCTCATTATTTGCATTGAAGAGCATTCCTACCAAGTTTCAAGTAAATTAGACAATAAAAATATTTTTTCCCATACAAACTTTGCAACCCCCTTTCACACCTTTAGGGGTTGAATTTCGAAAAATCCCTTCTTAAACGACGCCTTCAATACAAAATCAACTTCCCCTCAAAATTCCAAATTTGTATCGTTAGCGGTTTAGGCTGGGCGTTGATATGTCACCCGGGACATTGCCTTTTATATATATAGATTTCACTGAAATACTTGTAAAGTTAGCTCCGTAATAGACTGAATGTCGAATTTTTATTCAGTCACTGAAGTTATAAGAAAAATTGTAAGGCATATTCAGCCTAAATTCTCGGTTAAAAAGAAAAATTACAACAATATACCGCCGCGACCTAACGTGCCAGATTCATGTTAAAGATAAGATAGAATATATTATACCGGAGGCCTAGTAGGTCATAATAGACACATAGATCATACTTTAAAGAAACGGGATTTTCTTTGCACATGAAGCTACAGGAAAATCCGCTTGGTAAGGAAATGTAAGTTATTATTCACTTTTAGTGATGAACATGTTAGTATAGTGAAGAGCCTTTGTCGATTTTTAAACCCCGAGAAAAGATTGGGGGGTTGTTAGTTTAACGTCTGTATGTGTGTATGTGTGTGTTTATCAATAGGTTCAGAATTTGATGCTCACACGCATGAATGTACTGTCAAGGCCTTTAAATGTTGACCATATAACCTTGTCATAATGACAGCGTCAAGTGACGAGATAGAAATTACATAGGAATAAATCGTTAGTTTTATACGACAAGGTCCTATTCAGAGCATTATTAATGTGTATTTTTTAATTTTACGACGAGTCGCGTTTACTTTAGAATTTGTCACGGGAATTTATTATGTAATAATAAAATCTGGTTTTTTGACAGTTGTTAAGTAGCTACAGAAATCACATAAACCGAAGCGGAGCGAGGGTGGGTCGCTAGTTTTTAAATAAAGTTGAATTGCTTCAGTTTTGTGTATTGTGTAGACTTGTAATTTAGAGTTAGGTACTGTGGGAAGCCTGCAGTGACGGCTTCCTTTCTTCTTGTTTCCCTATTTATTAATAACTAGCTTCTGCCCGCGACTTCGTCTGCGTGGACTTCAGAATTTGATGTTACCAGGATGAATAATATAAATTTAGCCTAACCATAAAGCTTATAATTGCGCTGTATAGGGAAAATCGCTCAACCACCCCGGGCAGCGACTTTGACGACACCATGCAGAGCAACAATTCGATACCCAGCTAGCGCCATCTAGTTCGTATCTATACACTAAAAGTGTGTTTCTTTAATAACTTCCGTGTACGCACACATCAGTGGATACAACTGAAAGGATTACAGGATGACAAACGTAAACAGAAATAAAAACACACTACTCACACATGGCTACCTGAGATTTCACCTTTTTAATTTTTATACTCGTCCATGTAAACTTTGTGAGCAAATTCACATCTTTTAACGATTAATTTGATTTCCCGTAGGAATGAGACGTTTTATTGGATAAAAACTATCCTAAGTCCTATTCCAGAACCTAACCTATATGTGTGCCAAGTTTAATCTGGATACGTTCAGTGGTTGAAGCGTAATTAACAAACTTCCAAACTTTCTCATCCTTACTAATAATTATAAGCGCAAAATTCATAGTAAGTATGTGTACATTATGCACTCTTGCAACAGCTAGACCGAATTGGATGAAATTTGGAATGGAGATGGCTTATACAATGGATTAAAACATAGGCTACTTTTTATCCCGGAAAATTTAAAAGTTCCCGAGGGAATAACGATAATCGAAATCAACGCAGACGAAGTCGTGGTTCTGGCCAGTTTATAATATTATGGTAAGATCCGTCAAACCGGGCCCAATTAAGTGTTTTAAAGACAACTCAACGGAACTCCTATTTTCTACTTTGAAAGACAAAAGAAAGCTCAAATCTACCTATCTTATCTATCTTATATCTATATATATATAAGGCAAACCTGACTGACTTATATATCAACGCACAGCCGAAACTACTGTACCTAGAAACTTGAAATTTGGTACAGGGGTTCCTTTCATGATTTAAGTGAGCACTAAGAAAGGATTTCCCGAAAATCGACCCCCAACGGGAATAAATGGGGGGAGTAGTGGGAAACTAATTCTACGCATACGAAGTCGCGGGCGTCCTCTAGTAACATATAAATATGTCGGTACGGTGTATTTCTAAAGGAGGGGGCTACGGCCTCGAGCCCCTCCTGTGTAAACCTTTGCCTTGACTTTACCTAATATTCACAATGCCTAATGTAATATCTAATCGTTTAGACTCGAATACTTAACTCAAATTAACGCTGATTTCCGCACGCAAAACGAAACGAACGAAAAATCATCAGAGCTCCTATTATCTGCTCTAGAGGAAACATGAAAACTAAAAAACTTACCTATCTATCTTATTAAGGATGTCGGTAAGGTCCTTTCTTTAAGGCGGGGGCTGCGCCTCCGAGCCCCCTATTTATCACTTTGGCCCCGCACCCCCCGGCTCGTTTCCTTAAAACTTGATTTTACAACGTGTAATCGTTTAAATCTATAACTAAAACTAAAGGCCCGTACAGACTACGTTAGTAATTTACTCGAGTAGCGAGTATTTTAGGAACTAAATCTGTCTGAACAACGAAAATTTAGTCGAGTGGTATTCTTCTCGACTAAAACACAACTAAAATACTCGCTACTCGACTAAATTACTAACGTAGTCTGTACGGCCCTTAACGCTATTTTCCGCACGCAAAACTACCCTCATATTTTTCATAGTAGCACAGTAGTTAATCAACCGCCAAAAATTATGTGACTACCCGTAAAAAAATCAAATGATCATATTAACCGCCCTAATATTTAAATAACAACTGTACAGTACGACCAGTTTCTTAATAGCACTCGGCAATCTTCGTTTTTCTATAAAAAAAAGTGACAAACATATTGTCAGATGCGAGTGCAAGTGTGATAGCCATAACCATAACCGGCCCAGAGCTACTAAGAAGAAGGAGTACTGTAAAAATGGTAATATTGAGAAGCCTTGACGAAGTCCGGACAATTTTCAATTAAATTTTTCGTTTGTAGCTCCATCGATACTATCGATGATTCCACCAATGTCAGGAGACGAAGTATTGAAAATGTCGGAAAAAATTATAAAATCCGGATATGTCAACGACAATCTGACATCGCTCATTTTGACATAGACTAACAAAACAGAATGTACAACATGGGTTGTCACACTGGGTGGCAGAAGCCATAGGAGAAAATAAGTTAATCAATTGTAAATTTTTGACAAATAATTACTAATAGAGAATAAGATTTAATGTTACTAATAATCTATGGAACTCTATGATCCTGAAATAAATGCATTGCAAGTTTGCGCTATTAGAGTCAGTTTATTCAGTAGACAGGTACTGTTTTTTTACTACTAACGAAATTATTTTTTTATTTCATAATCTGATTGATTAGATAGTAGTATTACTAATGTTTATAACCAAAAAAATGTAGGTATATGTGACATATTATATGTTTTAGATAAACATGAACATGACGAAATTGTACGGTTTCTCTTTTCGCTATAATGCTGCGGAACCCAAAGAAGAGAATAATTAATGATAGAAATTGTTAAACCCAAGCTAAGTTAATAAAAAAACCACCTTCAAAAACGCAAAAAATACCTTCTTTTATAATAGGTCAGTCAAACTGAAGTCGGCTTTTGGTTAAAAATATTGTAAGTCACTGACATATAAGTTACCTAAAAAATACCTATGTTTTATGCGTTTTTGAACGTGGTTTTGTGTTTTTTAAAACGTTTATTTTATTTTATACTTTTTAGTGATCATAGTAAGCTGTCATTTAGTCCCACTTTTTAGTTGATATGAAACTTTTAGACATTTCAAGTTCACCGCAAGTCCACGGGAAAGTCATAGTCATATTTCAACAATTAAATGTTCTACGTTATAGTCGCTCAACTATCTTAATCGAAATATCTTAACTATCGCCACCCTTGAAATAGGTACCATTGAGGAGTTCCGTTGACCATCAGTTTCAGTTCACCAAATGATATTATCTGAATGCAAATGCTGGACTTGTTAGTAAAAATACTACCTATAATATTTGAGGAGTTCCCTCAATTCCTCATGGATCCCCTCATCAGATTACAATTTGGTGACAATGAGACCACTTCGGAAGTATATATTTTTGA
Organism: Acleris cristana; assembly: GCA_948252455.1. NCBI lineage: Eukaryota > Metazoa > Arthropoda > Insecta > Lepidoptera > Tortricidae > Acleris > Acleris cristana. Next base: position 13,864,296 of record OX411783.1, on the reverse strand, counting down.
AATCGGACCATAATTGACGGAGAAATCGTTGAACATACATAAAAAAAATTACATACAGTGGAACGTATAATCTCCTCCTTTTTTTCCGGCGGTTAAAAATAGGAGTTTGGTTGTCCAAATATTGTCTTAAATATGTATTCGAACTTGATCTTTCGTTATTACGCATTAAAACAATGTTTTCAAGTACCAACGCGACAATGTAAATTTCAATCACCTCTTCGCTTCTATAACGTTTATCTATGATCGTGTGCTTTTCTGTCTTGATCTCTCCAGTTATGGGAGGGATATGGTTGTCCTTTTCTTTGATGCACGTCATCATGGCGTCTCATTTGTTACAACAACGTATTGGAATAATTTATTTTGTCTTTTTATAAAATTTTGTACATTGAATTATAAAAAATCCTTGAATTTAGTTTCTATGTAATAAACGGAGAATAAAATGTTGATATTTGTAATCACGTAAAGTGATCGACGGCCCTCGAATAGGGTTTTAAAGAAATACATGTAATTGGCCTAATTTGATAATTTCCTAGTTATTTTAACTTTAATCGAGAAATCCTGAAACAGGTATTGTTTAATTTGTTACAAAGAGTAATTATACAAAGTTTCAAGTAACCAGCTCAATCCGGTAACTTTTTTCCATACTAACTTTAACCCCTCTTTTCCCCCACTTTGATTGTCATATCTTAATTTTTTATTATATATAAACCTGGTCACCGTTTACTGAAATGTTTTAGTGAAAACCGCATTAAAATTGGTTCAGTGGTTTTCAATTGATGCGAGGAGAAACAAATTTAAGCAGACAAACAGACAAACAGACAAACAGACAAACAGACAAACAGACAAACAGACAAACAGACAAACAGACACCAACTCTAAAAATTTTAGAAACGTGTTCTGCTGCTCATTCTGAGGGCCCCTATAGTATTTTTGAGTAAATATCTCGAATGTACAGATTTTTTCCCTTCTTCAACTTTATTATATGTATAGATAACAAAATACTCTTTACACCACTTTTTTACTATCACTTCTATACCTAAAGACCTCGCGAGTCTTCACCCAAAACTCAAGCAATCCACTTTTATTTAAAAACTAGCGACCCGCCCTCGCTTCCACTAAGTTTATGTGGTTTCTGTACCTAACACTATAAACCAGAATTTATTATTATATAAAAAACTTCCGCGACAAATTATCTAAATGGTGTTGAAAACCGCATCAAAATCTGTTGCGTGGTTTAGGAGGAATCAACGTATATACCTACAGACAACAACTGATTACAACTACGTATAGTTACAACTTCAGCTCAAAATATATTTAACTAGCAACCCGCTCTCACTTCGCTTCGGTTTATTTAAGTTTTCTGTAACACCCGTGCATAAACCAGAATTTATAATTCATAGAAACCTCGTCTTGAATCAGTCTCCCTATTGATGAAAACCGCATTAAAATCCGTTAAGCAGTTTAGAAGATCAAAGCGCACAGACGGCGGAAGCGACTTTGTTTTATACTATGTAAAGAAAAGAAGATTATCTCTAGGCTATCTAAATACATGCTCGTTAGTAAAATAAAACTGATTGCTTGTGTATTTGCATAGGTACTTCCGCCGTTTTTCCTGTGTGTTGTTTTATACTCGTACCATTTTCGCAGAAAAATTCAATGTTTACACGAATACTTTTTCAGCCGAAGGGCTTTATGCATAATAGTTCAATGTTTTCCCGCCTATGATTCATTTTTACTGCCATTTTGGGTGCAGGGTCAACGTTTACCGTTTGGCCGCTTTTGCTTTTTGTGTATTTAGGTAATTTTATAGGTAAATGTTTGATTTTGTCAATGTGAAATGGCTAGTAAAAAACTTGGTTTTTGTACCCCGAGCATGAAATTTTATCTTCTGGGGCCCTAATATGGCTGCGTTTATCGCGTGGCAAAGTTTGGATAAGGCATCCGTCATCTTCTGACACGTAAATAAGTACGAGAGTGACGGATGCTTTATCCACATTTGACACGCAATATAGACGCAGCCACACTAGGCTCGCCGTAGTATATTAGTAACGTTAACGTATCATCAGATCTTCAAGAAGATGAATGCGTATGTCGATTGATATCGATTGATATCAGCGCCCTCTAGTATGGATTGAGTAACTGAAAGTACTGAAACTCGATAGTAAGTTGACATTGACATTGACTTTCGTATCGACATCGAGTAGCAAAGTTGAAGTTTACGTAATTAACTACACTACCTGTACTAGAGGACGCCCACGACTTCGTACACGTAGAATTAGTTTCCCGCTACTTCTTCCCGTTGGGGGTCGATTTTCGGAAAATCCTTTCTTAGTGCTCACTTACATCATAAAAGGAACCTCTGTACCAAATTTCAAGTTTCTAGAAACAGTAGTTTCGGCTGTGCGTTGATATATAAGTCAGTCAGGTTTGCCTTTTATATATATATAGAAGATAGATGAGACGTGTATTTATCTTTGGCGTTCGTGCTACAGGTATCTACCCATACCGTGAGTTACAATTACCGTACTCGCTAGCGAATCGAATGCTCTGTCCCTCGCACTCTAAATACCGTAAGGGACAGAGCATTCGACTCGCTAGCAAGTACCTACGGTAATTGTACCTAACTCATGGTAAGGGTACAGATAGGTTCGGAACACGTTTGCAAATAGTTATGGAAATTAGAAAACTTGACATAAGATTAAAAAATGCTTGCTCCTGGTACTGGATCTAAATTTGAGCCTATAGGTGTGTTATTTTTATAACGTCGACTTCTCTAACGGGCACAAGTAGGTATATTTATAACGGCCTAAGACATTATGTGACATTGTTTCTGTGATACTTACGGGTAGTTAGTCCGAATGTCAGGATGTTGATTTTTGAATACCAGCCGGTGACTAAAACTTACCAAAACGGGCGATATTTTATTGATTTCCAAAAGCGTTACCGCATTTTGTATGAAAATTTTCAACTTCACAATACTCTTGAAACCAATAGCAATTATCATAATAATCATATGTTGAAAATTTGAGATTATGATATTGCGAAAGACCCTCTTAATTACCTCGATGCTATATCAAAATGAATCACTACTAAAATGAAAGGAAGGAAATTTATTTTGAAGTTGGGTAAACAAAATGCAAAAATAAAAGTAAACATTTACCAAAACGGGCACTAGAACTTTATTCCCATCTAATGAAAACATCACGGTTGAATAAAAGACCGACATTAAACATATTACATTGCTCAGTCTATTATATTAACTTTGACATGCTCTAAAAGTTTCGATTTCGTTCGATTTATTTTTTTATATTTCGGATTCGCCTTCACTGATCGCCGGATACTGCTTCTTGTCATCACTCTGTCGAAAATTTCTTCACTGGTATCTTCGCTGCCGTCATCAGAGAAATGATTGTTCATGCTGTCATCCATCTTCTTTGGCCTTATCACTAGAGGTTCTACGTTACTATCTGAAAGCACTGGTTCAGCAGACAAAGAGCTGTCATCATCACTCATAATTCTCTCACTACTTAGTTGTCTAGTATACAAGCCTTTTTCTGCAAATGGAATGTCTAAGTTAGACTTCTTCTCGTCTTTCTTCTTATTACACTCACGACTGCATGGTTTGTATTTCATTGGAGAGAAATCTACACGTCGCAAGAAACTAATTGATTCGGCAAACCTTCTGCTATACTTTCGAGTTGTTTTTGTTTCGTTCTTACTCGTATCAGACTTCGCATGGCTTTCATCATTTTCCATTGCTACGCCCGAGTCGGAATTCGAATCGACAGGTGCCACGACGTTTATTTCTGGTAAACTTAACTCTTCGTGAATTTTCAACTTTCTATTAAGTTCCTCAATAAGTTGTACCTGCTTCTGTATGATATCATCTTTCTCCGCGAGTTGTTTCGCAACTGTTTCCTTGCTTATCGCTAAGTTCGCTTCGTAATCCTGAAGTTCGCTTGACAAAAAATCGAGTTCCTTTCTCCTATTTGCTTCTAACTTTCTTATGACATCAGCTTGCTTCTGATATGATTCTTTCAGGTTTCTTATTTCTTGTTTGTGTGAGGTGCTCAAAAATTTGATGATGTTGAGGGCTTCTTGTAGCGTCGTTGGTTGCAGCATGCTTTGTTTGTTGACGTTTGGAGACATTATCGATTCCAAATTTGATCTGTAACAATGAAACGGTCGATTAGTACAGTCGTTATTGTGCAAGCGCAAGCCTTAATTAAACTTAACTAGGTACTACATTAATAACCTTGTGCAACACTTAGTTAATGAGAGACGATTCGGGAACTGGCTAACTTAATAAAAAATCTCTAATGTCTTACCCAATTTGAGGTTCATAATTTAATTGTTTTTAAATTAAGTGTACATCAACCTAATCATTGAAAAGTCCACTAGATTTATCTAATCTACGGAGCATGGCCGGCATTTGGCCTGGAATCCACAGTATAACGGGCACCATTGCTTACATACCGCAAACAATGTTTATATCTTCTAAGTATATACCGACATCGGAATTATAACATTGTCTTATTGTTCTTCAAGGCACAAATGACCTTTCGGAAATAAAACATGCGCTATTTTTGTACAGTATCCTACACAATGCGTGTTGATACAGTGACTATGACTGAAAAGAAATATAGTACTACGGTACGAGTTTAGTTAAATATACTCGGATGTTAGGGTGTTACCAGACCAATCGATCGATCATCAATCGACGGCATCGATCGACGTCGTTCGAAGTCGATCGATTGGTTTTTTAGGAACCGATCGACGTCGACTAATCCATTCTACTTTGGACTGGTCTGGTAACACCCTTATGTACCTCGTAAGGCCAACCGTACTACAAGCGCCCATGTTTTTGGTCAGTGATACTTTGAGTCTACCATCAAGGCAATAAAGTTCAATTACGTTTGTTCGAAAATGCCATTTTCAATTTATGAAGATAGGAAAATGAACTTTATTCCCATTGCAGTACGGTTCAAATTAAATTGCCTTGATAATGTCCATCCTGCACACTGGGCCTTACAAGGATAACTAGAGGACGACCGCGTCTTTGTACGCGTAGAATTAGTTTCCTGCTACTCCCCCTATTTTAACTCATAAGTAGGTGATGAATTTCTAAAAATCCCTTCTTAGTGCCCGTATGATATTCCCTCCAAAATTTCAAATCCCTAGGTCAAGCGGTTTCGGCTGTGCGTTGATCTATCACTCGGCCAGTCAGTTTCTTCGTTTAATAGGTCGTCTTTAGCTTTTATACGACTAGATTTAACTATACATTTAAATATTTACTACGTATTATGTGATTGATGTCTATAATTTATTAATTATTAGTATAATCTAGGGCCATTTGCATGCCATTTACTTTAGTAGATATTAAGTTCATTCAAAAGAATTGTGTCACAACGCTTGGAAGTGTTCGTTTTACATCTAGTTTTAAGCCTAAATCAAGATTCATCTACGTAATGTTATCCTTAAGCAGATAGCTAAGCGAAGAATAACTACAAAATTATTATTTTCACCATCCTTAGTAAAGTGAGTTGCTTAAAAAACTACGTGGCAGGTTGCATGTATAGTCAACAACTTTAATTGTTGAGCACCTATAGAACCCTGTTATAATAACAGCTTCAAGTCTAAAGAAATAAATTACGTCAAAATTAACGATTGTCTTTCTGCGACCGGGTTCTATAGGTGCTCAACAATTCAAGTTGTTGACCGTACGAATACTAAACATCGCCCTCGTCTTACTCTATCTTTTGCTTCTATGTCGTAATTATATACTGAATCTTTTTCGAATCTTTTTCGAATTCGAATTCGAATCTTCAAATTGATGAAGTAGGTCTTAAATATGTAACTTAACTATGCAATTTATCGGCTAAGAAAACAATTGACGATCTTGCCATCCTCAAGGCAGGTAATACGCGGCCGTTTACATCAAGTCGCGACACCTTGCTTAGCTTACCGTTCGTTCACTCGCATGATACCGTGGGAGCAACATCGAAACGTGGGCAAAAACATAACAACGGCTGCCGACGTAAAAGGAAAGACGTGTTATCTTGATCTTACTAGTCTAGTTTTTAGCTCCACGTAACGTGGGAATCTAGATTAGATCCGTATAAGACTAGACTTTTGATGAGATCAGGCTGTATCTAATAGTAAAATCGAAGGATGCTTTAGTTGGTTTTTCTTATCGTCGGTATATTTGCTGATACATGAGCAGGTTTTTATGGATTCCTATAAATTATGCTGCCTTTTTATATTAGAATAATGTCCTTTGCTTACAATCGACTCTAACTATTAAAGTTTTAAGCCAGGTTACCTTTTAGCTTTACAAGTTTTTAATCTACAGCTAACAATATTTTATTATCTAAGATACTTTAACTTTGAAATTACTGCAAAAACGGCATTATCGGCTTTGATGACAAAGGTAATTTCTGGGGTCCTAGTGAAAAAGGGTGTAAGTCTCCCGAAGATCATGTGAAAAAGGGTGTAAGTCTAGTACACTCCGTTTATGTACATACCCTTTTGTAAAACAAGTTAAGTCGACTTATACCCTTCTTCACTAGGTACCCAGATTTAAGTCAAATTATAATCCGAATAAGGGTCGGTGACAGGCCCAGGTACCTAACTACTGTAGTTTTGCAAAAGTATCATTGCGTAACTTTATCAGTGAATAAAAATAACCTTCTAGATTCTTCGAATAGTGTGTTTACCGTAAAACGAGATTCTTAAGGTTCTGATAGACTTGAGCATTTACTCGAGCATTCTAGCAAATGTGCTCAGGTCTAACAGCACCATTAAAGAGCGCAAGTATTCAAATTTCAACCTAAGTTTTGAAAAGAAATGTAATTACGCAATAAGCAGGTAATTTTAATGAGGTGAGCAATAAAAGTAATCCTGGGTTCTCGGAAAGACGTCAATGCTAATTAACTTCGTTTGGTACCTGCTTGCTCTAGGTACACTCTTATGAAAGGCCAAATAACGAGGACTAACTTTCTAAAGGATTTCCTTACACCCATTCTAACACATGAAGTGAGTATTCTAGGTACCTCTACATGGGATTGAATTCATTTTGTATGGTTTTTATAGAGACTAGTACTGAACGTGACATGAACTAGTTTTATTATGTTGATAATAATTTGGACAACGTTACTGTTAATTGAGCAAAGTTGAATTGATTCAGTTTTGCTTTAGCAGTTAAAAATTAAATGGGGAAGACTCAAGAAAGTAAATAATGGAATACAAATGCCTCACTCAGGTTGGAGTGACAACAGGCTGAAGTACCTAGTAATAATGGTCCACTATTTTTATTTTTATCGATACAAACGTATTTATTTTAGTATTTATGTGTTAAATAAATCTATGTATTCACCTAGATAGTAATAGTTTAATATCAGCAGCTTGTGAATCAGAAAGCAGAGTTAAAGGTTTCTTAAATGTGTTCCTTCCTAACTAGCAAAAATACACAAACAAATACACGCTAACTACAGTAAAACAAGCATATAGATAGGTACCTAATCCCAAATTAACAAACATAATGTGTCCTTTCCAATTGAAAAGGTTAAAAACCGACAACAAAGAATGCTCTGAACTTGAAACAGATGTAGTTAAACTAGGTATTTGAAATGTCAATACCAGAACATCTGTCAAATTAAAGAATGTAAAGAATTTGTTCATAATTACACCACATGACTACAGAACAAATAGCGCACGTCTGAAAAAATGCGCTAACATATTTATTATTCATGTAAAACTAAATGGTTCTGAACTGGACGTCATGATTTTACACAATACTGTGGTACGAAACTGAGTTATTCTTTGTAACGAATTTTGAAGCTCGAAAATACAAACCATCGAGCTCGAAAACATAAAATAATATGAATCAAAAACGAATATTTACTCAAATGCTTGTTGAATCCATGGTGAATTAAATTTAAATAATTCAGTAAACAAAGAATAACCATCAGTTAGTGAGTAGGACTCGATTAAATTAAACTACTTGAAAACAAATATCAAATTACCTGATGATATAAGATCCAAAAATAATCACCACACTAGCGGTCCATACGATTCACTAAACAATTCACAGCTCGTCTGAGTAGTACTTTCACTGTTGACTGTCCAACGCTGACTGAATGCAAAGGCTGAATTGACAACTCGCGATGCAAGTGTTGAACTACTGTTAATCACCATCCATTGTTACACAAACTTAAACATACCACCATTAAAAACAAAGCCAAAGAAATACCACGCGTAATTTAAGGGATTAAGAGCCTTTAATCCGCTTAAGTTGAAGCATAGATAATGTTGGGAATTGGTCGCCGGAGCAGGTCCATACAGGTTTGTTAGCCAATGGCGTGGCGACCACCTGTTTCTTTTGTCATTTTGTGGGAATCTTCGTCTCAGTTTCTTTTATTGCATATGTTAAATTCACATGCATAATGTTTGTTTTTAGCATTCCGGCCATTATTTTTAATCTAAAACATTCTCAGGGTTCTTAAAACATGAACAATGAATGATATTTTGTGATCCGTGTTACTTTTAGTTATGCTTTACTTTTAGTCGTTGATGTAAAATATGTCGATGGTAATGAGAAAAATAATTAACCCATTTGTTTAATAAATGTAGTCCTATTCGTAATGGTGCAAACGTCTGCAGAAATTCCTTAGATGAGGGTTAAAAATGCGGTTGAACTGGTAAGGTGAGTGCGACACTTTTCATTCATCACATTGGACTTAAAGAATGACGGTTAGCTACAAGAATAAACGTTTCTACAGTTTAATTATAGAAGTAAGTTTGTACTTGCCACTTTTTCGACATTAAATTAATATTAAAAATTCAGAGTGAAAAAGAAGGTAGCTACTTACCCTAACGAAATGGATTTCGCACCTATTTCTCAGCAATCATTTAATTTAGCATAGGTACTTTTGACAAAATTTTAGGTGTCTTATTGTCTTATTTTAGTTTAAAATGTAGAGCTGGTTTAACACGGTTAAATCATAATAAAATATATTAATAAACGGCTTTTAGCACAATATAAATGACGTCAAAGACTCTATTATTACGATTTCGACTCCGTGAAATCGGTTTATTCTAAATTGTTTACAATTTTTATCTACACACAGGAACACTTGCGTTGCGTCGCTACGTATTTAGTACGTTTTACAGTTTCCATTGTAAATAGATGACTGCTTTTGTACGTTGCCGTTTTGACGTCATGTTTAAACTGCCAAACATAAAGTGAAGAAAATAGAAGCGTCGAAGAAGATCATTCGGTTGGGAAGACGTTAATTGTTTTCATATCAGGGGACAATCTTACACAAATTTACCTAGTAAGTACCAAACTAAGTACCAGGATTTTACCATTGCTACTAGACAACGATAAACATGATTAAAAAGAGAAATACATACACTCACGCCTTTATTCCCAGAATCGGGTAGACAGAGCCACAGGATTACCAACACTTCTTTAAAGATAAATACATACTTAAATACATAGAAATCATCCAAGACTCAGGGAACGAGGTGGATTCGAAAAGCACAAGACCGGTCTGAGTGGAGAGCCTTAGGGGAGGCCTATGTCCGGCAGTGGACGTCTTTCGGCTGACATGATGATGATGATGATGATGATGATGTGATCCAAGACTCAGGACCAAAATACTCACGCTCATCACACAAATATCTGCGCTTATCGGGAAACTCAACCTTTCTTTTTCACATATGGGATGACATTTTTTTTTTAAGTTCTTTATTCGTCATAATTCCAATTACAAGTAGGTATATAGATAGATGACAATTGACCACGTGGTTTATCGTTACGCACGAGAATGTCATCCCATATAATTTGAGTGATAGAAAAGAAAAACGTTAGTAACGTTTGCATCTTGGCTAAGGCCTCGGTCTAGGTTTGTAAGCAGGGTCACTTCAAACTAGCTTGAACGCGTCGTCGATTCAAATTATTCAACAGTTTCAGCGAGTTTATTTATAGTTAGCTATGCATAGAGCAAGGAAGTGGATGAATCTCTAAAATGCCCTCAGGAGCTACTGGTGCAAAAGTTGTAAAGGGTAACTTTCCGTTATATCTCACGATATAATCCCTATGTACAACATCCGCCGAAATAGGAATTCCATGAAGGCAGGGTAATTAAAACGGGCTTTAGTAGGTCCTGATGGTTTCCAAGACATAGCAATAATAATATTATTATTACATTTTATTTTATATTCATAGCTTTATATTTATATAATGCTAGACTAAGTATCATTGTAGTTTCTTGCGGCGTTTCTTCTCAGCAGTGGTCTCCTCTTGGGAGGCGCTGGTAGATTCATGACGTGTAAAAGTGCCCGTAGGGCCTACTTACTGAACAAATGTCTTTTATCTTTTAGCAAACGGAGTAGAAGCAGCTCTAAAAGACGATGGGATGATTTAGACAAATTTGATCAAGGCTGATAAGAATTGGCTTAATATACCTCTAGACCTTAGAAATGAAGGGCAGGGCTTTCTTTATCATTTTGAAACCGAATAGACTATTTAGATTACATTATATTCTCTGCTAACATCAAAATATAATTGAAATCAAACCTGTTGAAATACTTATTTTAAAAGAGGAAAGCAAATGACGTAAAACTGACTACGACTAGAGTACCTAATTATCATGTCTTGAGTAGGTAAAGGCAATTTTTCAAATTTTTATTGTGTTGATCAATCTCCTATAGACCAGGGGCACGTTCTATAAAGCTACAAGTAACAATTTTACAGGTCTAAACTGCCAACACTGCTCAAATGGCTGATCGTCATTGGTCGAGGTTGTGTCAAATAGAATTTTGTAACCTGTAAATTGTAATTTGTAGCTTTATAAAACAGGCCAGAGTAGGTATCAAACAAAATCTACTGAGCTAATGGCATAAAGTAGCTTATTCGACACAACGAGTAGGTTTTCTTTTTGTACTTACGTTCATTCCCGCGGAGCGTGCGTTTGACATGCTGATAGAATTTCTGAACGTGTAAAGCTTGTGGTGCCACGAAAGAATTCGTTTATTTTCCGCCATTTTTCGAGAACTTTCGAGAACCTGTTCGAATCCGCATAGTTTTCGACGCCTGAATGGAAGCCGGAATGCAGGCTTTTCGGTGCTTCCTGGGCTTTAGTGACGTGAAACGTCTTGTTGGGAATAAAATGCGGTTCTTTAGATTTTTCTGTTGAACGATAAATTCTGTAGAGTTTTAGAATCACACAAATACTTACGAGTAATATACATGTGTTTGTGAGATTTCTTGGATTTTCGTGAATGACATATTCATGGATTTGTATTTGGATGATATAACAGCGCATGGTGCACTTATTGGTTGTAGCAAAGAATAAACATGAAACAAAAACATGACGTACGATAGTTTTCTTCCCGAAAAATAGATTATATGATGGCAACCATTTCATGATACGTATTGTTAGTTTCAGAATATTTTTTATTACGGCGCGGCGGATTTACTAACAAATAAAATTAAATATAGAAAATGGAAAAATAAAGGGAGTCACCATGCAGAAACTTCTTTATCAACCTATTTTTATTTCTGTTGTAACAACAAATACTAAAAAAATACAAGTATGCGTTGGTCTCGCGCTGATTCGATTCGAAATCGGAATATAATAATAGCTACCTGTGCAGCAATACGGAACCCTCAGTGCGCGAGTCCGACTCGCACTTGACCGTTTTTTAAACTTAACATAGTTTGAGTTGAATTTGGCTTACAGCATCTGCATTTCTTACCTTAACTTCTGATGATGATTCTTCCCAAACTAGAAACTTTAACGCTTTCACTGCCAGGGGGCGTGGCCTAGGAACAAACTTGTATGACAGTGAACGCATGTATGCGTCTCGGTGGCAGTAAAGGTGTTAATGACATATTCAATAATAAACCCAATATCAATCCAAGATTTGAATAAAACACCTAAACTAAGAACCGAAAAACCGAAGCTAAACTAAGTGTGTCGAGTTCAAACCACCTAAACGGCTATTCGGTTGACCAGAGGATTGGCAACAACGTCAAACAAAGTTTTAGGTTAGTAGTTTAACAGGGCACATAATAATAATTATGTTAAAGTTGGTAGTGTTTGGCGATCTGGAGCTCAATAACTATAACGACTGTGTCTTCGTTATTGAAACATATTAAACTAAAACATGAAAAGCCTATTAGTAATAAAAACCTAGACGATTTAATTTTTCGAACTCGACACTAAGGCCCTTACCAAGATGCATTACGCTAACCAGCGTTTCTATTCGTTTCGTTTTTAAACTAATCGCGTCACTGGTAGATCACGTGACTTTTCGTATCACGTCATCTACCAGTGACGCGATTGGTTTAAAAACGAAACGATTAGAAACGCTAGTAAGCGTAATGCATCTTGGCAAGGGTCTCTGGGCCCCTATTCGCAGTGTCGTTATGATTCAAGTTATAAGAAGTGTCAAACCAATTGTTTTTTAATGTCACTGTGACACCGTTCTATGATAGGTCAGAGTTCCATAGGGCTGATTGTACCATGTGGCTTCCTCTATGTTTTTTTTTAAATTGCCAAATGTTTTTATAATACGTATTTACACGGCAACAACAGTATTTCACGAAAGTAAAAGTTTCGCCAATAAACGTATTGTTAAACTGGTATTGAAGTTATCAACCAAAAGTTTCTTGGAAAATTCGCTCAATACTTGAAATTGGGGTTATTATAAGGTCTGTGTCCGCAGAAAAGTCATGGGAACTTATAATTGGTTAAGTTTTGAATGGAACGGTGGTGTATTTAGATCGAGGTAAATGCTGCCCTCCTAAGCTAAAAGGCAGTATCTCAGATAAAAACCCTGTAGCAATATCAACCTTATTACTAAGATTTTAGAATTAAAACTGCTTTGGAAATTGAATTTGGGATACTGCTGATTGGCTTAGGAGGGCAGAATGATACTTGTACCCAAAAAAATAAACTGAAAGGTTTTCCTATCTTTAGAATTGATTGAACTTAGATTAAAATAAAAAAAATATTGTATGATTGGGAGCATGCAAGCTTAATTCAAAACCTTGAATAAGTTAACCCTCTTCACAAACCCGCAATAGCTAAAATGTGCTTGAAATATGCTTCTGCTCTTATCTGTCATGAGCACATTTGAATTTGATAGAAAGGGACAAGGAATATTTTTAACTAAAATACATTGAAAATACAAATTTTAATGTGTCTCAGATCTCACGAACCATCACGTGACCCACGTCCTGAGTGCTCGTTTGCCTTCCCATAGCTATAAAAATTACAAAAGGTACTTACTTAATTGCGTGGGTACTCTTAAATTATTTCTCTTATTAAAACGGTAATTCTCAGAAGCCCGTGCCGAAAAAGGATTAAAATTAATTAACGCTGATTGCCAATTAACAAAATAATACATTAATACCTTTTATAAATAAGTAAAAGGTATACTTAAACTCAGGTTAAATCACTTGCGTTGTTTTGTATCTCAAAATAGTGTACTCATAACAATACAGCTAACTGACCATCAGTGGGCTTAGCATGCAAGAACACTAGAATACGTCAAACGCTAGTTAGTCTATTCCATATTCTAAAGTAAAGCCGGGAATACACATGCCTGTCGGGGGTACACTTGCATAACAGCTCCTTGCACGTGCCATCTACTTTCATATGTATACACTAACTGGCATGCCTGTATCTGGTAAGCAAGTAGATTGCACACAATTTGATTTACTAGCATGCAATATGAGGGAGGAGCCGCGGGGGGCTGCCAAACCGTATGTTTATGGCATGTGTGAATGGACGCGACAACTACAGGCATGTCTGCCTGGATGAAATTGCATGCAATTCAACATGCAAATGTATACACTGCGTGCCAGTTACTTGTACATGCCAGTATCTAGCATACAAGCTACTGCTCCGTTTTACAAACATGTGTATTCCCAGCTTAAGGGTAAACGTTTAAGGTTTTAAATAAAAGTGTATTTTGTGTACTTGAGTCATTTTATTACTTAGCATCTTAAAGTGTGACGTTAATGTCATATTTTCTTACATTCATATGAATGACATAAAATATGACACTTGATAAAGCGTAGCATACTAAGCCCACAGTGAGCCTTATTGTACGGTGACAAGAATCACATTAGGTCACAAATGTCAGTTAACTGTAATGCTCTTTGTACAATATCAACTGAGGCCATATTCTTTGTCTCTATTGTTATCGTATTGCTTTTAACTCGGCCGCCGTTACTCTCAAGTAAATAAGAGTGATCATAACAGATTCAGATTAAGATTCAGATTTTTTTATTTGCTATAAACGTGGTACAAGTGGTCTTAAATTTAAAACATAATCCGACACATTTATCCGTCGGTGACGGATTTTGCATGCTGCAAAACATGAACATTAAAACTAACAATTACAAAGATTTTATAACATATGTCTTGAAAATTAAATCATTAGAATGAGAAATAAATTAAATTAAATATATGTCAATTTTTCGTTATTAAATATTCATTTACGGAGTAGAAAGCTTTCTCAATCAACCAGTGGAAAAGTATGGTTTTAAATCGATTGTATTTGAGATTTCTTATTTCTTCAGGTAAGTTATTGAATATTCTAATCGACATTGCATAGCAGTTTTTGTTACAAACGTTTGTCTTAATTTTTAACGTTGACAATACGATACGATCACATGATAAAAGCGATTAGGTTAAGCCTAAGTGGAGTAGGTATAGCCCCTGATGACTGCTGATCTATCTTAATCTTAGCCACAGTTCTGGAGAAAAATACGTACTTATTCCTATATATTATACAAACGGTCTGACATCTTCCAGCAACGTGGAATTTGCTCGAGCAATCTTCGCCTAGCTGGTTTATCCACGATGATAGATTTTTGTAAAACCACCTGTGACAATTGAAATATACGTTGCAAATTGCAACGCGTTTAGAAATAGGAATTTCTGTTCGGAAATAAGATTGTTGGAGGGAATTGTATTGTTGCTTTAATATGAGTATATAACTGCTTACATAAAAATTAGCCTAGATTCTGTCAGTTTGTTGCGTTAGTTTTTAGGGTTCCGTACCCGAAGGGTATAAACGGGACCCTATTACTAAGACTCCGCGGTCTGTCAGTCTGTCCATCTGTCTGTCTATCACCAGGCTGTATGTCATGAACCGTGATAGCTAGACAGTTGAAATTTTCACAGAAGATGTATTTCTGTTGCCGTTATAACAACAAATACTATAAACAAAATAAAATAAATATTATATGGGGGGCTCCCATACAACGTAGGTACATACGTACGTACGTACATACGTGATTTTTTTTGCCGTTTTTTGCTCGATATCAATAACGGTAAAAGGTAGACGCTTGAAATATTCACAGAACATTTAGTTGTATATTCACTTACAAAACTTATAATTAAATGAATATACCCCATACAACAAACGTGATTTTTTTGCCGTTTTTTGCTATTGTTGTATAGATAATGGTACAGAACCCTTCGTGCGCGAGTCCGACTCGCACTTGGCCGGTTTTATAGACATCTGCTTTCTCAAGACTACAATCTTAAGACCGCAATTGCGTTACCAACCCTTAGGACTAAGATGGAATAACTATATGCTAGTAATTTCACCGGTTGTCTTGTTTTTTTTTTAATCTTATAATCCCTTTTTTTCCATAATCCGGGCCTAGGATCCTAAGAACTAAATAGTTTCGAGTTCTCCATACTGTCTTGTTTCACATATTTTTGCAAAGTGGTTATAACTGTAGCCAAACATTCTTGATCTATGTAGATTAAACTTCCCAACTTGCTTCTGCAAATGTAGAAACATCTATGAACGAAAGTTCCAAAACTACCCAGGAAGTTACTGTAACGAAAATGCACAACGACAGGACCAAACCATAGTATAAATATAAAAGTAGTTCGTGTCTGGACCTTTAGGAGTTTCTGTTATCTATTGCCACTCGGTTGCTACCGTTGCATTGATGCCCGTTGCTCGATACTTAATATGCACACAACCAAACGCGGCGACTTCGCGTCTCCGACTAAACCGTCTTGGTGCATCCAGAGACCCTTGCCAAGATGCATTACGCTAACTAGCGTTTCTATTCGTTTCGTTTTTAAACCAATCGCGTCACTGGTAGATCACGTAACTTTTCACATCACGTCATCTACCAGTGACGCGATTGATTTAAAAACGAAACGAATAGAAACGCTAGTTAGCGTAGTGCATCTTAGCAGGGCCTCTGATGAGTTTGCTTGTGGTGATTCGCGGCGCGTACGGTCGGAGCACGCACACATACAAACCGTGCGATACCTTTGTTTAAAGACGAACTACTGTTTCTACTGTGACCAAACTCACTTCGGTGTTGCCGAAACTTGTCAATATTCGAGACAGTAGGATGTTTTCGAAAAGTTGCCTGTCATGATTTATTAATTAACGCATTTGCTGCCGTCGCTTTTCTCGGGTTCCATCTTTTGTCACAGAAACTTGTCACACTACACAATAGTTTGTGTTGTGGATTTATTGTGTAATAAATAAATAAATATACTGGGAGAGCAATCCAAATGGATCATTTTATTATTTAATGGATAAAATCGTTATCTGTTCTTTAGGATCCAAGGCCTTGATTTTTGTTAAAGGGAACAACTGCAATCAGAAAATTGACCAGAGGGCTAATATTCTCTAACGCACTCGCAATCACGATCGTTTTCATTTTGAAAATCGAAGGCTTGTCTGCATACAAAATGAAAACAATTGCCCCTCTTTGAAGCTGGTTGCCATTGCGAGTGCGTTAGATAATAAGCCCTCTGATTTGTTTGCAAAACCTCGGTTTTTTTTAGCTCCAATGCAAATCGTTATTAACACTATCGCTCGGATCGTTAGAAAGTCAGCGTCATATAAGGTAACATTCAAAATGCTCAAATAGTTCGGTACCTACATCATTACATACAGTCAAGGAAATTGATTCCTAGACCACTTTGGACTATATCAAAGTGACACTGTAAATAAAAACAAAAGAAGTCTCTTACGTTTTGATTGATTAAGTCACTTTGACATAGTCCAAAGTGGTCTAGGAATCAATTTCCTTTACTGTACATACATAATTGTATGGTGTTCCGAACTATTTGAGCACTTTGAATGTTACCTTGCATATGCTGCTAACTGTACGATGTAAAGTAAAGAAGATTTTCTGTTCGTCTGTTTCGTATTCATGAGCAGATGCATTACCAGAGTTTAAAAAAAAGGCGTATTATACATGAAGACGGACAGAGAACTTTAACCCGATATTCTACAAGGATGATTAGAAGATCACCGTGAGAAATGCTACTCGACGATAGATGGCGCTAGTTGTCTATTATTTTTATTTTCTAGACAGTTTTTTAGTCGCCGCTTGGACATTCACTCGTTCATCCGTCCGTCCGTCGTTGTTGAGAGAATCTTACCACAGAACAGATGGTCGATAGGGTTGAAGACTTCTTGACTAGCGTCCGCGTACCGGAAGACGCAGCGTGGGAAGGCCTCCAACAAGGTGGACTGACGATGTGGTTAAGGTTGCGGAAAACCATTGGATTCAAGCGGCGCAAGACCGGTACTTGTGGCAAACCTTGGTGGAGGCCTATGTCCAGGGGTGTGAATCTTTCAACAACGACGAACGGACGGACGAACGAGTGAATGTCCAAGCGGCGAGTTGAAGTAGTCCCGTCAGAGCGAACAAAACACATTTTAGCGCGTGTATTCAATTTGGCAGCATGGCTTCTCGAACGAATAAGTCTGCCTAATTGAGAATGCACGCGGATTGAGAATGGACGGGACTACTTAAATTCGCCGTTGCAATTTCGCTCGTTCGTTCCGTCCGCAGTTTTTAAGAGAATAACACCCCAGTGGACGCTTTCGGCTGCAATGCTAATGTTGATCTATTTCCATTGTTGGTCGGTTGATCTGACTTGAATAGTATCAGCAATGACGCAGTCGGGTAAAAACAAGCGGAAACCATCACACTAAACCGTTCATCAAATTAAACCGTTGATTAATATTACAAATAAAGAGAAACAAATTATGTGTGAATAAACAATGCTTATTGAGAAGAAAGCAAATGAACACTTTGTATTTAAATCCGAATATAACTCTCCAATGATTGCAAATTAATGAAATAACGGATATCAAAGGATATCAACGACAGGATTTCCCATTATTAAATTGGTTAATGAGTTAATTATGATTTAATGAGTGAAATAAAATAATAATTTTACCCAGAGGGCATAATATAGTGGTGATGCACAAGGGCGCAGGGTCCGTCCAGATTGCTATATATATATTTTTTATCCTTTAACCTGCCGCCAAGCAGTAGTGCTCACATTGTTGTGTTCAATTGTGGGTATAAGACACATTAGAAACACATTTGGAGTCATAAGATTCTAATCTTGAGAATGTAATCCCACGGAATTTATATAGGTGGCTATCTTCAGGGAGCCTAATACGGCTGCGTTTATAAAATGTGGATAAAACATCCGTCACTTTCTGACACGTATATAAAAATGAGAGTGACGGATGCTTTATCCACATTTTGTCACGCGATAAACGCAACCATACTAGATTTGCAGGAAGGGTATGGTAAGGCTTTACCGTATTGTTTTTAACTCGGCCACCATTACTGTCAAGTAAATAAGAGCTATTTTAGCGTTAACAATACGATAACATGTCAAAGACAATTTAGTCTTATCCAGTAGAATACAGGCCTTGCGGTTATTCTAAAGATAACGCCACTAGCATCTTAGTGCTGTCATTTCATGAAACATTCTAGTTACGTATTGTAGAGTAGGTAATTTGTTATTATGACCTGTCACAAACAGCTGACAAATGGTCACCGGATGACAAGTTATAAAAATAATGGTCGTCCAAGACAATACTGTTTCTATTAGTAGTTCCTTGTCAGTTCTATTATTAATTACTTAAGACATTTCAATATTACAATAGCAGGATGAATTAAGTATAAAACAGTAATGATCAGAGATCTTTTTAAAAACTTGACACTTGTACGAACAAATTTACCTTGGTTGTTACCCGATTTCATTGTTTTTGGGTTGTTGGACCCAAAAAAATCCAGTTTTCATAAAACTTCTCATTATAGTTTTGTTTTTTGCCCATGGTGCAAAAACTTTAAGGATTGGTCACTTTGACAATTATCAAAAACAAAAACAAACGAATAATATTATTTGCATGACCATCATCGTCATCATCAAATCAGTCGAAAAGCGTTCACTTATGAAATAAAGAATGAAAGAAAAGTTGACAAAAGTTGAAAGAAAGTTGGACAGTTATAACAACGGTCCTACTTTAGCATCTGCCGGCTGGACAGGCCTTCCCTAAGGATATAATAATTATGGATATGACCACACTTTATATCCTCATTTCTATACAAAATGAGCCCGATTTAGACTTCTTAGCACTACTGGCTCTATTCTACAAGGTAAATTCATAGTCTGTTTGACATGTTATCTTATTGTTAACGTAGCTCTTATTCACTTGACAGTATAGCGACCGAATTAAAAACAATATGGATTTACCTAGAAGAAGGAACTCTTGAAGGTGTTACAACTAAGACATTGCATAAACATATATGGCTAATCATAACAATTATACAAACAAATGACAATGGTAACTTACATTAAATTTCATACAATGCTTCGATAATATTTTAATAGCTTTTGCCCGTGACTCCGTCCGCGTTCACTATTCCACAGGAACAATTTTCGGGATAGAAGGTAATATGTGTTAATTCAGGGTTCAAGCTATCTCCAATCAGAATTTAATTCAAATCGGTCCAGCCGTTTAAACGAAATGACAAATATACTACTTCACACAGAAACCACAAACCTTCGCATGTGTGATTAAGCGTAGTTGTAGCAAAAAAATAAACTAATTGGCTGAATTACCTTATTACCCATTAGTGAATTATGGAGGTATGAAAAAATCCTAATGTAACATTTCGCAAGAGTTACGGAAATACTAATTAATTGACGTAAACATTACAAAATATTACGATAAGAATAACTAGCTCATTTAATAAAGCAATCATTTTTGTGAGTTCTGAGGGCCCTGCCAAGATGCATTGCGCTAACTAGCGTTTCTATTCGATTCGTTTTTAAACCAATCGCGTCACTGTACGCGGAAGATGTCATGATACGAAAAGTCACGTGATCTTTTAGTGACGCGATTGGTTTAAAAAAGAAACGAATAGAAACGTTAGTTAGCGCAATGCATCTTGGCAGGGCCATCAGAGCTGAAAAAGAAAATGACGACATGGAGACCCGACCACCAGCAGCACATATAATTATAGATCTCCGGCCACTAGGACCTAAAACCTCGTATCTCGGGCACGTCCTTAGGCATGACAGATATCATAATTTTGCAACTAATTATGATGGCCAAAGTTGCTGGCAAAAGAAGAGTTGGGCGAAGAAAGAAGTCGTGTCTTCGCAACATCCAGGAGTGGATTGGAATTACGAGCGCGTCTGAGCTGTTCCGCCTCGCAAAAGATAGGGACAGATTCCAGCAGCTGATAGCCAACCTTCACTAAGTTGGAGAGGCACTTTAAGAAGAAGAAGGCCACTAGGATCCTTTGACAGGATCCATCAATGGTAATTAGTGAACCTTTTGTGCATTCGGATCCATCAATGAAGTCAAGCGGACTTTATGTAGTTACACTAGAATCTGTAATAGATTATGGTGAACTATTACCTACATCGTCTAGAATCCATCAATGGATTTATGTCAACTTTTTTAGACTACGGTCCATAAGTGGATTATAATTTACTTTGATATCGTCTAGAATCCATCAGGCACTTTCTTGCCATCCAGTAATAGATTCGTGAGTATAAAAATGTTGTTAAGATATATCAATATATTTTTGAAAACATTGCGGTGTATATGAATCCATGAATGTATCCGAGTCTATTGAAAGTTTATTACGCAATAAGCATTCAAAAATATTTACTAAAAGCAGATGAAAAATATCAGCACAAATATAATGGCCAGCTTTATTTATTTAATATTACGTACTCGCCTTTATAGCCTCACGCGTCACATTCAATATGGGTGCACACAGCAATAACAATTATTATAATAATCAGTTATTCTCGGTAAAGAATGAATAGAACATAAACAAGGGATATATTCTTATATCGTAATCATATATATAGGTGGCGTTACCGTCAAATGTTGGCAACACTTGCTAAGCTGCGTCAGGCAAATACGTGAGAAAATTAAGAAAAAAAATGGAGAAGAGAATCATTCGATGGGGGTGTATCAATCTGTTTCCCAAACTCGATTAATCCGATTAGCAATTTTTCCAGTAGCAATTTTTTCCATTCTTAATTTTTCCTGGGCGCATATTTTGCATGGATTTTTCCCAGTTGCGAATTTCCCCATTGTAGTTAGGCGAAAATAGGTTTAGGTGAAGTTAGTGTTGCAGCAGGCCCAAAGGGCCAAACCACTCAGAAGTAGGAGCTCCGTCGACTCTGTGGAAATGTTATAACCAGTCAGATAAATACAGATTTGGAAAATTATTAAAATAGAATTATTATTTTTGAGAAAAAAACCTTCGGCATATTAAGCTACGCATTGAAAAAAATAAAGACTGGTAAATTTTGTGAATGGAAAGATTGCTAAGTACCAGAAAAAAAACTGGGAAAAATATCGCCATAAGTACTCGATTTAACTGTTGGATTTACTTAACAACTCGATGAAATTTCACAAGTAAATAAGAGGTTTACCATCATTTCCTGAAATATTTATAGTTTCGGTAAAAAAGCGTTTTACAAAATGATGTTTGTCAAATTAATCAGTTTGTGAAACCAAATAAGTATACAGTACTATTATTATTTCATTAACATGAACACGATTTTAAAGCAAGGAGCCCTGAATCCTTTATTCGGCTCTATTAACTCATTTTGCTTGAAATCGTCATCATATTTTATATGACAGCTCTTATTTACTTGACAGTAAGAGCCGTTACAACGTTACAGTAAGTCATTTCACACCAAAGTAGAATAAAACCCAAGGGTAATTTTCACAATTTCGATTTTACGGCGGCAATCTTAAGACTCTAAATGCGTTGCCGACCCTGAGGACTTAGATGAAATGCCTTTTACCCCCGCATTGGAACACACCAATGCAAAAACTGCTTTTTAGCAAACTGGGTTTTAATTTTAAATACCGAACATCTCAAATTTGCACAATCACTACTCAAACTTATCTCCTAGCGGTTTAGTTTAGCTACTACCAACTTTCCTCCTGACTTGCTTAAGTTGCTTATCTCAATATATCGATAGATCGTGAAATAAGTACTAAAGCTAAACAGTACTTGCTGGCAAGTCACTTCCCTCCGGAGTTAAAGTTCGAGAGAGTACTTACGACTTCGTTTTTGATCTTTTGTTTTAGTATAATGCGTGGTAAAATAAGACGAGTAGAGGTTTTGTAGTTTTTATTGATTTCATATGATTGTTTGATATAAAATATGCATGATTTTTTTTACAGCTTCAATAAAAAGCTGATTGATGTAACAAACAGTTGAGAAAAAAAAGTGAATAGCTATAAAAATAACTATGATATAAGGCAACTAAGATTTGTCCCTATCTCTTTCTAGCAAAAAAGAATTTAATATGGAGTTTATATGGCCGACGTGTTACACGACGTCACAGTGCATATTGGATCTCTCTGTCTCAGCTCCCCTATGCAGGAATCCTCAAAATCCGCAAAGTAATATTATGCAGGTAGCCTAGGTATTCTTGGTTTGTGTACGCCTGCCCCCCCCCCCCCCCCTTTAACTGTTCCTTGGGTTGTTTTTTTTTCTAAAATCTAGCTAACTGAGAGTTGCTTTTCAGTTACAACTGACCGATCAACTATCAAAAAAATGCCGTTTTTTAAACGAAAGTAACGTTAATTTATGTTTTAATCTACCGCAATGTAAAACAACTTCAACGTACCCTAGGCACATTTTAACTCAAAGCTCAAACATGGCTCCCGAGAGGGCACAGCACTAAACTCCAGCAAAATTTTTAATGGCCGCAAACATCTCGCCTCTAGGCCACGACTTAAATTGTACTAACTTGTTTTTATATAAACTTACAAGTTTGTTAAGAAGTTTTGGGGAATTTAACGAGGCATTTGTTAAAGTGTTTTTGACTTAGGTTTTTGTAATCTATTGATCGGAATAGAGAGTAGAGTTAATTTGACTTAATATAGAATTATTTTCTGCAAGAAAAATGGATTCCTATCTCACTGTATTAACCAGACTCTCCTAGGGTATTTTGATGTGTATTTTTGAAAAAAAAACACTATTGAACTTTTTTTTATTTAGATATGTTTGCACAGAAATCAAGTTCTAAATAGGTAAATTATCCTTAATTTTAATTCAACGTTTGAGGAAGACAGAAAAACAATGATTTTTGCAGTTTTTGAAATGAAAAGAAAGGGGGAGGGCGTGGGATAAGTCAGTTATTAAATGTATAGGTGATATGACTCTGGGCCTCTATTCTACCCGGCAAAACCATATTGCCTTTGATATGCTATCATATTACTTATATTTTTAACTGGGCGCCATTACTGACAAGTAAATAAGAACTATCATAAGGTTGAAAATACGATAACATGTCAAAAGGAATATGGTTTTATCAAGTAGAATAAAGTGTTTCGAATTCGGGTAAAGTCGGTTATACTCGCATATGCTCGTATATGGTGTCGGTTATGCGAGCGAGTGAAAGAGAAGTACAGACATTATTGTACCGTTAATATTATCGTCTTTCCCTAAACAGCCAACTAATAAAGTAGCGGCAAACCGGTGCCGGTATAAGTCGAGCCCCGCTTAGCGGAGCTGCCAAAAATGCTCCACGCCTTGGAACAACAGACCATGCATTTTGTGTCCGGCACACTTTATGTATATTGCCTGGGGCGTTGACTAGACCAAAATATCGCTTAACGAGCGTACTCAGTAACATTTTAGAGACAAAGTAACCCGTGAAATTCCGGATTTTTTTCTGAATATTCACATTGTCAGAAAGTTATGTTATGCTGAGCTATTTTAGACAAAATGCATTGTTTAATTGCTTTACGTAAGTTAAGCTTGATTTATAAGCGATATCACAAAACAAAATCTTCTATCAAAACATTGCATTCGGAATTATGAAAATTCGAGATTTTCATCAATTCGGATGTGTGACGCTTTCTAAATTATCAAAATCGTACCGCCTTGAAAATCCTGAATCAAACATTATTTCTGCCAAATTAAATCGTCACAATACTCATAAAAACGTTTAACAAAACAATGCAAACATCGCTCCTAATAACCCACTTTAACCACCAATAAAAATATTTCAAACTTGCCCAAATGTTTGAATGAGATTAAATTCGGGAAAAATTACCCAATTCCATGTAATTCCGGTGCTGCCAACCGTATAACGTCATGCGTCATTTTAACGGTCGGCTGTGCCATAACCAAATATTTATATTGTCTGTGAACGGGAATCGGCCTTTTCCTGGATTTATATTACGGCCTCCTATTAAAATAATCGTAACTCATTCCGTGTTTGTGTTTTTTCCGAACGTGACTTTTTGCGTTAAGTTTAATATTGGTTAGAAAAAAACTATAGCGTCTCACAAAGCGTATATTATAAGATTTACAAGCCATCTACATGATGTATGAAACTATAGTGCTTACAATCCAGGACGATAAGCTACAGTCAACCAATTTGAATTATAGACTACGCAACTATGTCGTAACGTTACGCCCTGTTTACACTTTGTTAAGTGCAAGTATGAAGTTCATACATTTGCTACTTGCCACTTGACAGTGAATGTATGAACTTCACACTAGCATAGCATTGAACAAAGTGTAAACAGGGCCTAATAATTTAAATTGTAAGAGCACTATATTATGAATTGAATTAAAACGTCACTTTGACATAATTCCATGGTGGCTTATGTTATGCTTATGAATCAAATTGGTTGAGTGTAACATCGATGCAACCGAGTAACGTCAATTTTAAACGGTTTTTTTTTGTTATACTGTTGTTTTTGTATGGCATGGATTTGGCAAACGAGCACACATGCCACCTGATGGTAAGTGTAATCAGTGACCAACAGACAAGACTACAATCTCAAGACTGCAATCCTAACACCACAAATTGCGTTGCCAACCCTGGGAACCAAGATGGAATGCCTCCAAGCTAGTACCTAATTTCTCTGGTCGTCTTATCCCAACACCGGAACACACCAACGCGAACACCGCTGCTTGGCAGCTGTAAACTATTTGCTATAGTACTCATGCTGAAGATCCACTAGATAAGAATAAACTGTACTTGTTTCTGCCAAAATCAAATATTTTAAAAAATAATGATTTATATTATACCAATGAAAAAAACCTGTTCAAAAACATAAATGCCTTTTCAATCAATTTAACCATTAAATCACAAGGTGACTATTCGACAAATATTTTTACTCTTGTGACAGCGGTTAAAGTGACAAGGTACTACCACCACTAAACCACTGGTTAACTACTGTACAGTTCATAAAATATGTGTACACTTTAGTACCTTGTCTATTTAATGCCATGTTTAAACTGCCATACATGAATTGTTACAGCGATTAAAGTGACAAGGTACTAAAGTGTACCTACACATATTTATGAACTCGATTTTACCTTCCTACGTATCTCCTACAGTCCAGTCTTCTATATCACTTAGAATAAAACAATACTTTTCAAGGTTAGGTACGTAGCCATATTTTTTTAAGTTCAGTTCTAGGTTTTTGGAGTAGGTAGGTACATTGTTTTTTTGTTTATCAATTTCGACACGAAAATAGATTTGTTATCCACTATAAAAAAAAGTCATTTTAATAATCACCTACATCAACAAAGTTCCACTATCTACCGATAGATGTCACTGGTAAGCAACTTTGCGCCGTCTTCAGTAAGTAGTTTCAAGTTTTATTTTTAACATTTTATATTGGTATTTTGTGAAAATCGACTGAATGATAACAAAAATAATAAATTCTAATACAACGGATGTATTATCAAAAAGTATTTAGGTTATTATAATCGTTTAAGGCGCCAAACAAAATATTACAATGAATTTTGCTTTTCCTTATAAAAAAATACTAGGTAAATTAATCTTTAATGATAGTTTCAGTTAATAATAATTTTACTATTGTTACATTCTTACATAGGAATAATAATTACAGTGGAATAATGTCAAAGAAGTATAGTACTAGAAAATGAAACTAGGTGTCGCCACTCGTCAATTAGAGCGCGCAATCGTTTGTCTCCCCCAGTTTGTACTAAAGTTTTCCTTCAATGCTACAGTACATGCCAAATTTCAGTGGTGTTTATATAACACCTTCTTTTTAGAAAAAGGGCTTACGCGATAACGTGTAAATGCTCTTCATTGTTATAAAAATACCGGCCAAGTGCGAGTCGGACTCGCGCACGAAGGGTTCCGCACCATTATTTACCTATACAACATTAGTAAAAAACGGCAAAAAAATCACGTTTGTTGTATGGGATGGGAGCCGCCCCCCTTAAATATTTATTTCACTCTGTTTTTAATATTTGTTGTTATAGCGTAGAGATGCGCAAAACAGTGCTTTGAAAAGTAATGCCATATTTCATTACATCTCCAGAAACGTGATATTACAATGTGATATCACATCACTCGAAACATCACCCGTTGCTGAACATTGTAGACCGAGAAGTAACACCCGCACTTTTCGCTCGCACGCAGAGCGCGCGGAATGGCATAGCATAGCATTACATGGCATTACTTTATTACGCGCGGTATGTGATATCAAACCATCTCTTTCATGGCGTTGAGATTGAATGAGAGCCGATCGGTCGTCTCCCTCGGGTAATATATCGCAACGAGTGATGTTTAGCGTGATGCTTGTTTCTTTCGCGTAATGTGTAATATGGCATTACGCGGTCAAGTGATATGTCACTTGTGATATTACTCGCATTACTTACACATGTCTATTATAGCGGCAACAGACATACTTCTTCTGTGAAAATTTCAACTGTCTAGCTATCACGGTTCATGAGGATACAGCCTGGTGACAGACAGACAGACGGACAGCGGAGTCTTAGTAATAGAGTCCCGTTTTTACCCTTTGGGTACGGAAACGGAACCCTAAAAACTATATCTCTCTCCAGGGGACTCTCGGGTAGAGTTGAGC
Source organism: Acleris cristana (assembly GCA_948252455.1). NCBI lineage: Eukaryota > Metazoa > Arthropoda > Insecta > Lepidoptera > Tortricidae > Acleris > Acleris cristana. Next base: position 13,837,068 of record OX411783.1, on the reverse strand, counting down.
ACGCTCGGTCTTTAAAGAGAGCGCTTCGATCTCGGTCAATCGGTCTAATCAAAGGAACTACCTAGTTCGGTTTTTTAGTTCCTTTAGGTCCTTTAGCTACGGAGCAAATTTTGAGATCTGAGTAGGACACGCTTTGAAATAGGTACTATTTGCCTCGTTCACATTGAGTGCCGCGCCGTGCGCTCTTTACTCGTTCGCTCTTTTCCGCTCATACGTTCAACAATTGCTACAGACCTAAAGGACGGAAGACCGATTAAGATCGTTTACGAAGAACTATTTCCTTTTGGTCTTTAGGTCTTTGGGTTTTAGTTCTTAGTTCCTGTCCTACACAAAGCCTTCTCTGGAAACTCTATGCTCTAGGCTTTTTCTTCTGTGGGTAACAACACAAGGATATCTCTTGTCTGGTTTTTGAATACAAAGAAATCATTCTAGACTCAGAAGCAAATAGGTACTCGTGCTCATCACACAAATATTTGTCCATACCAGGCACCGAACAGGCTTGAGTCGGTCAGGAACTAAGAACTAAAAGGAATTAATTCCCGTCACAGACCGAGAAGAACTACTCTTCTTACACAATCTTAATGGGTCTTCGGTTCTTTAGGTCAGTAGCTATTTTTGAACGTAAGTATGAGCGTAACTGAGCGAACGAAGAGCATACGGCACGATGCTCGATGTGAACGAGACAAATAGTACCTACCTATTTCAGTCAACTAAAAGACCGAACTAGTTCCTTTGACCGATTGACCGAGATCGGACTGCTCCCTTTAAAGACCGAGCGGGTACAACTCTATCTTGCATGTAGATAAACACATCTGACGGCTCTGCCAAGATGCACTACGCTAACTAGCGATTCTATTCGTTTCGTTTTGAATCAATCGCGTCATTGGTAGATCACGTGACTTCTCGTATCACGTCATCTACCAGTGATTGGTTTAAACACGAAACGAGAAATGCTAGTTAGCGTAGTGCATCTTGGCAGGGCCCTCTGTATAGACCATTCGACACTCTATATTTGAAATTTGACGTAAATTCCATATTAATTTTGTATTAACTACATGCAAAGGTTCATTTACTTATGTTTTTATCTATGCCGCTAGCTTTTTTAGTATGACAGTAGGTCCATAGCCATGGAGGACATCGCAGATGAAAAGGATAAAAGAGTTACATTGGAAATGCTTATCGGAATTGACTGGAATTATGTCTATGAATACTAGATGGAATAAACGTGTGGAGTTTTTTTTATTTGTTAGATCTTAATTATAATTTGTTCATTGTATATCATAAATATGAACTAAAGAAAACTAATTTTCGAAAAGATTTTTGTCAAAATTTCATCATTAATCTCTCTGCCGCTAAGAAACAAGGTTAAGAAACTTTTTTAGCATTTATTTAGGGTTTCATTTCTTCATAACGTCGGAGGGCAAAGTTAATTATTCTTCTAAAACTCATTAGCAAGAATCAGCCGGGTGTAAGTTCCAAGGAATTTTAAAAAGAAACCTGTTGATTACTTGACATTATTAATTGTAGTTAGGAGATCGCTGTTAAAAGTAAAATAAAGATAAATTAAACATCAAAGAGACAAGGGACTATCAGACACAAATTGGCCTAGTCCCAAAATAGGCAATAGGCAAAGTTTTACTATGGGCAATGATAAAATATTTATTGTTAGAAAATGCATGAAAGAGTAATTAGTTTCTTTTGACACTGGCAGTTTGTATTGGGTATATAGAGTTAAAAAAATTGAAAATCCGGTCAAGTGCGAATGCAAATGCAAATTATAAGTTGATAGCTTCTATAGTTTCAAAGAAAAACTGCTCTGACATACGGACAGACAGACAGACAAATAGACAGACACCGAAGGCTCTCGATAAGGGTTCCCTTTTTATCAATTTGGTACAGAACCCTAAAAATAGCAAGGGGCGAAAAAAAAAGGCTAGCGTAGGTATAGATAATATTTAAATAAACATTAAAAAGAGATTTATTTTGTCATTAAACTACTTTAAATAGTAAAAGACTGTCAAGGTATATGATTGGTAGTTTTTTTATTTATTTACTTTATTCTCTATTTCTATTTCTTTATTTACTATTTTTTCTTTATTTTGCTTCGATGGTTTGGTCATTTGGAAAGGATGGATGAAAGAAGATTGACGAAAGAGATATACAGAGCGAAAGTTAGTGAAAGGGTGGCAAAGGAAAAGGGAGGGAATTGGAGAAATACACTGGAAAAGAGCCGAAATTTACCCAAAACCGAGGTGCGTGCATGACTCGATGTATGAATGTGGAAGAAGCGAAAGAGATTTGTCAGGATCGTAGCAGGTGGAAAGAAGTGGTCTCTGCCTACCCCTCTGGGGAAACGGGCGGCGTGACAGTAGTTTCCTTTAAAATATCTCACTAAGATCATATTATACCTATATTATATAATAGGGCAATACATTACCTATTTTACATGAAAAGCATTCAAGACTTTGGAACAAATATTTAGTACAGATATTTGCCCATACCTGGCAACAAACCCAGGACCTCTAGCTTCGTAGGTAGGGTAACTTTACTTTCTAACTGGCCTATCTAGCACGGAATAGAAAAAACAGTGGAAGTGGCATGAGCTTCGCTTAGTATCAGACCTAATTGTCGCCAATACTCAAACTATCATAAAAACAACACGCCACCATGGAAAATGTTTTTTGTGCGGCTATTGTTTTTACATTCCAATAGGTATAGCACAATAAGGCATGCTTTGGGATTTATTTGCTATTTTAGACATATCGAAATATCGAAATAAGCGATCGCGGCAAAAGTATGGTAGGTTAAGCGGAACTCCGCATAACTATGCCACACGTTACACGCCCACTTGACACTAATACTGTTTTTTCTGTTCTGTGCTATCTAGAGATGCCGTCCGCGTTGTCAAACCAAACATTGGCCACGATAGAACTTATTGCCAACTTAATTCTACAGGCGTCGTTTTTAACTCGGCCGCCATTACTATCAAGAGTATCAAGTGAATAAGAGCTATCATAACGTTGGCCATACGATAACATATCAAAAGCAATATGGTTTTACGGAGTTGAATAGAGACCTTTGTTCTATCTTTTCGCGAAAAGTTCTCACGACATGATTGGTAGTGATATTAAAAAAAAGTTAACTCACAACCAGCCCTTTCATTTGAAATGTCACACGGTACAATTCGTAAACTTAACTTTATATTTAATTTTAAAATTAATAATAAATATGAATTATTTATAAGGTAAGTAAAATAATTTAGTTTGGGACTAGTTCAATTTGTGTGGCATTATCTCCTGACATTCATTTATTTTTATTTATTTTATCTTTCGAGCTAGTTAGCCTAAATAAAAATGGGTACAGTTCCATCGTACCACTAAACCGTACCACTGACCAAAATTATTATTATAAATATGAGGTAGGTTTAGGTTGTGATAGTTCTTCAGCAGGCCCGGAGGGCCAAACTACCCAGAAATAGGAGCTCCGTCGACTCCGTTAAATTCGATTTTAATAGAAATAATTGGTCAAAGTACGTACGGCCGAGGGGTACGGTGTGTCTGGAAGGATAAAAATTAAATCCAGGGTAGTGATTCTTTCAAAAGCAAAGGTGAGCGAACGCAGGAGTGATGTCCAAGCGGCGAGTTTAAGTAGTCCCGTCAAAGCGAACAAAACATATTTCAGCGCGTGTATTCAATTTGGCAGCATGGCTTCTCGGACGTATAAGGTTGCGTAATTGAGAATGCACGCGCTAATATGTGTTCTGCTCGCTCTGACGGGACTACTTAAACTCGCTGCTTGGACTTCACTCCTGCATTCGCTCACCTTTGCTTTTGAGAGAATCAATACCCTGTAAAGGACGTCAGCACCGAAGAAGTTGCTTGATTAATGCCTGCTGCGGCCTCATTGCGGAACTCATCGAAAACACATCTTACTATTTATCTCGAAGATAGGCTAGCAGCTAGTGTTCTAAATTAATTTCTTGTTTTTTTTTTATGACAGTGAAAAGGCAATCGAGCAGACAAATAACCTGATGGTAAGTGGGATATGGGGCCCATAGACATTTGAAATGTTAAGATTACGGGTGGCCTGTGTGTTTGTTTGCAGAATGCATGCAATAAAAAAATATAAGAATTGACACAGTTAAATAAGCTTTCTATGAAATTCGTGTCATTCGTTTGGATGCCACAGACAAATACAAAGAAATCTCGCTAAAGTCGCCGTCAAAAGAATTTGCGAACTATGTAAATAAAACCAAACGAACCAATTCACCATGATTACCTACTCGATAATCACGAACTTTTAAAGATCTAGTGAGGTCTTTGCAATGATTTATACACTAGATCATTATTTTCATATTAAGTTTAAGATGAAATAACTATTCATTATACGTTATTTTTAATAAAAACACGCTTGGTGAATATTTGAGGTTATGTGTCAAACAGTACTAATTTGTTTACATAGTTCACAAATTCTATTGACGGTGACTTTAAGAACCACTCTATTTATACCGGCTTTCTATAAAAAAAACCCGCGTCATATCAATCCATCTGTTTGGTAGCTACAATACCATAGGCTGATACACGGATACGCACTTTAAACGTATTACATATCCCAAACTAAGGTTTACCCTTATTTAGTCGACATTCATTTCATTTCATCGACAGGCTTACTAATTATCGCAGGAATTTAGATTTTGTAATAGTTACAAGTCTAACCCAACCTAACCTACGTATTTAATATTTAAGATGACCTGAAAACATTAGGGCTTCAGCAGAAATTCTTTCGATGAAGTGAAATTCGGTGAAATGATACGTTCTTTAAAATGAGTGTCGGTGAAACAGGAGGACATCCCCAAACGAAGCCTTAGGCTTGTACTATGGGTACAGGACAACGATAAAATATACTTATCTATATATATATATAAAAGGCAAAACTACTGTACCTAGAAACTTGAAATTTGGTACAGGGGTTCCTTTCATGATGTAAGTGAGCACTAAGAAAGGATTTTCCGAAAATCGACCCCCAACGGGAAGAAATGGGGGGAGTAGCGGGAAACTAATTCTACGCGTAGGAAGTCGCGGGCGTCCTCTAGTTATAGTATATATCTCCTCCAAGGCTCAGACCCCTTCACCAGACTAATATTTAGCTAGCGGACCCGGGTTTGATTCCTGGTATAGGACCAGGGGCCCTAATATGGCAGCGTTTATCGCGTGACAAAGTTTGGATAAGGCATCCGTCACCTTCTGACACGTAAATAAGTACGAGAGTGACGGATGCTTTATCCACATTTGACGCGCGATATAGACGCAGCCATAGGTAGGCCCGCAGGAATCAAACCCGGGACTGCTAGCTAAGTAGGGAATGCAAATAACCGGTTATAACCGGTTTTAACCGGTTATTTTCATACAAAAACGGTTAATAACCGGTTAAATTGCATTCCCTATAGCTAAGTAGGCAAGGTCACTACCAACTGGTCTAGCGCGTCGTCGTCGGCATATTCGATAACGAACATTTCAAAATATCGTAAATTTTAAATGAAGTAGATTTTTTGTGTTACCGCTCTTAGCTTACTAAACAGTATGATGGAACAGAAAACTTTCAGCTCATATGTTATAAAAAGTTTTCGAACTTGACGAATCGACTTCGAAAACGATGTGAAACTTCGCGATCCTAAGTTCAGTTTACTATTTCGCTGAAAATGAATATTTTATATTCAACTAGGGTTGAAAATTGGACCGAGTATAGAAATGTTATAGCGGCTCAGCGACGGAACATGATTTATATATTTGATATATATTTAACTTTGGATAGCTGACGTTATTTATGTTATAGAAGTTTTAGAAGAAGAAGGTTTGTAAACGTTTTACTTATTTGTTCCTTTGTAACTACGTTTATTCAAAACCAGTTTACTAAAACTTTCTCTTTGCTGTGCAGACTTTTATTGCTATTACGTTTATTTTAGCAGTGATCTACAATACTGCTGAATGTTTTCATTTGACGACATGTTAGCCTAATTTTTTGGTAGTGAACTAGTGACCCTGCCTACGAAGTTAGCGGTCCAGGTTCCAATCCCTGTAAGGGCAGATATTTTTGTGACCAGTTCAAGTATTTGTTCCTGAGTCTTGGATGTTTTCTATGTATTTCTCTTTGTAAGTATGTTTATCGTTGTCTAGTACCCATTGGTAGGTACGTCACTAGTTCACGTCTTTATTACTAGAGGTATACGAGCGTGTCAGATATTTTTGCGACCAATGTAAGATAATATATTATTGCTGGTGACTGTACAAGCCTAGAGCTTACTTTGGGACTAGGTGAATTTGTGTGATATTCCCTGATATCTAGTTATTTATTTTATTTAAGTATTTTTAGGGTGTTGTACCTTAAAGGGAAAAACAGAATCCTTATGGGATCACTTTGTTGTTCTTCTATGTGTCTGTTTGCCTATCTGCGTGTCAGTCAAAACACTTACCTACTTGAGACTTTATATTGCTAACAAATACCTAAGTTGCAAATTGGATTTTGAGTAAGTTAATGGGATTTAAAAGGAACAGCTGTTCATGATACATATTTTAACACTCGAAAACTCACTCGTCAGAACCTAGTTTTTGCAAATGCCTAGTATGCATATTAAATGATTTCGAGCAGTTTTTAATCGCTTGGGTACATTTATTACCGCGTTAGGATATAAAACTATAAATTATGTAGGTAGTATGAAAATTAAACAAAATGACTTACATAAATATAAACTTTTAGACGACATAGGGCGACGGCACCAATGATGGACACTTATAGCTGACAGGCACCAGTAATGGACACTTCACTCTTATTTCAAATTTCATACGGTCCTAAATTGATTGTTGAAAATCAAATGAATAACCCTTACCTTCTGTAAAATAAGAATCAAGTGTCCATCATTGGTTCTTGTCCATTACTGGTTCCGTCACCCTATCTAGCCGTAATGTTGATATTGCCATCGGTACCAAAAATAGAACACTTATTTCAAAATCCTGCTATTAATAGACATGACGCTGTGGACGTGACCTCAACTCTCGTGCCGATACCTAGGTATACCTTTCCTTGTTTATTTACTTCGTCGACTTTTATCCGTTTTCACTAGGGCCAAAGAAATACATCTTACTGCCGCACTCAAAGACGTCAATTAAATTTAATGCTTGATTGAAGTAGCTGCTGTCACTTTCTTTGCTATAGCAATCGAATAAGACAACACGTCACTAAACAAGCGTTAAATTTAATTGACGTCTTTGAGTGCGGCAGTTATTTGTACTTATTTTACAATAATGTTTCTAAATCTAGCCTCTATTACAAACAAACACATACTTTAACTGTTAAAGCAACTTCATTTCAAAGTTTCAATATAAAATACCCTTCTTTATTCCTTTACCGAATCTATTTGGAGTGAAGCCAATAGGACCAAGATAAGCAATTGGTAGACTCAACCTATCTCGCCAGACAATTGCATTCGATATATTCTCTTTGGAATAAAATATCAACGTCGTGCGGGCTTAACAGTTTATTCGCCGTTCCAGCTCGTCGGGGCGTCTGGATATATGGAAGACATTGACTAAACGATATTGTTACGGATTGGTTTCTATGTAGCTAGCCACATTCATATTGAACTGAACCTACCGCTATTACGAGACATTTTAGAGATAATTAACTCGTTCCATTTTCAAACTTGTGTATTCAATGTCGTTACTATTTCGCACGCACGCACGCACGCATGCACGCACGCACGCACGCACGCACGCACGAACGCACGCACGCACGCACGCACGCACACACACCATCCCCATAATTACATATCCTGCTTCTCCTACTCCTTTATACATAACTATTAAAATTGTCTAAAATAGAGCTTAGTCTAATAATTATAATCAATGGTGTACCATTCCAGAACTCCACAAAGGTATTGACTTGGTAAGCGGATAACTCATGTCGTGCTCATCCACTGTGATCTGTGACGTGATCTTATCTCAAGTCTGCATTAGCACAGAGGTCTGAGAAACAGCAGGCAAGTCTTAAGTATTAATTAAATAATCTTGCCTGAGTGAGAAACCCATCTCAAGCTACCGATGCTAGCGACGTTAAAGGTTGACGCACACAACCACTCGGCACCGGATCGGCACCATCTCAACTCGAGCCGTTCAGGGTAGTGATTCTTTCAAAAGCAAAGGTGAGCGAACGGAGGAGTGAATGTCCAAGCGGTGAGTTTAAGTAGTCCCGTCAGAGCGAGCAAAACACATTTTAGCGCGTGCATTCTCAATTAGGCAGCCTTGTACTTCGAGAAGCCATGCTGCCAAATTGAATACCTACACGCGCTGAAATGTGTTTTGTTCGCTTTGACGGGACTACTTAAACTCGCCGCTTGGACATCACTCCTGCGTTCGCTCACCTTTGCTTTTGAAAGAATCACTACCCTGCGTGCGTCACGCTCTATGGCCCATTATTCTCTTTAGGAATATGTTTTAATGTTAGCTTGTAATGTGTACAATCGGAAAAACTATTCAAAAGATAAAAATCCCGATAGAATGGTAATGCTTTTTTGAGACCTGATATCTCATAAACGGCTCAACCGATTTAAATGAAGCCTTGCTAAGAACTATCCCGGCTAAACTAGCTTTATAAAAAAAATACATCTAAATCGGCCCATCCGCATGGGAGCTAAGATACATATACAGAGACACACACAGACACAAACACACAAAGTCAAAGTCAAAGTCAAAGTTCTTTATTACCTCAGATACACATACACATAGACAAAAAGACACACGGAAACACAGACACACAGAGACACAATGACACACACACAACACGCACACGCACACGCACTCGCACACGCACACGCACACGCACACGCACACGCACACGCACACGCACACGCACACGCACACGCACACGCACACGCACACGCACACGCACGCACGCACGCACGCACGCACGCACGCACGCACGCACGCACGCACGCACGCACGCACGCACGCACGCACGCACGCACGCACGCACGCACGCACGCACACACACACACACATACACACGTTAAACTTAAAACACCCCTCTTTGTTTGTTGTTGGTTAAAACATCCGAAGGTGGTCGGTACTGTGAACCTTTGTCTACTGCATCTAAACTAAACACTCACAGCTGACTGCTCGTGCAGCGTGCATCAATATCCTGCGTCAAATGAACCGCGAAGGCATTGATAATGGGACAATACGCTCCATGGCGCATTATTCTCTTTAGAAAGTGGTTTAAATAATGGCTTCTAACGTGTAAAATTGGTTAAAATCCCTGACCCACCATAGAACTATGTTACAGGGAATTTTTTATGACAGTTGTTATTCTGAAGTAGGCGATGGCTGAGTTAGGTACGCGTGTCGTACCTAGAGTCGCCGTCAATAGAATTTGCTAACTATGTAAACAAATTAGTACTGTTTGACACATAACCTCAAATATTCACCAAGCGCGTTTTTATTAAAAATAACGTATGATCAATAGTTATTTTATTTCATCTTAAACTTAATATGAAAATAATGATTTAGTGTATAAATCGTTGCAAACACCTCACTTGTCTTGATCTTTAAAAGTACGTGATTATCGAGTAATCATGGTGAATTGCTTCGTTTGGTTTTGTTTACATAGTTAGCAAATTCTATTAACGGCGAGCCAAAACGCTGTTTCTGCCAGAACCATGTTAGATTTCCATTTTCTATTTCATAAAGGATCATTGTCATACAGAAAACTCTAAGGGCTTTTGCATAGTCATGCTCTTCTGAACCCTTAAAACGGTAGACCTTTGTGAATTTTCATTAAGCGCATTAATTTCAGTACAATGACATAAATTCCTTTACAAACCAAGAATGACAGTCATTGTGTCAAAATATTCAGAATCATTCGCTTAAGTTAGCGGAGACAATATGAAGTGTTATTTTCGGTATAAAAGATCGCAACAAAGCTTCCTTTGCGAGGGCGCCAATAAAGGTTTATCACAATTGTATTTCTGTGTTCAGGTATGTTGTAAAGGTGGGTCTCTTTAACAATGTCGCGAATCATAAACAATGTAACAAAAGTGTCACCCATCGCAGCAGCTCGAGCGTGGATATTACAATTAAATACCTACGTCACTTTCCGAATCACTTTTAGATACTATTCGAAAAGGTTTTCTGTATCCTTACTATGAGTTACAGTGACTGTACTCGCTACAGAGCCGAATGCTCTGTCCCTCACAATGATGAGCCTGATAAAGAAAGGGAGCGTAGGGCGTTGGTCACATGCTCACATCAAGTATACATAATAATAGCTCCTGGCTCATTAATGTTGAAAAAACTCGTCAATATATGGATCCATGAAAATGAGCTATAAAATATCAATAACAGAAACTAAGTTGCTGGGAAAAGCAGATGTGGGAAGATTCCAAGAGAAACAAAATATTATTACAATGTAAGAATGTAATGTTAGTACACGTGTAGCGAGATGAGGCAAATGTCGGCATTCGTACATTATCCATCCATAGTAATATTATAAAGATGATTTATTCGCATTTTATGCAAAGTAAACGGAGCTCCCCTGCTGCGGAGCTTCTATTTTTCGGTGGTTTGGCCCTCCGTGCCAGCTGAAAACCTAACATAACCTAAACCTACCTCATATTTATGACTCTAAGTGGTACCTAGGGTCCGGAATTGAAAATTTTCATTAGTATAAAAACTGCGAAAGTGTATAAAATGCGAATAAACCAAAGTAACATCTGTCCGTCTGCCGTCCTACCAATGAAGGCAGCTAACTGCAATGTAGTTGTCGAACCATTCTATACTCTATCCACATTAACATTAAAACGTTCCTACTATTTTTATTTCTCGATTCAAATCGGATAAATACTGGAAAAGGGCCGAATCTTAAGTATTCTTCTTAGTGCATGACTCGATGTATGAATGTGGAAGAAGCGAAAGAGATTTGTCAGGATCGTAGCAGGTGGAAAGAAATGGTCTCTGCCTACCCCTCTGGGAAACAGGCGTGATTTAATATTTGTATGTACTATTACTATGCAGTTAGTCGCCTTTTTTGGTACGACAGCAGCTATTATTACGCTTCCACGGCAACACCGCTGAATTTAGATGAAAGGTATGGAGATAGCATAAACAACAAAGAAGGACATATAGGGTACTTTAACCTCGATAATCGATTTTTACGCGGACGGGGTCCGCTTTGTCCGTGCAAAATTTCGATTATTATTATTCCCTAGTAAACTTTGAATATTCCGGGCTTAAAAGTAGCCTTTGTGTTAATTCAGGGTTTAATCTATCTCCATTCCGAATTTCATTTAAATCCGTCCAGCCGTTGCCGTGTAAAGGAGTAGCAAACAAACACACAAACTTTCGCATGTATAATATTACTAGGATTAATACGTTACGCGTTGGTGTAACACCAGGACAGTCTGCGCGAGATTCCTCCATTGTTCTGGTACAAACGGGGCCAGACAAAAAGGGCAGCGATTTGATGGAAAAACTCCGCGATAAGAAGATGAGATGGCCCTCTGGGGACCTCCACTGCTACAGGTCCAACTAGAGGCGGGTAGTTCCTACATGACTATTGGAATAGAACATACAATTTATTTATTTCCCTACACTAGATTACGTTACGTAAAGAAACAAAATATAGGCATAATTAAATTCGAGAAATATGGACTAAAAGAAGATGTAGTAACTAAGATTGAAAAGGGCATGCTTCGATGGTTTGGTCATTTGGAAAGGATGGATGAAAGAAGATTGACGAAATAGATATACAGAGCGAAAGTGAGTGGAAAGGTATGAAGGGGTCGCCCTAGGCGTACTTTTTCGAATAAAATCGGAGAAATACTGGAAAAAGGCCGAATCTTAAGTACCCGAAACCGACGTGCGTGCATGGCTCGATGTATGAATGTGGAAGAAGCGAAAGAGATTTGTCAAGATCGTAGCAGTTGGAAAGAAGTGGTCTCTGCCTACCCCTCTGGGCGTGATTTAATGTATGTATGTATATAGCTGCTCGTGCGCTAGGGTTGCGTCGATGCGTTTCTCTCGATACTGAATAACTACGCACGCAACCAAACCAGAAACCAGATGAACAGCGCAGCCCCGAGTAAACCGACTTGGTGCGTCCTGTTGAGTTTACTTGTAGTGGTCGAAACACGCATACATGCAAGCAGGTCGTGTCGATATGTCCTTAAGTCAACGATTCAACGTGTAATAAAAATTAAGAGCGAATTCAAAGACGTACTAAGTTCAGAATTGTACACTGACAATTTTGACTTGTGCGGTATAGTTAGCTAAGGGACGCAGTGCGATAGCTCTTAGAAAATGCTTCGGGTTTGTATATGTCTCTCACTCGCTTGCATACGCTTTTATTAAGAGCGAGTGAGAGAGCAGTACAAACCCGAAGCACCTTTTAAGTTCTCACAGACTGTATGTCAAATACGTTACTCGGTTACGGGCACAGAAATAGTTTATAAAAAATTGCAAATTTGTTTACCATCTTTGCCTTAAAGAAAACATCTAAGGTCAGTCTGAAATAAGTTAAATAATTTTTCAAATTCCATTCAGATTTAAAGTTAAGTTTTCTAATAAGTTTATAACTAGGTCTTGACGATTCACGCCATTTTCAGGTCCCATGCACACGGGTTGACTAAGTTAAATAAAGTTTACTCAAAGGTTGTCACATTTATGAATATTAAATCTTATTTCTTAAAGTAGAACTTTCTTCAGTTTAATTTAATGTCCAAAATTTACTCAGTAATGTGATGTTACCTATGTGATTAAAATTGGTGAATCTACTTTTACTTAAGCGTATTCCATATGACTATGACCACCTTTAATGGTGGTGGGACCATGGTCAGGGTTCGTCTGAATCGCTACTTCTATCTTAGGTATTCTGTGTCCTATCGCCAGCGGGCCGATTATGGTCGTGTTTATCGACGTAGATAAGCGTAGATAAAACACCTGTCACTTTCTGACCAGTATGTAAGTGCGAGAGTGACGGAAGCTTTATCCACCGCGATAAAGGCGACCATAATACGGGCCCTGGAAAGAGTTTTTATCACTGTCGTATTCCAGTGTTAGACAATCGGTGAAATTACTTGCATACTTACTCTTAGAAGAATTCAATCTTAGTCCTCAGGTATCTTATTTTTTTGAATTTATATAATTTAGAAATACAACAAAACTTGAAACAAAAATCTGCCAAACTGGGTACCATGCAACGCAGTCGTAGGATTGCAGACCTAAGAATGCAAATGTCTATAGATCTCTGGGGTGTGATTATCTCAAAAATGCGGTCGGAGGAACGAACGAGTGAATGTCGCAGCGAACAAAACACATTCTCAATTAGGCAGCCTTATACGTTCAATCTCGACAAAAGCCATGCTGCCAAATTGAAAAAGCACTCGCTAAGATGTGTTTTTTCGCTCTGACGGGACTACTTAAACTCGCCGGTACGACATTCACTCGTTCGTTCGTCTGACCGCCTTTTTGAGAGAATCAAACCGCAGATCCCACTAACCATTAGGTGGCCTGCATGCTCGATCTACAGGGTTGTATCGTATAATAATAATAATGACTGTACCTACCAAATATCAGCCCAATTGAGCAAGAAAATCTTCAAAATTTTCATGCTCGATTTGAACTAAACACACTGTCAAAACAAGAAATAAAAAGAAAAGTAAACACTAAAACCAACTAGAAAACTAGTTTCAACAAATCCAGAGTAGTTAGCCACAATAAAGAAGACTTTGTCGTAAAGTTTTCTACAAGTCCGCGTTGTGTTGGACGCTGCCCAATTTTTTCCTTTGACTTTGTAGCAGTGGGGCTCCAGTGACCGAAACATTCCCAAATCAGAATAGAACAAAAAACTTTCCAAAGACATTAGAGACGAAAAGCGGTTTTCACATACCTCAAGTGTTTTCCCTGTTTCCGGGATCCATTTTTATGGTTCGTCGAAAAACTACGTTTCTCTGTTTTGTTTAATTTAAATTTTACTGAGTAACTGGTTAGCATAGTGGCATTTTTATGTCAATCTCACACAAAATAACCTAGTCCCAAACTAAGCTTGCACTATAGGTACAGTCAAAAGCATAAATAAGTGATCATTTATGTACCTTGTCACTTTAACGTTCGTGTTTGAAATGTTATACAAAAATTGTGAAACGATTGAAAGCGACAAGGTACATAAATTATCACTTATTTATGCTGTTGACTGTACAAGACAACGATAAACTTACTTAAGTATATAGATAAATAGATACATACTTAAATACATTCCCGTTTATCACACAAATATCTACCTTCACCGGGATTCCGGAAAATCGGGATCGCTAGCTTCGAAGGCAAGGCTGCCGTAACTCAGATCCCATGAAAAACATAAATGTGAAATGAGAGCCAAGTTCAATATTATGATATATGCCTTGGTTGTTGAGTTCAACGACAAAAGAAGTGAGATCTAAATGGGTGCCAAGTTCAATGGTCAGTCCTCAAATTTATTTATAACAACATATAATATCATTTCTTATTATAACTTAGGATAATATATTGTAGCCTAAGGTCTGACTTGGCTAGTTCTCATATACGAATTATTATGTTCGATGGCTAGTTTCTACCTGCAAGCCATATTTTCGGAATAATAAAATAAGAACCGACAAGTAACAGGGTTAGAACTTGCGAAGGCTATAATATAATTCGTATAATGAAAACTAGCCAAGTCAGACCTTAGGCTACAATATATTATCCTAAGTTATAATAAGAAATGATATTATATGTTGTTATAAATAAATTTGAGGACTGACCATTGAACTTGGCACCCATTTAGATCTCACTTCTTTTGTCGTTGAACTCAACAACCAAGGCATAATATCATAATATTGAACTTGGCTCTCATTTCACATTTATGTTTTTCATGGGATATTATTACTTTTTGTAGGTACATAAATTATTAGTAGGTACTTACTTATAACAAAATTAATACCAAATGGTTTTTGTTAATCTACTGTATTTTCCTACAACTAAGTATAAGTTAAGTGTTCCTAATAGAATCGATTAAGTGAACATTTTAATTAAATGATAAAAATTTACCAGTTTCCGATTTATTCCTTTGTATTCACCTAATTACCTATCTGCATGCCAAATGTGAACTTTCAAGGTCATCTGGAACTGGGTTAGAGTTTTGATCTATAGGTCAGTGATAAAAATGACGATTTTTGGACGTTAATATCTAAATAACCGTTTGAGATGTGTTTATGAAATTTGGAGCACTTATGTATCTCGCAAGTCTTAATATATGAGCCAAATTTGACATGTTTATCTGAAATAGTTTTTGAGTTATCAAGGGGTCAAAAGTGGCTCCAAATGGTTCGTGTAATATTACACACGGTGCTGCTCGCCAGTTCTGTTATTTGAACTTGGCTTGACACGCTACCGCGTGTCTAGATAAAACCCCTATAGCAATATCAACCTTATTACTAAGATTACAGGATTAAAACTGCTTTGGTAAATGAATTTAAGATACTGCATATTGGCTTAGGAGGGCAGAGGGTCACTAACAACTAGGCTAACGTGTCATCACGTCACGACATTCCATCTTAGTCCTTAAGGACATTTAACAATACAACAAAACTTGGTATAAAGATCTGCCATACTACGTAGCAACGCAGTCTTAGGATTGCAGTCTTGTGATTGAATTCTTGAGAATAATAATAATAAATATCAGGGGACAATGTCACACCAAATTGACCTAGTACCAAACTAAGCTCTAGGCTCTACTATGGGTACTAGACATCGATATAAATACTTACATAGAGGAATATGTACTTAAATACATAGAAAACATCCATGACTCAGGAACAAATATTCGCGCTCATCACACAAATATCTGCCCTTACCGGGGTTTCAACCTAGGACCGCTAGCTTCGTAGGCAGGGTCACTACCAATTAGGCCAGCGCAAATATATATGGATGTCAGAGGGCCCTGTCAAGATGCACTACGCTAACTAGCGTTTCTATTCGTTTCGTTTTTAAACCAATCGCGTCACTGGTAGATCACGTGACTTTTCGTATCCCGTCATCTTCCAGTGACGCGATTGGTTTAAAAACGAAACGAATAGAAACGCTAGTTAGCGTAGTGCATCTTGGCAGGGCCCTCAGATTTCACTTACCAACTATGCCTTTGTGTTTTCCTTCTTGCAAATAATACTTATTATAAATCTACTAGTGATATGTTTACTAGATCTCAAAACATGATAGATTATTAAAAAGGAGTTGTTTTGAATTTACAAACCTTCTTTTCAAGTAACTAGTTTTAAAATTATAATTGCTCTCAAGCCGCAGTATAAGTTTTAACAAGGTGAATGGAAAATTGAGATTGAATATTGTGCTTATATTGTTTTTAATGATTCAAGTTAATAAAAGTACTAACTTCAAAACCTTACAACTTTGTTTTTTTTAATGAGGTAATCTACGCTGTTTTAATTCTCTAAAGACTGCACCGAGTATTACGATTAAGTATAGTGTTTTCTAGTTAATAAATTAAAGTATTTTCTTGAAATCGATGTGTTTTTTTATTTTTCATATGAAAACACAATTTAAAGAGTATTTTTTATTTAATTAGGGAACCCGATTACGGAAATTACAACATCTCATAAATCTAAAAATGAATTCGTTTTTTTAATGATATACCTATTTTAATAACAATAATTGACCTATGACTGAGGAAAGAGGTTACCTTTTTCCATTACGTTACTATTCAACTTACTACACAAAGGTTAAATGTTATTAAACTTTGTACATCGGCAATCTTCATTTTTCTATGACACACGAGTGACAAATATTCTGTCAGTTGCGAGTAAAAGCGTGAAGCTATAAGAAGCTGGGAATACTATAGTATGCAATTGTTTTATGTGACCGGGGATACCATTGTAGATCTAATAGCAGTTATAGATCGCTTTGGTAGATTAATAATTGCTTATTTCGCACTTTAGAACGCAAAATCGATAGAGTGTCTCCTGACACCTACCCCATTTAACCCTTAACGGTAATAAACGTGCAACGAGGCCATTTGCGTCATGTGGTCTCGATAATGCACCGGGGTGCATTTTGAACCGCGCTCCGTTAACTCGAGTTACGGGATGCAATTTTGTGAATATATCAATGGTAGTTAAAATTGGCGTAAGTTGCTTTTGTGATATTTGTTTTATGAAATAGGCATAAGGCAGATGCAACTCAGTACTGCAGTTTTTTTACGCGGATTTTAAGATCGGTACACTGAAAAAACAAATGGGTTGATTTTACTAAATTTTATGGTTAATATAGAACCTACTCGTGAGTTTGGTTGAGTTAACCACTATTAATAAAAAGGTTGAAGCAACCTTTTCAATGTGTTGTTTTTACTAAGGTTAGGTGTTACCTCAACCAAACTCAAGGGTAGGTGCTATATCAACCCATTTGTTTTTTTAGTGTATAAATGGAAATCTATAAATGGAAAATACTTCAGTGACATACTGGGGCCCATTTCTCAAAGCGTATTAGTCTAATAATATTAGTGTTTTGTCTCGTAAATAAAACTACTAAATGAGACAAAACACTAATATTATTAGACTAATACTTTTTGAGAAACTGGATCCTGATAGATAATGCAGTCTAAGATACGCAACACGAAAAGTTTATTTAAAAAAAAAATAGAAATCTAATCGATTGCAAAGGTTAAGGAAAATTTGCCATAAGATCAAATATTTTTGAAAACTCACCCGTCTAATTTATGATGCCGCAGACAAACGCTAAATATTTACATACATACATAGGTACATTAAATCACGCCTGTTTCCCAGAGGGGTAGGCAGAGACCACTTCTTTCCACCTGCTACGATCTTGACAAATCTCTTTCGCTATAAAATAAAATTAATAGAATAATTTCATGTTCTAAGACCTACCGTTTAACAAATTCGATTTTGCTCACTTAAAAAAAATACGTTCCATCATAAAAACCATCTTGCAATAGGTAATAACGTAGGTAATAAACGCAACATAACAACAGGCCCATTATTCTACTGTGTAAAACCATATTGCATTTGACATGTTATCATATTGTTTTTAACTCGGCCAAGTAAACAAGAGTCGTAACGTTGCCAAACGATAACAATATCAAAGGTAATATAGTTTTACCTAGAAGAATAGAGGCATGGAAGAGTGACGTTTAGTGTTATTGCGGCAGTATTCCTTGGTACGCGAAAACACTTCCCTATTTGTTCTTCCGTTACTTTTAAATTTGTTTTCCAGTATAAAAAACACACCCACTATACACGTAACAAGACAACACAGGGTGTTCACAACATTCTCCAGTTTTAAAGCGACCCTATTTGCTGAAACTTGGCACTTACCCGTAAGGTGCACACTTTGCAGCCTAGCTCGTAAAACTTGACTCGATTCTAGCCGGAGATTGTTATAAATAATATATTGAAGGGAAAATGCGGACATACCTACAGATTTAGGTAGATTTAATTTGGGTTTGCACATGTATTACGACATTTTCTAACATTCGTTTTTTTTAGTGATATTTCTATTAAGCATATCATTTATTTTTAACTAGCGACCCGCCCTCGCTTCGCTTCGGTTTTTGTGAGTTTTCTGTAACACCCTTTCATGATCCAGAACTTATTATACATAAAATCCTTCCTCTTGAATCACTTTATCTATTGATGAAGTCTGCATTAAATTCCGTGGCGTAGTTTAAAAGATCTGAGCGTACAGACAGCGGGAGCGAATTTGTTTTATACTATGCAAAGATATATAATATAACATTTTATTAAAAATATACTAAATGGTAGTAACAAAATGGGAAAAATTAACGACTATAAAAAAAAAACATGTACCTAAAAACTACTAGTACCTATCTATAAAATGCTCACCTATGGAAAAAATGACAAAGATATTCACTAAACTTAATCCCTTATCCATAAACGCAACTATTAAATGCAAAAGACGAAAGATGCAAATATCACAATGACAAATAAGGACGGAGCACATTTTAAACATATCGTGCGTTTATGAATTATTGTGGGTAAGTGTAAACGGAAATTAATAAAATTTTGTGGCCTCGTTTTCCAAACGACATATATGAAGTTGCAGGTTTTCTTTACAAAACCATGTAATTCGTTATATTCTAATGTCATCTTAAGAGCTGTCTGTCAAAGGCTACTGAAAAACAGAGTCGGGGGTCGTGGCCGGCCACGTCAAGGCATTATGCTGATTGGTACTCTGTTTGACTCTATTTGATACTCGAAACTCTGTCACACTGTATATTTTGTTATATTTTTGTGTGATATGTATTGTATCAAATTTCGTCAGGTTTTTTTTATATTATATTCTACTCCAGTAGTTTCCGTGAGTGCGAGAAGAGAAAAAGAAATAATTAAAATGTGACAAAAACTACATTCGACTTTTTATCAACGTTTAACAACCTTGCAAACTTCAGAACTTTAATTTATTGAAAAAAATAACCTTTGAGACTGGAACATGCCATAGGCCCAATATGTTATTTTCACCCAATATGGCGGTCGCGGAAGGCGTGAAATAGCGGGGAAAGTAAGAAAAAAAGCGCGTTAGACCCCAGTCACAGATTTAGTGTCACCGGCCGGCTTACTGGATAGGTCTGCCCATTAATCTGTCAGTTTTGGTTCCATTTCAGAAAATACTAAGATACTTACCATGTGACATCTTAAAATTGCTGCCTACTGTTAGCGATTTTATAATAAAAATATAACTATTCATCTTGATAATATGGGGTTGTAACCTAATTTTGAATTTTTCTCGAGCATCAATGTAATGCAAAAATATTTATGACTATTTTTGAAATCTTTACTTTCATATCTTCTTTTTCAAGACAAAGTCTAGGAAAAACTCTTAAGAAATGAAAATGTTCACTAAATCCAAAAAAACAATGAAGTAAAGCTAAAAAAAGGAATATCACCAGACAGACGGACAAAATTAAAAGAAGTGATATGACAATTCAATCTATACGGACAAGAAAACCATCGTTATTAAAATGAACTCTCAGCAATTCATTCTTTTCAGCACGAGAAAAAAACCTTCGTCGAAATGTCACTGGACATTAAAGAAAATGACGCAAAACTTACAATGGCGAGACGCTGGGAGTATAATGCATTTTGTTCGCAAAACGCAGTGCAATTATAATAATGGCAAGAACAATGGAAAACACATTTCTGAAAACAAGAACGACTGCTTTAGATTTTTATTTCTATTGTAGTTTGGCAAGTTTTTAAAAGATTCGTGCTTTTTTGTTTTTACGGCCTGTTTCACAATTGTCAAGTAAAGCATATCTGACACATAAATTTAGCCCTTTCCTTGGACATAGACAAGAAGAGAGCTAACTTTAACTGGCACATAAATTTACTTGTCGATTGTGAAACAGGCCCTTAGCAATTCATTTTGCTAAAATATTTTAAACGTTAAATCCGTCAGTGACACTATAGTAAAAAGGAAATCATTCAAAAGGTAATTCTTTGTAACTGCAATACGGTCACTATTCAAATTTATAGTGTTTTTCGTAATTTACTGTCACTATCCTATTTAACGTCTGGAGCCTTTTGAAAGAAAATAATCCATACTAATATTATAATTACGAAAGTTACTAGGTTTGTGTGTTTGTTATGCTTTCACTGCTAAACTTCTAAACCAATTTTAATTAAAACTAAAATCTTAAGCCCCGGAAAAGGATATAGAGTATTTTTTATTTTCGTATTATATATTAATTATTATAGTACCTTATGTTCAATCAGTAAACGAGACTGTTTTGTTTTTTACTGTTATTGAAGCACTTGATGATAATTTTCGTGATCACTGATCAGTCACTCTAACTGCCGCACTCAGAGACGTCAATTAAATTTAATGCTTGTTTAGTGACGTGTTGTCTTATTCTATTGCTGTAGCAAAGAAAGTGACAGCAGCAACTTTAATCAAGCATTAAATTAAATTGACGTGTCTGAGTGCGGCAGTTAGTGTTTTTTGCTTTACTTACTGTGTGTAGTAGGTTTTTTCCAATGCCCAATCTTGACCACCAAATGAATTCATATCAAAATCAAATCAAATCATTTATTTCATACATTTAGACATACAAATTGCAACATTAATACGAGGAGTAAGGATTATTGGAAGAATAGAGAGGTAATTCGGGGTTCTCGCTTGTAAACTAAAGTAGTTTGAATTCGCCGTCGGAGAATTGTAACTAGTTTAATTAAAGACCGCATGCACTAATTCTCAGAATCCTGTAGTCTTCGTATTTAGCACTTCAGACCTCAACTTACAGTTTAAATATACCTAATAAAAATACCATTTAACTACACAAGCTTCTGCCCGCGACTTCGTCCGCGTGGATTTCGAATATCGTTACTCCATCAAGATTTTTTTTAAATTTTACATGATTTTAAACCTATATTCCTTTTGATTAGCCTATATGTTAATTCAGGATATAAGCTATCTCCATTTTAAATTCCGTTCAAATCCGTCTAGCCGTTGCAGCGTGAAGGAGTACCTAACAAACAAACACACAAACTTTCACATTTATAATTATTAGTAGGATAAAAAGCGCTACACTCGCCTTTAGTTATCACATGTTGTTCTCACTAAACTTTTATGTTTTATGGTTATTTCTTTCTTTCCATCAGCCTATGCTTGAGTCCCACTGTTGGGCAAAGGCCTCCCCTCTGTCCCTCCACAGGAACACCTTGAAATTCCGAATTACTTTTTTCCGAATATGCATTAGTCCGAATTTTCATTTTTCCGAAAGCTATGTTACGCTGGAGCTATTTTAGATTAAATGCATAATTTAATTGCCATACGTAGGTTAGGTTAAGTTTAATTTATAAGCGATAACAAAGAGTTAAGTCTTCTATCAAAACATTGCGTTCGGAATTATGAAAATTCGGAATTATGTAGTGTACCCGTCTCTCCACTCATTCCTATGGAGAGCGGTTCCTGCCAATTACACATAAACACGCCCACGTCATCCCGCCATCTCACCATAGGGTTATGTTCCGCTAAAAAAATCAAGTAAATCTAGAAAACCTGCAAGTAAATACAGCAGCAGTGCAATCGCCGGTTCAGATTGAACTGCCAGAGCCGTGCCAATTCTTCTCGCGGCGACCTCACATTTAATCCAGCAATATTTCCCGCCTGGGCGCATTAGAGCTGCACCAATTAGTGGTGCGCCGTCGGCGAGTAATTTACTGTCACAATCAGACAGCACTACTGGGGGCGGTAATACGTGAGCCCATGGGAATACTCGGTTTTTACATTGATTATTGAAATAGGTAATTTGTGATATAACTATACTATGGAGCGACAAACGTCTAATACGAAAGACCGTATACTTAAATGCTTTCGTGACATCACAAAACACCAGAAAGCTTCTTTTAAATTGAGAAACGGTCATTGTTTTGGTCAGCTCTTGTGGTTTCTTAACTTTCAAAACTTTTCCTTACATTGAACTGCCAGAGCCGTGCCAATTCTTCTCGCGGCGACCTCACATTTAATCCAGCAATATTTCCCGCCTGGGCGCATTAGAGCTGCACCAATTAGTGGTGCGCCGTCGTCGAGTAATTTACTGTCACAATCAGTATGATTATAAGATAATTATCTATATCACACTATGGTGCGATGCGAGGAACAGGAACACTTGCAAGAAAAAACTCATGTCGAAAAACGTATAATTTTACTTGGTTTAAAACGTAAAACGCAAAAACATATTTAAACCGTTTTTAAACCATAGCATATTACATAGGTTACATGGCCTTAATTCATAGTAAATTTAGGTTAGACCTTTGACCTGTTTTTTAAATGAAATGAAACTAGTAAAACTATCGTTTTTCCTAGCACTGCAAAAAAATTATAAGTAAGTACTAGTAGGTACTACCTATATTTGAATACTACGAATGATAAGATCAAAGAATAAATAAATAAGGTAATTTAAAATGAATATAACTGTTATAAATAATATCTAAACCCATTTTTTATCTCGAAACTTTTGTTCATTTTAATCTCCAGCCATTATATTAATAATCAAAACAAATTGCGTTTTCAGACACAATGCTTCAGATTTCGACAAAACAACGGCGGCGATTTGCCTAATCCATTCAATCAAGCTAACAAAGAATGAACGAACAAATTGATAAAATATAAATACTTACAAACCTTTATTCAAGTTAATACAAATTCATATTTAATATAATATAATACAATTAAAAGTTAAAACTAAACTTATTTAAATTAAAATAAAAACTAAGCTACTCAAATATTAAAGACGTAAATAATAATCACCACTATAAAAAGAACACCCCCTCTAGCAGGTCCGCTCGCGGCATGGTCCCTATGACACTGGCTGCGTTACCTCTCTGGATAGCTAGCCCAATCCTTTGGGAGAGGTAAGCACCAGCTCTAGGATCTCCGGAGGTGTCTATGAGCCGGGA
The DNA here is from genome assembly GCA_948252455.1 of Acleris cristana. NCBI lineage: Eukaryota > Metazoa > Arthropoda > Insecta > Lepidoptera > Tortricidae > Acleris > Acleris cristana. The sequence continues at coordinate 13,813,562 of OX411783.1, read as the reverse complement.
TGACAGGGCCTTAATAAAGCTTTTCATATCAGCTGACCAAGGTCCCATGGTCTCCACTGCAAGCGCCACAAATTCATAATTATTTAATAATGATGAATATTTGCGGCGCTTGTTGGTTTGGGCCTGTTCAGCTGCTGCACCGGCCCGATTACGGGTTGACTGGACGTGGGACAGGGCGAATGTGTCAACACACGTCGCGTCCCACACCAGTGCCCTACCCAGTTTCCACGGCACCAATGTAGCTCCGTCTGGTCGCTTGCCATCGTCTCTATGTAAACCTGCTGGTTCCAGGACAGCTGGTACAGAGGCAGTGGCAAGCGAACGACGGATCAGATCATTAATTGTGCCATGCCGGTACAAACGGCCGGCACTTCTAAAGCATGAAAGGCCATGTCGTCCCAGCTCACTCACTTCCTTCCCGCACGTGCAAGTATGAGGTTCACAGATTCTAGCTCCAATCCGCAAACTTATTGCTATGCGCAAGCAGCTTGGGTCCAAGACTGTGCCTATATTGCGGGAAGGAAGAGCGTGGAGCCAGTGACCTGATTCGCCTGCAGAGACAGCGAGAAGACGGGCGCGATCTGAATCGTCCGGACTATTTTGTATGAGAGATGTATGAATTGATATGAGGCGAGGAGTATCCCATGCTCTTTGGATATGCCTCTTGACTGGCATATCCACTCCGGGACACGACTCACACCAAGCATCCCTGGCCTCCACTAGGTTCGCAATCTCAACGTCAAGTATCTGTGGGATATTTAAGATAATACTGACGAGAGGCAACGAACCATAAGCGGAGGACAGGAAAGCTGGTAGTGCCACGCTAGAAGAGCATCGAATACCAAGTCCACCGAAACGAATTGGGAGAACCGCTTGAGTCCAAGGCCTTGAACTAAAATGAATGTTTAATAATTTAGACAGAGTTGATTGAAGGGTAATGTCTATAGAAGCCATGATGTCTGGAAATTTCCAAATTGGACAACTCCGTAACAAATACATGAATTTTGGAGTGAAAAGACAAAAACGAATAATAAAAAGCGCCATATGGGGGTTTATTTCGTACAAAAGGTTAGAAGTATTTTTAAACAGATTTAATTTACAATTTATAATGGGATCGATTGCATCGTCAAAAATCGGTGAACCTAATAGTGTTAAAGATGAATTTGAATGGACCGAAATGTTGGGTGAAGCTGCATTAAATTTAGTGACGAAATCAATTTTTTTTTCTAAAGAAATGTGATCAGGTATATAAATTTCGCACTTAGTAAAGTTTAATGAGAGGCCTATATTAGAAAATTTAGTGATGATCGTTTGCAAGTCTTGTAGTACAGTTGACGCGTCCCCGCCAAGGGAACCGTCATCAAGGTACCACAGATTGAATTTAGAATTTAGATCTGAAATAATTGGATGAATGGCTAAGCTAAAAATTACGGGCCCGAGCGGGTCTCCCTGTTGGCAACCCATGCATGAAGATATGATTTTGTCACCGAAAAGTAATTTTGATGGTGCCCCATAGCATTGCCACAAATAGCTATATAATTCTGGAACTTCTTTTTTGACAGCAGCTAGAAGGGCACCACGATCGACCGAATTAAAAGCATTTTTGACGTCAATTTTTACAAATACCTCGTAGTCCGGACGGCTCAGAAAAGAGCGCGCAGCATGGACAGCTGCCTCACAACCTCCCTTGACGCCAAAACCCAGCTGCCGGGGTTTGAAAATGTTTGACAGTCTATTACGAAATTTTCGGCAGCAAAGTTTCGACGCCAAACGCCTGAAGGTGCAGCCGACGGCAATAGGGCGGATACCACCATCTTTTTTGGCTAGAGCCACAAGATTGGCGCCATAGAGGAGCGGGACAATCTCGACATTCACGCGACCTGACAACATAAGATTAATCAGAGCGGTGACGTTTTGTAGTAAAGCCTTTCCCGCATCCCCTAAGGACGAGGTGGTCAAATCTTTAAGATGTTGTGGTGAAAGTCCGTCTAAGCCGCCGGCTGAACCATTAGGGAATGACATGATAGCCTGCTGGACGGCATCTTCGTTTACAGATAATACAATGTCATCAGACAAGGGAGGGTCAGGAAGCAGAGAGGAGGCGGGGGGAATTGGGTGCTTCTCTCTGAGAGCAGCAAAGGTCTCAGCGGAGTGCGTGGCCAAGTCGTCATTCGAAAACAGGAGTCGGGCAGCACTGCTAACATTCCCTTCTGAAAGTTTATTTTCTATTTGTTTCACTTTAGAACATTGAAAATAACTTTTACTACTTTTAAAATTTGGACGCATTTGTGTATCGAAAGGTCTGTCAGAAGATAAACATATTCCTTTCAATACGGAATTAGGGACAAAATGGTGCTAAGAGTCTTGATCTTGTGATTAAGGGTTGGACGAGTAGGTATTGGAGATTGTGGTGATGTTTAAAATAGTTGTTTACCGCTAAAGTTTTTTTTATATAGACATTCGATGAAAATTATTATATTTCTATTAAGGTAGGTCATTAGACGGTCACTGTAATCCATATACATATTAGTCTGTCTGTCTGTTTGTTAATCTTTCACGGTTAAACAACTGAACGAATTTCGATGAAATCTGGACTGGAGATAGTTTAAGTTCCAGGGAAGGTCATAGGGTACTTTTTATCCCGGAATATGTTATAGTTCCCGGAGGAATAGCGATTTACGAACTACGTGGACGGAGTCGCGGGCATCGGCTAGTATGTAGACAAATAGTTTTAAGGATTCCGTACCATCAGCTGACACGTCTGTTAGACTGGCATTTAAAAAAGGACAAGTTTCAGTGACTTCCTACAACAACTCACTTTTTAATTCGTTGACGAATTATTAACCGGCGAACTTGTACCGTCCTGATTTAACAATTTCAATGCGTGAATGTTTAATTTGGTCGCAGGTGCTAGAAGTCGCGGCAACTTTACTTTGCAGGATATTTATTCTGGGGTGCCAGTGAAAAAGGGTATAAGTCTCCTGGGGCCTGTTTTATAAAACTACAAATTACAATTTACAGGTTACAAGTTTCCATTTGACACAGCCTCGACCAATGACAACCAGCCATTTGAGCAGTCTTGCCAGTTTAGACCTGTAAAATTGTAACTTGTAGCTTTTTAAAACGTGCCCCTGAACTCCTCATACCTCAGTACGACTGTTCTACTTTTATCAGTATGAATAAATAATAAAATTAATTTTGCTTCTATTTTTCATTTACCAAGAACTGTTTTACCAGTAGTAGGTACTAAGAATTTTAAGCTAACAATAATATTGTAATATGCAAAACTTGATAACTGAAATTTAATATCTCTTAAGTCAACAGGTAAGTTTAAGATTTAATATCGTCTAATAATTTCTTGAAAAGAAAAGTTTGGAGAGATATAACTTCAACTATGGAATTATTTCAATAAGGTCTTGTTAACTTTTTAAAGTCTACAGTAGGTAAAACTTAAAACATTTAAGATGATTAAGTAATTGGTCTATATTACCTACATTAAGAAATGCAAATGTAAAGAAAAATAATTCTGTTAAAATCTAGAATCCCAGTAGATTTAAATACCTATATACAAATATTTTTTAATATTATTGGTTGCAAAAAATACTTATTAAGTAGTAGTGTGAAATATACATACTCGTAATAAAAGTTTATCATGAAAATTACATGACGACGCGCTGGCCTAGTTGGTCCTGGGTTCAAATCCGGTTAGGGCAGATATTTGTGTGATGAGCGTGAATATTGGTTCCTGAGTCTTGGATGATTTCTATGTATATTATTTATATCGTTGTCTAGTACCGTAAAATGGGGTGAATAGAGATTCGCGGGGTGAATAGAAATACAGCCTAAAATAAAGCATATTGTACTAATTATAAGGCTGACATTTTAACGTAATTTTCCAAAAGACTTGTCAATGTAATAATTGTTCTTATTAGTAACAAATTATGACTTATTTTAGATTGTATTTCTATTCACCCCGCGAATCTCTATCCACCCCATTTTACGGTACCCATAGTACAAGCCTAGAGCTTAGTTTGGAACTAGGTTAATTGGTGTGACATTGTCCCTGACATTTCTTTAAATATAATAGTAGAGGTATTACTAGTTCTTGCTTCCATGTTAATTAACATTAACTGAAATAATTATCAATTACAAAACGCGGACGACTGTATGTTGTCCACGTTAGCGCGACTAACGACGAAATTATTTAAAAGCAAAGCGATATTACAAATCAATTTTATAATTTTATTAAACAAGTACCTATACTCTCACATTCTCAAAATAATATTGGAAAATTAATATTTTATATTAAGAAGATGAAATGCACAAAACGTTTCGTAACTTCAGTATTCAAAACCTTTTTGAACCCTATTCTCATTGTGCACGGTTTAAATTCATTTATCGTGTAACTGGTTTATATCATCTTTTAACACGACAGCTTCAAATGATACCATCAATCATTAAGCATGAGAATCAAAATGAGAATTAAATAATGAAGATTGTTTCGCACTCAATGAATTTATCATAGCGGAATTTATCATTTCAATTACGAAACTGAATTAATAATGATCATAACATTAAAGTTATAAAGAGAGTTTTACACCTAATAAACATTCAAAACCAATTAATTATTATGGGTGGGCAAAACGAACGCCGCATGGACGGCAACTACCGTAAATATTGGAATTAGCAAATTCTACGCAAAGATAGCTTACTTTTATTTTTGAAAAAAATAAATGCTGCGTTAATTGGTTTTTGAAAATTCGTCTGCCTTAACCAGGATTCCAACTCGTCGAATATGATCAAACAACAAAGTTGTGTTCTTTTTACGGTTGGTTTTTATTTAGTTTAAAGGTGTGTGTGTGTGTAATAAATATAAATGATCACTATCAATGACCCTTTCGATCTGTATCATAAAATACGACTCCATTGTTTTGAAATAAAATAATTAAAAAATACATAAATGCAGCATTTATTGAAAAAAATAAAGTAGGTACCTAAGTCTCCTTTGCGTAGAATTTGCAATTTCCCATATTTGCGCAACAGAAGTATCTACCTAGGGCGACAGTATGGACCCACAAGAGATACAACTCACTGCCCAAAGCATCTCGAAATTCCTGGACGCAACGGGCCTTTGCAATGAGGTCTAAACAAAAAACAAAACAAAAGTCAAAGCGGCATACATGGCCCATCTCAACCCCTTACTAACAATAATAATCAATCAAAATCACTAGCTACTAATGTCATTAGAAATTACACACAAATGTTTCGAAAGCCTTCCAGTAAGACCAGTATCCTCTGAAGCATGGCTCCCCATTCGCCTGACAGGTCAAGTTACCTTGGTCCACAGCGTAAATAATTACCAACTGCGTATAACAGTCAGCCGCATCCCAGCGTAAGTTTGTCAAATACCTTAGCTATTCCGTTAGTTACTACTCCTTTCCATAGAGTAACGTAACGCAGAGGCGACAAAATCGTTCAAGTGGAATTATTTCAAGTATTAATGGTATTTTTTTATTGATTAACTTTATTTTAACCCCGATGCAAAAATAGGGATATTATAAGTTTAAAGTGTGTATCTGTTTATCTCTGTATCTTTCTGCCTGTGTATCTATGTGTATGTGTGTCTGTTTATCTGTGTGTCTCTTTGTCTGTCTACCTGAACTACTTTGTCAAATGATTTTGCCCCAAAAATCCCATGTATGTTGGTTTAGCCAAGATGGAAACGCTGATAACATCTCTGTTTTCTATCGAGTCGAAATGTATGAAGTTGTGATAAGTGATCGCCGCAATCTGTCATCAGCTTACGTCAATCCTATACGTGTTGTCACTTTTCCAAAATCGCTGAATTAGCGTAATGAACTAGTCTCCCAGCCCCTTATATCACCATCTTGACAATGACAGGTGACAGGTAACAATTCACTATACGTTGCAAAGTTAGCTTCCATATCAGTGGGATTCATATCAGCTACGCGATATACACTCAAATGTCACCTGTCACCTGACGTTGTCGGGATGGTAAAATATGGGACTGTTTTTTTTCAATTGAGAAAGTATTTGTTTTCTCTGTAAGAGGGATGCTACACAAGCGTCGTCGCCGCTGCGTTGTGCTACATATAAATTAGAATGACATGACCAGTGATCGGAAATACTTAGGTGAGCTAATTTACCTAAACTTGACACATATTCATTCATGCGTGAGTGAGATGGGAATACATTATTGAATGAACGTGCATCAAGTTTAGGTAAATTAGCTCACCTATTTCCGATCACTGGACATGACACACGATGCGTTGAAACACTTGCGGCGCTCTATGTTGAAATCACAACGTTGCGACGACGCAACGGTTGCGTACCGGCAACGTTCGTGGGGCATCGCTTTAAGGCAGTGGTTCCCAACCGGTGGTCCCCGGACCGCGAGAGCCTCGGCAGTGGTCCGCGGAAGCCTTATGTAACTTGTTTAAGAGTTTTTGATTGTAGTTTATTTTTAGATAAACACGATTTATGATTCTTGAACCTTATGATCCCTGGTCCCTGCTACCAACTGAATAATCTAAGTGGTCCTTGGTGTAAAAAAAGGTTGGGAACCACTGCTCTAAAGAGTAACCTGTTATAGCAAATATTATCATTCAAAATTCAAAATATTTATTCGATAAATTGGCCACATGAGGGCTCTTTTACACGTCGGTAATATGGAGTGAATCTACTAGCGCTTCGGACAAGACCATCATTGCGGAGAAGAAGCGCCGCAAGAAACTCCAGCAGAAGGTCTTTTACAAAAAGTAATACTCAAAGTAACTGTCGCCTCTGACACAATAATCTATCAGACTCTGTTGCAGATGTTTACAGAACTGCTGCACTTCGGGATGAATAATTCCAACAAAACGCCAGATTATGGTAATGCCGAGAATCAGTGGGAGCGAGTTGAAAGTAGCGTATTTACAATACAAAATACTGCTGTGTAGTTCTGGACTCGGAAAGTTTTTGCATCAGCGTTGAATAAGGGATGTTTGTTTTAGAGTAAGGATACAGTTATGTGGTTTTGTATGGAGCTTGTTTATTTTAGCGTGCAATGTGCATAGAATGGGGAAATGCTTTTATTTTTACGCAAGTTCACATCGTTTTTTAAGAAATGTTTATGATAGGGTTTCGTTTGCTTGGCATATGTTTTGAGGAAATATAACAGTAAAAAATAAAACTTTTGACGATTTTTTTTATTGTTGTCGACTAACTCGATGAACTGATTATATTTAACCAGCGACTCGCCTTCGCTTTGCCTGTAAATAGAACAGAAAGCCTTTGGAGAAAAATTATGTAACTAATGGTGAAAACCGCATCAAAATTCGTTGCGTTATTAAGGAAAAAGTAGTTAGCGAATACACAGACATACAGACAGAATGCGGAAAGCGACTTAGTTTCTTACGTTGCGTGCTGTCACTATTAACTTTTTTGTAAATTGCATAGTGACTAGGTGTCTTAATGGAACCAGTAATTAAATATCCCCTCGTCAGTGACGAGACCCGATTTGACATTTTGCCAACCGTACGCATCTGTCGCAAAGCCCGATTTGGACATCGTTGGTCAGCAGACAAACGTACACCTAACTCTTTTACACTCATTAAGGTGTATTGCCAGTGAAATAGGATAGATAACAAGCTTAGTCTTGAGCTGTCATCACTATGCTATATGTGTGTGTGTTTGTTTGTGTGTGTGTGTGTGTGTGTGTGTGTGTGTGTGTGTGTGTGTGTGTGTGTGTGTGTGTGTGTGTGTCTGTCTGTGGCACCGTAGCTCTTAAACGGATGAACCGATTTGGATGCGGTTTTTTTTATTTGAAAGCAGGTTTTCTAGCGGTGGTTCTTAGACATTTTATATCGAAATCGGTTCAGCCGTTTTTGAAGTATTGAACTTTGAAATGTCAATGTCGGGGGTTTTCCAACATTTTGTTGGTTAGGTTATAATTTAGTAAGTATGCTAGTACCAGCGACACGGTTTTACTACTACTACTACTGAGTACCTACTTCTATTGGTACCTTTCTGTAGTAAAGTTAAATATTTATAACATTGTCAAAAATTGCGATTTCCTTTTTTATATTGGGACGTTAATTAATCTTTTTTTAACTAGCCTGTTTTGACGAAAACTTCACTTTAATAGAGTGTAACATTAACAATTTAAAAACGTAAAACGTTTTAGCAATTAATACTCGTATTGATAATAACGGTATTATATTTAACTTATTTAAATATACAAACATAAATCAAAATAATCTATACTAGGTTAACTATGGTCTCTTATACAGATACCATTTTTTCCAACCTGTATTAAATTTACGTGATATAACAGTGATACACCACGTCCTTTACCCGCTGCACGCTGTATAACGCTCACATAGCGGCCATGTTGAGGCGACTGCATAATGCGAGCTGACCGCACCCACCGCATGCACCCGGCGTGCCTGTTACCTAGATCACCTGCAGGGGTAATATTATCTCTTTACTGCAAATATGATTTTACACTCCGTATTATTATCAGATAAAATAAATAACGGTCGAATTAGCAAATGTTTTCTAAAATTACGAAGACAACGCTGGAAAATAATAATAATATCTAGTTAAAACTTACTTATTTATTAACATAAGTAGATACATATTTAATATAATACACTTAAAAGTTAAAACTAAACTTATTTAAATTAAAATAAAAACTAAGCTACTCAAATATTAAAGACGTAAATAATAATCACCACTATAAAAATAACACCCCCTCTAGCAGGTCCGCTCGCGGCATGGTCCCTATGACACTGGCTGCGTTACCTCTCTGGATAGCTAGCCCAATCTATTGGGAGAGGTAAGCACCAGCTCTAGGATCTCCGGAGGTGTCTATGAGCCGGGATGACAGGGCCTTATTAAAGCTTTTCATATCTAGTTAATATTCGGATGAAATATCCAAATTCTAGATTTCAAAATAGATTGTCTATCTGCAGATCCGTAGCGTACAGATAGAAAGACAGGAGAGTGACAGCAATAGGTCTCCTTTTAGTCCTTTGGGTACCCCAAAAAACGGTTATCGTATAACTACTCAGCTTTACTTAATTAAATATATAAACATACATCAATATTTTTCTTTACTAGGTATATTCTCTAAGTGATATAACAGTGATACACAACGTCCTTAACCCGCTACGCGCTGTATAACGCGCACATAACGGCCATGTTGAGGCGACGGCGTAATACGGGCAGACCGCATTGACACCGCATGCAACCGGCACGCCTGTTACCTAGATCACTTGCAGGGGTAATATCATCTCTAGGTATACTGCAAATACAAGCTGAAAAATATATTATTACATATAATGACTAATATAGCGTACAACAGACATTAATACGAACTGACAGTACAGTGACAGCATTAGGATTCTTTAAAGTCCTTAGGGTAACCTAAAAACTATATATTCATACACATTTTTATTTACTACGTATGTTCTTTTATACAGATAAGTACCAACTTTGCAATCTGATTTATATTTACGTGATAAAACAGTGATTCACCACGTCCTTAACCCGCTACACGCTGTATAACGCGCACATAACGGCCATGTTGAGGAGACGGCGTAATACGGGTAGACCGCATTCACCGCATGCAGCCGGCGCCTGTTACCTAGATCACTTGCAGGGGTAATATCATCTCTACTGCAAATACGGTTGTGTATAAAGCTAGAGGATGTTTGGTTTTTGAGGGCCACTTGCAAGTAAAAATAGTCTTGTTATAGTTTCAAGAGTATGTAGGTTAGTATGTGTAGAATTGTGAAACTTACCTCCGATTTTGCGCCTAAATTGAGAAATATAAGTTGCGAATTAACCCTGAATAAAATGTATTATGTTATGATCCAAATCTAACGTTTCTATGTTATATAAATTTCCTACAGGCGTTAATTGAATATTTTGCGCCTTCGTTCGCATAAGAATTGTGTGATCGTTATTCTATAGGAAAAAATAAAAAAAAAATCCGGGGACAGTATCACTTTTTGAAGCTCAAAGCAATCCAAATTCCATTGAAAATCCAATCTAGCTCTTTAGCATACTGGCCAAAAAACTTGGCCATTAAATGGTTAAAGTACATACTAAATACTACCTTGATATGGCTTTTTTTTTCAAAAAAGTAGTGTAGAGTTTGTCAAATGTACCATAGCAGGACACCCTGTATAATTAATTACTCTCGACTTGAAAATACTGGATATAAACGTCTTGGAAAGTGCTTATAAATTATCCAGCTAATTAGCACCAGAGACGCTTAAACTAGAGCATAAATATATTATTAAATCTAGCTAGGCAAAAGTTGGCACTGTTTATTTTTAGTTTACGATATACTCGTTACTCGGATAAACTAAAGTATTAAAAAATACCGTTTATCCCGACTATGTTATAAAAAAGTTCTCTATTATTTTCCATAAAACCTAGAAAATTTAATCAGTAACAAATATTTAATAACTAAATATAACGAATATTTTGGCCATACCGGGAATCGAACCCAGGCCCGCTTGCTTCGTGGGCAGGGTCACTACAAACTAGGCTAAATGCGTCGTCAATATTATTTCACTTTGATATTGGTGCCCCAGAAATCCATTTGGTTGACTTTACAATAAAATAAAATCCAAAAAAAAAATACTAAAAAAGTATTGAAGTACAATAAATTTTTTAGTGTTAATTTTTAGTCCCATCAATAACTTAAAATGTTGATCCACCATAGAGCCTTGTCATAATGACACGGTCAAGTGACGAGATATAAATGACATAAGAATTAATCGTTGGTTTTATGCGACAAGGTTCTATAGTGATTCATCAATTAAAGTCCGTGACCGTACCAAATTTTAAAATTGGCCTTTTAAGGGTTCATCATCATTTCATCATGATAATTATATTCAGCCGCAAGACGTCCACTGCTAAAAGGGGTTAAAACAACTTAATATCATAATTCGACGCTTGAAAGGCGAAATGGGATAAGCGACATTTTTTGTGATATTGAGTTATATTATACCGTTCAAATGGGCAGATTTTTCTGAGTCGCATGAGCTAGGTCTCGCCTATGACGACTTTTGTGTCGCTTATCCCAATTCACCTTTCAAGCGTCGAATCTATTTTCGAGTGCCACAGTACCTTCCCCAAAATCAGAACCGTGTTGCGGATGCGACATAAGGTTCATATTCCTACTGATTTATGTTCTCCTGGTAAAAAATGTCTCTAAAGATTATTTCGCTCCACGTCAGCCTATGTGGATAAGGCTAGACAGAGCTAAAGGGGATTTATACGTCAGTTTATGGCTGGATTATGAAGGAATAAGATAAAAGGACCGCCTCTTGAATTTACGGGGATGAAGGTTTTTGTAGCTCCAGGCTAGTGATGTGGTGTAAGTTAGGGCATGAAAAGAGAAACATTTTGTGGCAGGAGTGAGATAATATTTCTTATGCTTTTAATCTAAAATTAAAAGAAAAATATGAATGCATTTTGTCTGTAAAATGTATAAAAAGTAAATACTTATTAGCGTCCTGTACCCAAAGGGTGCTTGGACCCTATTACTTAGCTTCAAATGTCCATCCGTCTGTCTGTCAGCAAGCTGAATCTCATAAACCTGAATAATACGAAGGGCCCCGCATACAAGAATGGTACGGAACCATACGTGTGCAAGTCAGACACGCAACCGGGCATTTTTTTTATATTGTATATTTTAGGAATAAATTGACCAATAAGTTATTGAATAATAATAAAGAATAGAATATTGTTCTTTTTATTGCACAACTATGCACTTAGTTAATCAACTAAGTAGGTAATTATATTGATCAACATACTAAAGTATGAAAGTATGAAAAAGTTACCCAAATTGGTATATCACAAAAAAAATGCAGCTAATCGTCAATCCAGTCTTATGATTGCAGTCTTGAGAATGGAAATGTCTATGGGTCACAGATCCCACTTACCTAAATAGCTTTTAAAATAAAACATGAATTTAATGATTTTTCGTGACATGGACATAAGGGAAAATTACAAAAATTCACCAAAAAAAAGAAGATCAACATCACCGAAACTAGTAAAAATCGCTGAACATAGGGGTTAAATCGATAGATTTTTAGCTGCTCTATCAGCCCTATACTCGAAAATCTAATTCAAGACAAAAATCCTAACCTCAACGGACTCACATTCGCTGTGATTACTGAGGCTCTACTTTGAAAATCGAAGTTCGAAGTTACGTTCGCTCCCTCCCTTTCTCACGATTTAGTCTCGAATGAGTGACAGAGATGGAGCTAACGAAACTTCGAACTTCGATTTTCAAAGTAGAGCCTCTGCATTTTGGTTTGTGTATTTTTATCAATAAAACTTACCCTAATATTCTCATACATATTGATAAAGTTTGGGCTTGAGGCCGTAAAGAATCCTCGAAAGCCGCTCGACGGTGATGAACAGAAATGCCTCGGCAATCAAACACGAAGAAGGAAGGATAAATGAAAGGTTCACTTACCAGAGGGCTCACAACACTGTTCACAGTCCACACACATGATTTTTCACAATCGAACGAATCGGGAGATCAGCGCAGCAATTCGTCGCACGCGCCATATTGAATTGTCCGGCAGTGTCGTAGACAGTGGCGCCGCGCCGCACAGAGAGATATTGCGGCGGCCGCGTGAAACTATACGCGCGCGCTTTGTGCAGCCATGGTACAAATGACAGATAATGACGCGGGAAAAGGGACATATTTGAAAGCCGCAACATTTCCCCCCACTTGAAACCATCGATGGGTTTCATGAGAATTAAGTATAATAAAATAAAAAAAAAGTAAAAATTAAACCTAGTCGTAAACTGTGCTCAGAATAGTCTTACTACCTACGTTTTTAAAATCTAATTAACATAAATCATTGTTCAAATTTTAATTTCACACTCGAAACAGAAAAATAAAGAAAATAAAAAATAAAACAAAATGTCATATACTCAATGCTACTATATCTTACTAAGCTAGAACTTATGAATGACGAGTTAACGTTATTTTTCGAGAGGTAAAGGACAAATTTTAGTGACAGGACGGCGAAACAATCCTTTTGCAGTGCGGAGGGTGACGACTCGCACCACGCCGTCGGCTCCCGGGTGGAGCTGTTCCACTTTACCGACAGGCCACTCGAGTGGCGGCAAATTTTGTTCAACGATCATCACGATATTACCTATTTCAATATTTGCCTGACTTTTGCACCACTTAACTCTTTGCTGTAATGTATGCAAATAATCAAGATGCCAAATACGCCAAAAGCATTGAGTCATCTTTTGAAGCAATTGCCATCTTGCTAAAGGAGGGACGTATGTGTCTGACAACTGTGGCTCTGGTAATGCTACTAAGGGGCCACCAGTTAGAAAGTGTCCGGGTGTTAAAACGTCAACCTCGTTGGGGTCGGATGAAGCGGTGCAAAGCGGACGTGAATTCAAAACGGCTTCAACTTTTGTTAAGACGGTCATAAATTCTTCGAAAGTAAGTATCTGCGTGCCTACTACGCGCTTTAAATGATATTTCATGGATTTTACTCCACTCTCAAATATCCCTCCAAAGTGACTGCCAGTTGGCGGATTTAGTTTCCAAGTAATACCGCGATCAGCTAATTCGGTTTCTATATCTGCGTTTTTAAGCCGCATGAACTGGTCAACTTCACTGAAATAACGCCTTGCTCCGATGAAGTTCGTCCCGCAATCTGATATTATGAATTTGCACAATCCGCGTCGCGACACGAACCTGTCCAGGGCTGCCAGGAATGCAGGAGTTGATAATTCAGTTACTATTTCCAAATGAATGGCCTTTACTGCGAGACAAACTATAACACAAACATACGCTTTGTAAGTACGCGCATTGCGTCTACGGCTTTCTTTCAATGTAAACGGCCCTGCAAAGTCAACACCAATATTCTGAAAGCACCGTGCAGACTGAACCCTAACGGAAGGCAGGTTTCCCATAAGAGGTTGACAAGGTACCGGTTTAACCTTGAAACAGGATATACATTTCGATAATCGGGAGCGGATTAAATTTCGAATACCTAAAATCCAAAATTTCCTTTGAACCAACGAGTGCAGCGTCCTTGGTCCACACTCCACAGTGTAAGTACAGCCGGTGATAGTAGTCCATAAGGAGTTTCGATAAAACGTCTTGTTTGGATAACAGCAATGGGAACATAGCTGCCATAGGAAGTTGCGAGTTAACCAGTCTTCCCCCCACTCGCAACAGACCAGAATCGTCTATAAATGGGTTAAGCCTTTGCACTGGTCGGCAGCATAGTTGACCTGACTTGACCGCTTCTAATTCATCTGCTAGCGATTCTGCCTGCGAATATCGAACTAGCTTCAGAAGCGAGAGTTGGAGCTCTTCTGTTGTCAACCCAGATTTAATACGCTTCGCAGTTTTCACCTTTGCGTTTCTTATGAACCGTAGACACCACGAAACAACTCGTTGAAGTCGTGAAAATGACGAATATTGGTTAATTAATTCAGTCAATATTTTTCTATCAGAACACGCTGGATGAGCCACGCGTATGTTTGATTTTAATTCTGGCACGTCTAACGTGTCGTATTCTTTCTGAGTGGGCCAAGAAGTAGTTTCTTTCTTTAACCAATCTGGTCCCGACCACCAGGAAGAGCAAGCTAACAGCTGTGTACAGCTAAGACCACGACTGCAGTGGTCAGCTGGGTTCTCACGTGTAGAGACGTGGTACCAGTTATTCACGGCCACATCATCAGTTACCTTGACGACTCGATGTGACACAAAGGTTTTTAATTTGTGAGGTTCGGTATTAAGCCAAGACAGAACTGTCAAGCTGTCTGTGAATGCTGTTACTTTGTTTATTTCGATTTTAGAACTAAGCAACTTATACATATGCTTTAAAATACGTGCCAGTAATACTGCACCGCAAAGTTCGAGGCGGTTCACGGTCAAGGGTTTTAATGGTGCAACCTTGGACTTTCCGATGAGAAGATGGACGGTAATCTCTACATCGGTGACAATGCGCAGATAAACGCAGCAACCGTAGGCCTTGGTTGAACCATCACAGAATCCGACTAGTTCAATTTGCAAAGGATTACAAGGCACAACCCTGCGAGGTAGTCGTACTTTACTAAGTAGTTTTAACTCAGACATAAAATCTGTCCATTCCTGAGCATATCCAGGTGGTATCGTTTCATCCCAACTCAGTTGATGGCGCCACAGAGCTTGCAAAAGTATTTTTGCTGTGAGCACTACTGGTGTAAGCCATCCCAGGGGGTCATAGATTCGGGCAACGTTCGATAAGATAGCACGTTTAGTACACGCTGAATTAAAATCCGACAGAGAATACGTAAAATTATCGTTTGTCGGATCCCATTGAACACCTAGGATTTTCAAAACACCTTGGTTGCTGTCTTCACAGAATGTTTTTGGAACTTGACAGTGCTCCGTCGGCAACTGCGTTAAGAATTCTGTTGAATTACTACTCCACTTACGCAGTTCAAACTTTGCCATTTTTAACAGCTGTACAAGTTCGGTTTTAAGTTCTATTGCAACATTGACAGATGGCGCTCCTGCTGTAATATCGTCCATGAAGGTATCGTTTAAGAGAGTCGCTGCTGCGCGTGGCCACATGCCACCATGATCTTTCGCAAGTTGATGTAAAGTTCGAATAGCTAAGAAGGGTGAGCTGGTAACTCCGTACGTCACAGTACTCAGTTGAAACTCGCATACTGGATCAGTTGGGGATTCTCTCCACACGCTATGCTGTAACTTTCGATCTTCTGGGCGAAGTTCGATATTTCTGTACATTTTACAAATATCGGCCGTAAAAACTACCGCATCGAGACGAAATTTTGTCAAAATATCAATGATGTCATTTTGCAGTTTTGGGCCAGTGTACACTATGTCATTCAATGACAAACCGTTGTTGGATTTTGAACTCGCATCGAATACTACTCGAAGTTTAGTACTGCTACTTTCAGGCCGGAGAACGCAATGATGAGGGATAATGTATTGACCGCTTTGTTCCTTTGTCGTATCGATACGTCGCATGTGACCCAGTGTCTCGTATTCAACCATAAATTTTGTGTAATCTTCCTTTAAATCTTTGTTTCGAGCTAATCTTTTCTCAAGATTAAGTAAACGAGAAAGAGAGTGATTAAACGAATCACCTAGACTACCCTTTGGTTCCTTCAATAGTATTGGTACTACATAACGGCCATCGGGTTTTTGATATACAAGCTCAGAATACAACCTTTCGCATTTATCATCGTCGGGATTGAAGACACTGATCATTGGCGGCTCTTCAACTTCCCAAAACCGCTTGACAACTTGGTCTAAAGATAAAGTGGAGACCAAAAGGGAGGTGACCTTCGATGTTGGAATTGGTGTTTGGTAACTCTCACTTATCTTGCCAGTAATAACCCAACCGAATATGCTATGTAACGCTACTGGTAACCCTGGCCCCAGTTCTACGCGCTGACCGTCATAAATGCTATGGAATAACTCAGCACCAAGTAAAAGTTCGACATCTTTTGGTTTGTCAAAGTCACAGTCTGCTAGTTGTAAATGCTGACACGCTTGTCGAACCGAAGAAGATACTTCAGCCGCCGGCATAGTACTAGTGATGTTGTTCATGACTATGGGCTGAATGTGAAAGCATGGAATTTTAGCACCGCGCGGTTGCACGAAGCACGACGTAATACCTTTTACGTGATGAACGTTATTTTGGCCTAAGCCGGCTACGGTTATGTTGCATCGACGAAGTGAAAGACCTAAACGTCTTGCGCAAGCTACGGTCATAAAACAGTCTTGCGCACCGCTGTCAATGAGCGCGCGCACCAGAAGCGGTGGGCTGCCGGGGCTGTCCCTGCGCACGAGCACGGAGCACGTGCCTAGCAACACAGTCGCTCGCCCTTGTTCCAGGTGCGCGACAGTACCAGAAGCGTTTTCCGAAGTGGTCGAGGTATTTACGCTCGCGCACATACCTACCGCTGAATTGTTAGGTATAACACACGGAATGTCGTCACTCAAGACTTGAGCACTAATTGAGCTATCATAGTCCACATTTAAATTGAAAGTATTAATATTATCGTTTTCACAGATGTCAGATACCTGGTGATGATTTTGCGTAGTCCGCCAAGAGTTGGATGCGTTCTGACTAGTGGTACCGACCTCGCCCAGTACAGGGCGCAGTGGGTCGTTAACATGTAATAATGTGTGGTGCCTGATTCCACACACTGCACAACTTGTACGCGAAAAACACTGATTTTCGTTATGGTTTGGTCGCAAACAATTCACGCACATATTCTTGTTAGTAATAAATTCGAGTCGTCCATTAGAGTTAAGGGCTAACAGCTTTGGGCACTTGTAAATACTATGACCTTGTCCGCAACCAAAACATTCAGGGGCCTTGACGTGCGCGGGCAGCGCCGCCGACCTGTAGGTATTGTTGCTGCCATAGCGCCACGGCTCCGCGATTTTGTTTACATTTCTGTTATAGTTTTGTTTTGGTAATGTACTAGCCGCGGTACTATTATTATTTGACACATTTGATTCACTCACTTCTATTATCTTAACATAGTTCTGCAAGAAGCACAAAAGATCGATAAAGTTAGGTATTTTTGACTGATTCTGTGTTTCAAAACGTTTTCGTGTGTCGGAGTCCAAGTTTCGTGATGCTAAATAGAACAATATGAATTCGCCAAGGTTTTCTAGTTTCATGGCCTTAAGGGCATTGACACATTCATTTAATAAGTTTGTGTATTTACGTAATTCGACGAAATTGTTTGTTTTTACTTGTTGAAACTTGCAGATTTTGTCAAGATAATTAACAGCTAAGATTCTTTTGTTTTGAAATCTATCTACGAGAGCATCAAACACAATCTGATAATTATCGGCAGTCACAGGAACGCCTTTTGCAATTGACAACGCTGAACCGCTCAAGCACGATATTAAATAATGGTACTTTTCTATTTGACTTATGTTCTCGTTTTCATGTACAAGCGAAACGTAAGTATCAAAAAACGTCTGCCAGCATTCAATATCGCCGTCAAATTTAGGCAACTCGATTTTAGGTAAGCGAGCTTGAGCGGTCGGTTTCGCGGCATAAGTACATGGTGGCGCGATACTGTTGCCGGCCACGGCCGGCGCGGCGACACCCGACTCCTCCGGCTTAGGTTTAGGTAACAATATTTCCGCGGCGCTTAAAACGGCGTAATACAAATCGTCAAACGCCGCCACTACTTTCATGCAAACATTTTCTTCTAGTTTTAGTTTCAAGGTTAATTCATTTATGGATTGCGTCACTTCTAAATATTCGTTCCGTAGGGACTCCAAGCGGGAGTACCTAGCTTTGAATGCACCTAATTTTGATTTGTCATTTTGCGCGTCATTAGATAGATCGTACAATATTTGCATAGCACTGAATACATATTCACGTTGTGTTGTTAACACTTTTAAAGATCTTTGGTCGGTCATTATTCTGGCAAAATAAAATCACATCGGTAAGTACCTACAGTCTAGTATTCCGAGCACAGTCACGTACCTAAGTTAGGTTAGATAGTATTTTGTTCAAGTTTTACGACGTATTTCGACGTTAGTTGACTAAACAATGAAATAAACTGTTCACTGGAGTTTTCTTTTGAAATTGAACCCAGTTTCCACAGGGTATTCGCGCTCGTTAGGACCACAATGATAAAGTTTGGGCTTGAGGCCGTAAAGAATCCTCGAAAGCCGCTCGACGGTGATGAACAGAAATGCCTCGGCAATCAAACACGAAGAAGGAAGGATAAATGAAAGGTTCACTTACCAGAGGGCTCACAACACTGTTCACAGTCCACACACATGATTTTTCACAATCGAACGAATCGGGAGATCAGCGCAGCAATTCGTCGCACGCGCCATATTGAATTGTCCGGCAGTGTCGTAGACAGTGGCGCCGCGCCGCACAGAGAGATATTGCGGCGGCCGCGTGAAACTATACGCGCGCGCTTTGTGCAGCCATGGTACAAATGACGGATAATGACGCGGGAAAAGGGACATATTTGAAAGCCGCAACACATATTTTTATGAAATAATGTTAAAATAACGAAATAATCAAGATGGGAGCTGTCAAATTTTGGTCTTGAATTAGATTTTCAAGTATAGGTGGGTTGACGTGGGTTTCTGGGACACCCTGTATTTATACTATGTAAAGAAATTGATACTGACCACGAACGTTTACCTTCTTTTGAGTAACGTTGTCGTATCGTCATCGAGATAATATACATGGTGATTGGTATCAGCGCTCCGTATCCATATTTAGTAAGTAGGGTAGTGGAACCAGTAATGGACAAGAACCCAATGATGGACACTTGATTCTTATTTTACAGAAGATAAGGGTTATTCATTTGTTTTGCAACTATCAATTTAGAACTGTATGAAATTTGAATTAAGAGTGAAGTGTCCATTACTGGTGCCTGTCAGCTAAAAGTGTCCATCATTGGTGCCGTCACCTAAATTATAGCAAGTTGACATCGACGTTGTCTTTTGATCGTATACGAAAATAATAAATGAAAAAGTCCGTTTTAGGTAGGTCTAAATAAAATGCAAATAACGTTTAGTTGATATAAGCGGTCTTAGCGACCTGTCTGCTTGCGTCAATCGACAAAACTAGCGAAATTTAAAAATCGGTAACTTAGCCTAGGCAAGGTGCTTTACGCTATAGTAAATCGTAAACGATTTTCGAAAAACTGTCAATGTGTATGGTTTTGACATTAGCGTTAGACGAGACCATCCGGGAGCTTACGTCAATCCTATACATTTTCGATATCATAACGATCTCGCAATGCATCTTGGCTAGGGCCTACGTTTCCGAATAGTAAAAACGATTCGAAAACTTGTCATAATATATTCAAAATATTCGTCCTCGAGCTACAGCTTAAGCTGGGCATTCACGGACGCGCCGTTTATCTCGGCGACAAATGGAGTGTATACAACTGGATGGGCGTAATATTTTGACCACATTTACAGGTGCGCCACGGCCTCATCGGTGCGTCACGGAGCAGACTGATTAGAAAATGGCACCCAGAGAATGCATTCACGAGGACACCATTCAGCTTGGACGGAGGCGTGACGTGACGTTGAATTTCGATATTCACGATGGTTCCATTCATATTGCGCGATGGCGCGTCGCGCTGGCCTCCGTCCATTTGGAAACCCAACGGACCGCGCCAAGTACTTTTAAACGCTACAAGCTGCAAGTAGTTTTGACATTCACTGATCAATTTTGGTGCGGCGCTGCTCTATTCGGCTTGTTGGAGTGGTCGTGAATGCCCAGCTTTAGAACTTCACTTATCCATAACAAATGTTCCGCCGGACTGGCTCATTATGAAATAGCTCCATTTGTAAGGTCGCCGGCGAAGAGTTCTCAAGTTTCCTCGACGTAGATAAATGGAGAAGAGGTTTTGCATCTAGATAGTAATAAAGTTAGGTTTTATTCAAGCTCTAAGTGCTTGCTTACTTTGAGTTTAAGGAAATAAATTTTGGATTTGAATTAAAGTTTTTTAGCCAGGAGTTCTAGTTTTGTTCAAGGTCGTTAAAATTTTGAATTTAGGTTAAAATTAAGTTCAAGAATGTATAGGTACAGTTCTTAATCTTACAAAATATAAATCTTGACACTGAAAACGTTATTGAGTTAACATAATGGTTTTTTTAAGCTGTGTTTCGTCATACTTTTACGTCACACTGCATATTAAGCACAAGACATACAAAGGGCGCGGGCGGGCGCGGGTCAAGCCGAGCATGTCGTTTTCATCGCGGAAGCCGCACGGGTCGTCGTATTCACATAGAGCGCCGAAACCGAAACGTCGCGGGCCACGCGCGGGCAGGCGGGTATTCACGAACCGCGCCACACGCGCCCGCGCACGACATGCGCACGCGTTCTGTGAGGATGCCTACTTATCGGAGAATGCGTGTATTACGACCAATGACGCCTGCGCCTTGAGCTTGAACCCCAAGGATGGACATAGGATACTTTTTAGGGTTCCGTACCTCAAAAGGAAAAAACGGAACCCTTATAGGATCACTTTGTTGTCCGTCTGTCAGTCTGTCTGTATGTCAAGACCCCTTTATCTCGAGAACGCGTGGAGGTATCGAGTTGAAATTTAAACCATATACTCAAGTCAACAGTCTCTTGAAGCTGTGAAAAAATCAAACTTCTAAGTTAACGTAAAAAAAAGGTACGGCCGTTTATGCCGCTAAAAACGTATATTTCGACACTCTCAAGAGAATCAAAATTTATAGGGTACTAGCTTCTGCCCGCGACTTCGTCTGCGTGGACTTCAGAATTTGATGTTACCAGGATGAATAATATAAGTTTAGCCTAACCATAAAGCTTATAATTGCGCTGTATAGGGAAATCGCTCAACCACCCCGGGCAGCGACTTTGACCACACCAAAGCAACAATTCGATACCCAGCTAGGATTTGTTAGATCATTCTCCCGAACTCATTATTTCTTCGTAGTAAATTTTCCGGTCGCATATTTCCCCGATCGGTAAAATCCACATTAACCATAATTTATTTTTCGTCGTTTTAATCAGTAGCACATTTTCCGTTCGCATATTTCCCCAATCGGTAAAATCCACATTAACCATAATTTATTTTTCGTCGTTTTTTTCGCACGCATTTTTTTTTTTAAACGTAAATTTAATCTTGTTGTATACTTTTTACGTTACCTTATTTTGTGATAGTTATTTTTTCTTGTAGGTAAAGTTTTTATTTGCTATGTATTACAATAAGGAAGATTAAGGAATAATTTTGGTAATTACGCAGTGAATCATGCTACGTATGCTTGACTGGACGTAACAAGTAGTTAGGTTAGGTTAGCTAGATTTGTTTTCGAGTGAGTGTATTCGAGTGTTTGTAGTTTTGTAGTGAGAAAAACCTGTTTTGATTTTAATATATTATTATGCTATAAATTGTTCTTAAATTGAATTTGACAATGACTTTTCGTTAGTCTGCCAAATTTCACCAACATTCTTTAATATTGAACAATCAAAAGACATCGATTTTAAAATCCTACAGGCCGAAGTAAAAAACGTTTCACGCAAAAGATCCCAAAAATTCATTAATATGGATCAAAAAATTCAGAACATTGTTGACGGTTATTTAATGCAAAACATAGATATCGAGACTTGCATTGAAAAATTGTCTTGTTTAAAATATTAAGTTTGAAAAGAGTTATCGTTTGAAGGTTTTATCAGTGGTAGGTTACTTATACTACTAGGTACTCAAAAGAAAATAAGGGCCACAAGTAATATTGTTGTTAAGCGAAATCTAACGCCAAACAACAACACTACTTGTGGCCCTTATTTTCTTTGAAGTAGTATATAATGTATATTAAAAAGAGTATAGTTTTATTTTATGTGACTTGTTAGTATAATTTAAGAATAAAGTTGAAAAGTAATAATTATTAATTTATTTTATTTTACCTAATATTTATGATACTAATTTTAGTCAGTTGGCCCACGTTGGACACAGTAGCTGGACCACTGCCCTATCACTGCTTAGATAAGGATTTAATTACCTAGTATCAGTAGCTTGTTTATCAAACGTTCGCTCAAATCTATTAGAACATAAGAGTAACAAGGTTCTACAGTGACTTCTAATCTGAATTTATTTTTTTATATAAAAAGTGGCAATCGAGCAGGAGGGCCAGACGGGTGGGAAGTAGGTAGCTACCGTCGCCCATGGACAGTTGATTACGTATATCCACGCCGGTTGTCAAAGCTGTTTCTTCGTCCGTTGTTCAAGTTTATGCGTGCACATACGTTCAACATGTTTACGTATACAATCAAATTGATAACCTCCTCCTTTTTCGAAGTCAAGTTAAAAATGGAAAAAATATAAAAATTCGTTTAGATTCATTCCCGAGTGTGTAAATATGCTGCATTGGAAACGATCGTTTTGATATAATCCCGAGTGTGTAAATATGCTACATTGAAAAAGGGCAATAAAAAATAATGCTGTTGGAAAAAAAATAAAGAGGGAAAATAAACAACCAGAAAAATAAAAGAGTGTAAAAATAACTTTCGGGGAAATATGCGAACGGAAAATTTACTACGAAGAAATAATGAGTTCGGGAGAATGATCTAACAAATCCAGTGGATACAAACTGAAAGGATTACAGGATGACAAAATGTAAACAGAAATAAAAACACACTACTCACACATGGCTACCTGAGATTTCACCTTTTTAATTTTGATACTCGTCCATGTAAACTTTGCGAGCAAATTCACATCTTTTAACGATTAATTTGATTTCCCGTAGGAATGAGATGTTTTTTTGGGATAAAAACTATCCTATGTCCTATTTCAGAACCTAACATATATGTGTGCCAAGTTTAATCTGGATCCGTTCAGTGGTTGAAGCGTGATTAACAAACCTCCAAACTTTCTCATCGTTACTAATATTATAAGCGCGAAATTCATAGTAAGTATGTGTACATATGTATGGATGTATTTTACTCTTGCAACAGCTGGACGGAATTAGATGAAATTTGGAATGGAGATGGCTTATACACTGGATTAAAACATAGGCTACTTTTTATCCCGGAAAATTTAAAAGTTCCCAAGGGAATAACGATAATCGAAATCAACGCAGACGAAGTCGTGGCTCTGGCCAGTTCATAATATTATGGTAAGATCCGTCAAACCCAATTAAGTGTTCTAAAGACAACTCAACGGAACTCCTATTTTCTACTTTGAAAGACAAAAGAAAGCTCAAACCTACCTATCGTATCTATCTTCTATCTATATATAAAAGGCAAACCTGACTGACTTATATATCAACGCACAGCCGAAACTACTGTACCTAGAAACTTGAAATTTGGTACAGGGGTTCCTTTCATGATGTAAGTGAGCACTAAGAAAGGATTTTCCGAAAATCGACCCCCAACGGGAAGAAATGGGGGGAGTAGTGGGAAACTAATTCTACGCATACGAAGTCGCGAGCGTCCTCTAGTAACATATAAATATGTCGGTACGGTGTTTTTCTAAAGGAGGGGGCTACCGCCCCGAGCCCCTCCTGTGTAAACCTTTGCCTTGACTTTACCTAATATTTACATGCCTAATGTAATATCTTATCGTTTAGACTCGAATACTTAACTCAAACTAACGCTGATTTCCGCACGCAAAACGAAACGAACGAAAAATCATCAGAGCTCCTATTATCTGCTCTAGAGAAAACATGAAAACTAAAAAACTTACCTACCTATCTTATTAATAATGTCGGTAAGGTCCTTTCTTTAAGGCGGGGGCTGCGCCTCCGAGCCCCCTATTTATCACTTTGCCCCCGCATCCCCCGGCTCGTTTCCTTAAAACTTGATTTTACAACGTGTAATCGTTTAAACCTATAACTAAAACTAACGCTAATTTCCGCACGCAAAACTACCATCATATTTTTCATAGTAGCACAGTAGTTAATAAACCGCCAAAAATTATGTGACTACCCGTAAAAAAATCAAATGATCATATTAACCGCCCTAATATTTAAATAACAACTGTACAGTACGACCAGTTTCTTAATAGCACTCGGCAATCTTCGTTTTTCTATGAAAAAAAATGTCAAACAGGCCCAGAGCCACTAAGAAGAAGGAGTACTGTAAAAATGGTAATATTGAGAAGCCCTGACGAAGTCCGGACAATTTTCAATTAAATTTTTCGTTTGTAGCTCCATCGATACTATCGATGATTCCACCAATGTCAGGAGACGAAGTCTTGAAAATGGCGGAAAAAATTATAAAATCCGAACATGTCAACGTCAATCTGACATCGCTCATTTTGACATAGACTAAAAAAAAAAGGATGTACAACGCCTGTGTTACAACATGGGTTGTCACACTGGGTGGCAGAAGCCATAGGAGAAATAAGTTAATCAATTGTAAATTTTTGACAAAAAATTACTAATATAGAATAAGATTTAATGTTACTAACAATCTATGGAACTCTATGATCCTGAAATAAATGTATGCAAATTTAAAATGGTAGGTACATATAAGTCACTCAAACTGAAGTCGGCTTTTGATTAAAAATATTGTGAGTCACTGACCTAAAGGTACCTACCATTTTAAAAGAAGATACTTTATGCGTTTTTGAAGGTGGTTTTGTGTTTTTTAAAACATTTATTTTATTTAATACTTTTTAGTGATCATAGTAAGCTGTCATGTAGTCCCACTTTTTAGTTGATATTGTAACGAGGTTGTTATAACCTCCTTTTTACGTACCTGGCCACTCTTACATTTCGATCTAAATCTTTCCAAATTCAAAATTGTTTGATCTATTCGGATATCGATTTTTTAGCTCATTCTCCAGAAAATTTGAAATAGAAGCAGACACAAGCTCGTGTCTGTGTATTTTACCCTCATAAAAATAATTTATTACTATTCAGTTATATTCTTGTAATAACCATATTTTCTGAAATTAAATAATAAAACACAAATTAGCGAAAAGTGATTCATTTATCATCTACAATATTACTCCTCCGTGTGGGTCTCCAGCGATACTTACTCTATACTGTCAGAAATGGCTCTCCGGCGGGGAATCGAACCCCGGTCTCCCGCGTGACAGGGGTCATATTTTCCCCTGGAGCGGCTGACTACTCCCTATAAATAAGCCTTAGGTCATACTTTCTTTTCCAACCCTGGAGCGGTTGACAACTCGTTAAATAAGCCTTTAGTCATGTATTTCTTTTTAACCCAGAAGCGGTTGATTACTTACCCAAGCTTAAACTTTAAGCTTATAAGCTTTACCTACGCCATGTTTCTCTTAGTGAGAACTTTACTTTTATAAAATACTTGTATATAGCAACTTTATCATCTTAGACTACCTACATCAGCGGTTGGTGACTGATCCCTAAAAAAGCCTACACCATTACGGGACCTTCTATGGAGTATATCTCTACCTAATTAATAGGAGAATACTCTACATGAGTGGTGTTATGAGCTGCGATATATGCGCCCATAACTATGAATGAATGATGAATGAAAGGTTTATAATGAAAGTAATAGATTGCTTCCCACTGTACATACCCACTATATATTTCATTTTCACCTCGCTCACCTCACTCATCTCATCCTACACCTCAACCACAATCATTTAATTTAAGATTCTTTTATACGAACTTAATGTAAAAGAAAAATCCTTCACTCCAAACTCAGGATTTTTCTTTCCAGGCCAGCCCGGGTATTGTAACGAGGTTGTTATAACCTCCTTTTTACGTACCTGGCCACTCTTACATTTCGATCTAAATCTTTCCAAATTCAAAATTGTTTGATCTATTCGGATATCGATTTTTTAGCTCATTCTCCAGAAAATTTGAAATAGAAGCAGACACAAGCTCGTGTCTGTGTATTTTACCCTCATAAAAATAATTTATTACTATTCAGTTATATTCTTGTAATAACCATATTTTCTGAAATTAAATAATAAAACACAAATTAGCGAAAAGTGATTCATTTATCATCTACAATATTACTCCTCCGTGTGGGTCTCCAGCGATACTTACTCTATACTGTCAGAATATGAAACTTTAAGACATTTCAAGTTCACCGCAAGTAAAGCCACGGGAAAGTCATAGTCATATTTCAACAATTAAATGTTCTACGTTATAGTCGCTCAACTATCTTAATCGAGATATCTTAACTATCGCCTCCCTTGAAATAGGTACCATTGAGGAGTTCCGTTGACCATCTGTGGTCTTCATCATCAGTTTCAGTTCACCAAATGATATTATCTGAATGCAAATGCTGGACTTGTTAGTAAAAATACTACCTATAATATTTGAGGAGTTCCCTCAATTCCTCATGGATCGTCATCAGATTATAATTTGGTGACAATGAGACCACTTCGGAAGTATATTCTATAAACAAAAAAGAATTTTTGAAATCGGACCATAATAAAATTGACGGAGAAATCGTTGAACATACTATGATTTGTTAGATCATTCTCCCGAACTCATTATTTCTTCGTAGTAAATTTTCCGTTCGCATATTTCCCCGAAAGTTATTTTTACACTCTTTTATTTTTCTGGATGTTTATTTTCCCTCTTTATTTTTTTTCCAACAGCATTATTTTTTATTGCCCTTTTTCAATGTAGCATATTTACACACTCGGGATTATATCAAAACGATCGTTTCCAATGCAGCATATTTACACACTCGGGAATGAATCTAAACGAATTTTTATATTTTTTCCATTTTTAACTTGACTTCGAAAAAGGAGGAGGTTATCAATTTGATTGTATACGTAAACATGTTGAACGTATGTGCACGCATAAACTTGAACAACGGACGAAGAAACAGCTTTGACAACCGGCGTGGATATACGTAATCAACTGTCCATGGGCGACGGTAGCTACCTACTTCCCACCCGTCTGGCCCTCCTGCTCGATTGCCACTTTTTATATAAAAAAATAAATTCAGATTAGAAGTCACTGTAGAACCTTGTTACTCTTATGTTCTAATAGATTTGAGCGAACGTTTGATAAACAAGCTACTGATACTAGGTAATTAAATCCTTATCTAAGCAGTGATAGGGCAGTGGTCCAGCTACTGTGTCCAACGTGGGCCAACTGACTAAAATTAGTATCATAAATATTAGGTAAAATAAAATAAATTAATAATTATTACTTTTCAACTTTATTCTTAAATTATACTAACAAGTCACATAAAATAAAACTATACTCTTTTTAATATACATTATATACTACTTCAAAGAAAATAAGGGCCACAAGTAGTGTTGTTGTTTGGCGTTAGATTTCGCTTAACAACAATATTACTTGTGGCCCTTATTTTCTTTTGAGTACCTAGTAGTATAAGTAACCTACCACTGATAAAACCTTCAAACGATAACTCTTTTCAAACTTAATATTTTAAACAAGACAATTTTTCAATGCAAGTCTCGATATCTATGTTTTGCATTAAATAACCGTCAACAATGTTCTGAATTTTTTGATCCATATTAATGAATTTTTGGGATCTTTTGCGTGAAACGTTTTTTACTTCGGCCTGTAGGATTTTAAAATCGATGTCTTTTGATTGTTCAATATTAAAGAATGTTGGTGAAATTTGGCAGACTAACGAAAAGTCATTGTCAAATTCAATTTAAGAACAATTTATAGCATAATAATATATTAAAATCAAAACAGGTTTTTCTCACTACAAAACTACAAACACTCGAATACACTCACTCGAAAACAAATCTAGCTAACCTAACCTAACTACTTGTTACGTCCAGTCAAGCATACGTAGCATGATTCACTGCGTAATTACCAAAATTATTCCTTAATCTTCCTTATTGTAATACATAGCAAATAAAAACTTTACCTACAAGAAAAAATAACTATCACAAAATAAGGTAACGTAAAAAGTATACAACAAGATTAAATTTACGTTTAAGAAAAAATGCGTGCGAAAAAAACGACGAAAAATAAATTATGGTTAATGTGGATTTTACCGATTGGGGAAATATGCGAACGGAAAATGTGCTACTGATTAAAACGACGAAAAATAAATTATGGTTAATGTGGATTTTACCGATCGGGGAAATATGCGACCGGAAAATTTACTACGAAGAAATAATGAGTTCGGGAGAATGATCTAACAAATCAAAAATATGTATTCGAACTTGATCTTTCGTTATTACGCATTAAAACAATGTTTTCAAGCATCAACGCGACAATGTAAATTTCAATCACAACTTCGCTTCTATAACGTTTATCTCTGATCGCGTGGTTTTCTGTCTTGATCTCTCCAGTTATGGGAGGAATACGGTTGTCCTTTTCGTTGATGCATGTCATCATGGCGTCTCATTTGTTACAACAACGTATTGGAATAATTTATTTTGTCTTTTTATAACATTTTGTACATTGAATTATAAAAAATCCTTGAATTTAGTTTCTATGTAATAAACGGAGAATAAAATGTTGATATTTGTAATCACGTAAAGTGATCGACGGCCCTCGAATAGGGTTTTAAAGAAATACATGTAATTGGCCTAATTTGATAATGTCTTAGTTGTTTTAACTTTAATCGAGAAATCCTGAAACAGGTATTGTTTAATTTGTTACGAAGAGTAATTATACAAAGTTTCAAGTAACCAGCTCAATCCGGTAACTTTTTTCCATACTAACTTTAACCCCTCTTTTCCCCTACTTTGATTGTCATATCTTAATTTTTTATTACGTATAAACCTGGTCACCGTTTACTGAAATGTTTTAGTGAAAACCGCATTAAAATTGGTTCAGTGGTTTTCAATTGATGCGAGGAGAAACAAAATTAAGCAGACAAACAGACAAACAGACAAACAGACAAACAGACAAACAGACAAACAGACACCAACTCTAAAAATTGTAGAAACGTGTTCTGCTGCTCATTCTGAGGGCCCCTATAGTATTTTTGAGTAAATATCTCGAATGTACAGATTTTTTCCCTTCTACAACTTTATTATATGTATATATATATATATATATAGATTTTCCGTTGACCTAGATCTATGAAATTTGGCAATTAATACCATCTCATACTAAAAATATAGGAAAATATCTGAAAACTCGACATTTTTAATTAAATTACAAAAAAATCTGGGTCTTTATGCAAGGAACGGCGGCGGTGCAAATGAATTGTGTTAACCGTGTCGTGTGCGGAACCCTCGGTGGGCGAGTCCGACTCGCCTTGTCCGGTTTTTTATCCATAAATAGCGATAAACTACTTCTTTGGGATTCCAGAAGGTATATTAAGAATCTAGTATTTTAAAATTCTGGAATTTTGGCAATGTGCGACCTAACATAGCCTCGACTACACGGTTAGATAACTATTTAAGAAATCCTACAAAGTTTATGGTTCCAACAATATAAAAAGTATGACTATCGACAATTACGCCAACAATGTCAGTATGACCAAAAAAATAATGGAAACATCCAAACGCCCTGTCATCCCGGCTCATAGACACCTCCGGAGATCCTAGAGCTGGTGCTTACCTCTCCCAAAGGTTTGGGCTAGCTATCCAGAGAGGTAATGCAGCCAGTGTCATAGGGACCATGCCGCGAGCGGACCTGCTAGAGGGAGTGTACTTTTTATAGTGGTGATTATTATTTACGTCTTTAATGTTTGAGTAGCTTAGTTTTTATTTTAATTTAAATAAGTTTAGTTTTAACTTTTAATTGTATTTTATTAAATGTATTACTTTCTTTAAGTAAATAAATACTTTAGAAGATTGACATTTTGTCGCATTATTACTAATGGAAACAACACGTTCCCACTTCAAATAGCAGTATGACTTCTCTGGGAATACAAATTTAAATAGTAGAAGTAATAAAAAATTAAATAGGAATGAAGCTTCGTGTACAAACTCAGAATATCTTAGCTTGCATTTCTTGATAAGTGGTCATTATGGAGTTTTGCAATACAACGGTAAGTACTTCAATTCTTCCATCCAGCAATACTCGCATGTCGAGTGGTTCTTCAGTCAGTAATGTTCTATTATTCTTTACTTCACTTCACGTTTCACGTTTGCTTTATTTCTTTTTAGTTTTATTTGCTCTAGTTAGCTAGGTGTTTTATAACCCGATAGGAAACTATTTCATGATGTAATAAAATCGTGAGATCGGCGTTTACTGTTTGTATTGCAGAACCGTAAAATAAAACAGTAGTAGAAGTTGAGCGAAATATGGAAGCGTAAAGTAATTAACAAACACGGCAATTGTACATAAATAATTCTACTAATATTATGAATGCGAAAGTTCGTTTGTTATTCCTTCACGCTGCAACGACTGGACGGATTTGGATGAAATTTAAAATAGAGATAGCCTTATACCCTCGAATAATACATAAGCTACTTTTTATCCCGGGAAAAATAAAGTTTCTGAGGAATAAAAGATCAATCGAAAATCGAAATCTACGTGGACGACGTCGCGAGCAGAAGCTAGTACCGTAAAACTACACAACTATCATTATGGTCCTGGCCTAAAACAATAGTCCAATTTTACTTATCACATTATTCTAAAAATAAGATAGCTTTAGCTATAGCTACTCTAGCTATAGCTAAAGCTATCTTATTTTTAGAATAATGTGATAAGTAAAATTGTACTATTGTTGCAGGCTAGGACCATAGTTGCGTAGTTTTACGGTATGCATATAAAACTCTTCCGTGACTAGCTGATTGACTGACTGACTGACTGACTGACTGACTGGTAGACAACGCACAGCCCAAACCACTGGACCTAGAGACTTGAAATTTGGAGAAAATTTTCTTAGACTTAGAAAGAATTTAATTAAATATAGACTCCCAACAGGAAGAAAAAGGGGAAAAGCAGAAAACAAATTCATATTTCAGTGATCAGTTTAGTTTAAGTTTAAGAGACGACTAAGGGACTAAAGGCTGTGTAGTGCTGTTAGGCGATGGGTTTGCAACCTGTCACTAACACACTGGATAACATCTTAGCCTGGTTGTGCAAAATGTGGTCACAGAATTATCAACAAGAATTTGTTGGTGAGTCTGTGGCTCTGCCTACCCCACTCTGGGAATGAAGGCGTGAGTTTATGTGTGTGTTTAGTTTTAAACTCAAACTTATAACATTTAGGTATTAACAAACACCGCAACGCAACAAACCTAGCCGCGCTAAAAACCATATTGTGTTTGATCTGCTATCGTATTGTCAACGTTTTGATAGCTCTTATTTCCTTGACAGTAATGGCGGCTGACGTCAAAACAATACCGTAACAGGTTAAATACGATATGGTTTTTACCGCCGGGAATAGAGGCCCTGGTACTTCTATTACTAAACGTACAGTGGCTCTAGACAAGATACTTTGCGCGAACGCTATCGTTAGGTATCGAAAATGTATAGGATTGACGTAAGCTAATACGTAAGCATATGTCAATTCCGTACAATTAATCAGTTTTCGAAAGTTGTTTACGTTAGCGTTAAAAACATCACATTACATGGATGCCAGTAACACAAAACTGACTGTTTTGGAGATCCCTGGGAAAAGCCTATGCGTAGAAGAGGATGTCAAATTTAATTAATGAAGGAACTTTCTACAACGGTTAAAAAATAATGAGGGAAAATTAATATTCTTTGCTTACTGTAAAACATCTTGTAAAGTCAAGGAGATTGATTTCTAGACTAGACTATGTCAAAGTGACGTAATCAATCAAAATGTGACAGAATTTATTATGATTTTATTTACGGTGTCACTTTGAAATAGTCCAAAGTGGCCTAGGAATCAATTTCCTTGACTGTACCCATATTAAACACACATACATATTGTAATTTATTTTTTCTAGTTTTTTAGTACTCACGTTCAATAACTAACATAGTTTTTTGTTATAGCTCTCGTGAAGTCTGAACCACCTACTGTGTAATAATAGTGATATTAATTTGACACCATATTCCTACTAAGGTTATCTGGAAGAGATCGCTAACCAGCGATAAGACCTATTGTTTACCTGTGTTATTTTTCATTATAATGTTTTTGTTTGGTGTGCAATAAAGTGTATTGTATTGTATTGTGCCTATTAATGAGCGATACAGAATATGTTTTGAAACAAGTTTATCTTACAAGTGATGACTAAGGAAATCTTCTCAATGGTTGGCCCTCTAAACTTAGCTATTTATCCTGCATACCTTCCGCCAAACTACGTTTACACCGATGCTGTAAATAAATCAGGATACGTTAATTTTGCTACTAAAAATAAGGAAACATAAGTATTGAGAATTGACGCAGCCGGTAGAATTATAGGTGTATCTTTCCCACTGCAAATCTCACAACTACAACACAAATAACTTTTTCATATTTAAAAACTCCCGATATAGTAGCGACCCCATCTTTCTGGGGTGTGATTCTCTCAAAAACGCGGTCGGACGAAGGGACGAGTGAATGTCGCAGCGGCGAGTTTAAGTAGTCCCTTCCGAGCGAACAAAACACAATTTAGCGCGTGCATTTTCAATTTGGCAGGATGGCTTCTGTCGATAAGCTGCCTAATTGAGAATGCAGGCGCTAAAAATGTTTTTCGTTCACTCTGACGGGACTACTTTAAAAACTTAAACAACTTTGTTATTTACCATTTTATACTAGCATATACTAATGTTACCTTAATCTGGATTGTCATCAGGGGTCCTAAGTAATATGGTTGCGTTTATCGCATGACTAAGTTTAGATAAGGCATCCGCCACCTTTTGACACGTGAATAAGTACGACAGTGACGGATGCTTTATCCACATTTAACACGCGATATAGACACAACCATACTATCTAGGCCAACAGGTTTGCAAAATCTTGAGATTTCAATCAGATTCAGATTCAGATTCAGATTTTATCAACGTCCAAATGTTTCCATCAGGTGGCCTTTGTGCTCGTTTGCCTTCCCAAAGCTATAAAAAACTTATTAAATTTAATTGAAAACTATCCAGAAGACTGAGTGCATTACGAATAACAACTTCGTACGGCAGCGAAATCGAACATTCGTATTGACAGGCTGAAGACATCTCGAGATTGAGATAAAATGACGGCGAGGTTGGAATACCATATTAAAGAACTAATTTAATTTAGGGGTCTTATTTCTCTTTCTATCTATCTTTGCAATTTGCTGTACAACAACTGTAGTATTAATTCCTTTTTACTTTCATTTATCTAAAAAAAAACCCACAAAGGGGTGTTTCAGGAGCACTCAAAATTTTAGCAATTACTTGAAGTCCTTGTTTTTCTTAAGTAATGGCTTTCAGTCCTTGTTTTACTCGTAACAAGGTGTATTTTCTAATCAGTTTGCTCCGTAACGTCGCACCGTTGAAGCGTGGCATGGCGCGCCCGCGAATGTGATCAAAATATTACGCATTATGTATATAATCCATCTGTCATCGGGACAAACGGCGCGTCCGTGAATGCCCAGCTTTACACGAACTCGTCACAGTTTCAAATGTTCTATCGCTCTGTCAAAAAAAATCTATTAGACGGGTAAGAGACATCCAGGATAAATACATCCTAGGCTAAACTCGTCAACATTCATCGGGCCCGCGATGAATAGATAACTCCCCTAATTGCAATGAAAACGCTTTAACAAGTTCGCTGCGTGTAAACTGTCACAATACCTAAAGATCCCATTAAACTTTAGCAATTTATAACTTTTCCTATTAGGCGTTCTGCACACATTTCGCCCTTAAGTCTTGGTACTTGCCAGGTTTGTTTAGATAGGCAATAGAAAATCTGACACGTTTTGGTACTTGTGCTAAGTACAGAAGTTCCTTTGTACTTGATGGCGTATGGGTATGATATTACAGCGCATGTTACATGCTATATCAATGCTTATAATGCCTTTCGATATTATAATAATTGTGTAAAATTATTTGCGACTAAAGCTTTGTATTTTGTTATACATATTTTTTTTTTTATAAAAACACTTATAAGTACCTATTAATTATCAAATGCATTCCATTGCAACATACTTCTAAAATACTTAAACATAATTTTTCGATACGTTTTTACAGTAGGTACGAGTACAGTGTAAGTCAAATTTTCTCAAAGCAATGTCGCAATAAAAATATCCACATCAAATATTCCTCGTTAAAAAGTTCCCACTGTTAAATCATAATAAATTAACAGGTAAATTGTGCAGAAATAAGGTAGTTAAACTCAGTAAATTGTCATTTCCCTGGCCCCGCGTTTTTCGGTGGACAGTCGTAAAACGCAATTATTACCGAACTCTTAACTTTTTTTCCTGGAGCACTTATTTTAATTTTATACGTCTTTATGTATGGAAGTAATTGAATAATTAGGATTGTGAGTTAAGCCTGTATGCTAGATACTGTCATGTGCGAGTAACTGGCACTCAGTGAATACATTTGCAAGTTAACTTGCATGCAATTTCACAGATTCCATAAACATACGGTTTGCAGTTCCCCACATCCCCTCCCTCATATTGCATGCCACTAAATCAAATTGCTTGCCATCTACTCGCTCGCCATGTACAGGCATGCCAGTTAATGTATACACATGAAAGTAGCTGGCACGTGCAAGGAGCTGGTATGCTAGTGTGCAAGCTACGGGCATGTGTATCCCCAGTTTTATTTAGAAATGCAGGATACAGCAATTTGAGAACTAAGGGCGTATGATGCGATTTTGAAACATGCATTCATTGAAAAGGCTATTATGAGTCATGTGTCTTTCTCTGTCTTATTGCCTTGTATTTCAGGCTTCGATAGTAAGAAAAATTATAGTACCTAGATATTTATTTTATTCAGTAAGTAGACCGCACGAGCACTTTTACACGTCAAAAATCTACTATAATTTGGCGTGAGGCATCTACTGCAGTTGTTGTTAGAAACACTGGATAACTTTATCGTTTTATCTAAAAATATTATTGTCTCGTTTACTATCGTTTAGTAAATAACTTTAACATTAACAACAACCTTTTAAAACTAACCATTCAAAAATATTAAACTTCATTATTTTTAATACAACGTAGGTAACAAAATAATATTTTTGACATCTTTTCCTGCTGAACTACGCAGGATATTTGATATTTTATGTTTAATTTAATATTGATAGCTTTATGTAATACTAAACTAAGTAGTACCTATCATTGTAGTATGAAATATGGTTAAAAAATGACTGACTGTTGAGTATCTTGCAGCGTTTCTTTTCAGCAGTGGTCTCCCCTCGGGAAGCGCTGGTAGACTCTTGACGTGTAAAAGTGCCCGTGCGGCCTACTTACTGAATAAATGTCTTTTATCTTTTTTATTAAGCGTATTCACTTTTCACGTCAGTCCCCGCGGCCGAAATGTGAAAAGTTAAAACTTACTTGTTCACCTGCCTGTGAAATTACTCATTAAAAATATACTTGCAAAATAAACGTACTCCCATCTCGTTGTAATGAGATAATTAGGTCGCTGTAATGTTTGTAAATGTAGCTGTTATAGGTTAGGTTAGGCTACTGACACAGAAGCTAGTTAGGGTTCCGTGCTAGAAAGGTTCCAACGGGACCCTATTAAGGGTCCGCTGTTTGTGCGTCTGTCACAGGGCAGTATGTTCCAAACTGAAATATTTAGACACTTGAAATTGTCACAGCGTATGTGCATTACTATAGTCAAACAACAAATAAAATTAAAATTTAATAAAGTTAAAAATGAAGGGGATTTAAGAAATGTATTCCTTTGGCGTTTTTTGCTAGATCTTAATATTGTACGGTACCGCGGTACTATGGATCCCTTTGTGTAAGAGCGGACTCGCACTTGGTTTATTTCATTTTATTTTGAAAGCTTCTTTAGTCCACGGCGGGTAGTTATAACCAGTTTTTTATTACACAAGTAGTTTTTATGTCAGTCATGACATCATCATCGTAAGATTGCATTCTTGAGATTTCAAATATCTGCGAGCTTCAAAATTCACTTACCACGATGTGAATGCTCTTTAAGCGTATCACTTTTCAACTCGACGCAGCAAAATTAACCGGCGACTTTAAGAAGTCCCGTCAGAGACTACAAAACTCATCAGGCGGCCTGTGTACTGTCTTCTCCGAGTGGTAAAAAAAAATACCCATTTTTAAAATTACTTATTTTTAACTCGCTTTTTTTTTTGGTTGTTACGGTATACCTGCTACTTTATAAACCTAACAGCAATTATCTGTAAATACATGAATTACCCCACCTATAGGTGTCAAGGTCTCCCCAAACACCCCCTCTTGATGTAAATTCAATTTCATTATGCAGATGGGATGTCGTTTAACATACGGAACCGCAGCTTGATCTACGAGAACCATGAAACACGTGTTCAGTTCTTGTTAGATCTAGGTACATTGTACAGGCTGTGAGCACTTAGATGATTCGGGTTTGTACTTCTTTCCACTCGCTTTTAATAAAAGCGTATCTGAAGTCAAATGGTGTAATTTTCACTCGGTCTTTCCGCTAACTATCTAGTTAGGCTAGTGTCATAAAAAAATCTAATTAGTTCGTCATTTACATTATCAAAAATATTGTACACATATTTTTTCATTTGTCAATTAAACAAAATATTACGAAGATAAAATGCGTTTAAGTTTCGCGTGACGTCACGCCGCCGTGGCAAACTTTATACCACGTTGTGACGAGCCCCCACTCCCGAACTTTTATGCGCGTTATATTTGTCAATTTTGATTAATTTGATAAAAAAATACGTGTTTAATATTTTTTTATAATCATACTCATGGACTAAGATTTTTTTTTTACCCAGGACACATCCTTATTCATACTTATCAATTCATTATTCATGCTTCGTACTATCTCTACGAGGAGATTGAGTTATTTTGAACTAAATCTCAGAAAAAATATATAGTTCGATATATTTAGGCTACAGAGCGCGCCAAGGACATAGTCATACATACATACACTCGAAAAACATTTCACCTTAGGGCAGTCGGGCTTAAAAATAAACTTATGCATGCATTTTGCATGGTGATGCATCAAGTTGTTTATAAGACATCAATGCTTATTTATGTTTGTAGTGGTAATTCTCTACGTACCTATCGTTCACTGCTACCTTTTAAAACAAGATCGTATCTTTTGTAGAACTTGTATTATAATCAATCTTATTACCAACTAGTAAAGGTTCAATTTCTTTTATCAAATGGATTTCAGATACGCTCTCTGGTCTAAAGAGGGTAGACTGGTAATCGTGATAAATCGGGCGAGTTCGGGAATGTTCCCGCTTCGTAAATCAACCACCACTTTGCACCTAACGTCTCCCTTGGCAATGCAACTGTGGTTAGCACATTCTGTGCCCATGACACAACGTAGGTTCTATTTTGTGTGGAAATAGGTAAGCTTGGTATTGAAATTGAACGCGTAAATGAGTTTTACTTACATACAGGTAAATCGGTTCGAGCTTACTTTTTTATTGCCAAAGTCGGATAAACGTCAGACGGCCGCACCTTATAGAAAAGTGGTGAAAGCAAGCAACACCATGGACTCAACTTATGTGTTGCTGGTCACGCAGAGATTAAAGACGTAAGGTAAGGTGGGGCAAGTGCGTCTACAGGGCAAGTCCGTTTAACCAACAATATCTCCTAAAAATATAATATAGTTTGTCGCACTTACCCTATTGACGCTCTTACTCCACCTGACGGGACAAGTGCGTCTACGGGGCAAGTCCGTCTAACCTATCTATACCTAAAATATCTCAAAAAATAAGTAAGTATGGTTTGTCGCACTTACACCGTTGACACTCTTACCCCACCAGGTATTACTAAAAAAAATACGATATTGAATCACAGGCTGCTGGAATGTGCCAGCAATACCTAAGCTACAAGGGAGGGGCCAATGTTCAGCAGTGTACTGCTGTGGATTGAGATGATGATGATTACTTAACCTATCTAGCTCAAATCGTTGCAGAACAAAACTCACGTATTTACTTACTTACGTCTGTATTGGCTGTCTGACGTTAATTTTAATGAGTTAAATAGCCAATTAAAACACATTCTTCAAAAGAATTGTGTAAGGTATCGGTATCATATGACAGGATCTGTTAAAAAACTGCCCAACCCAGTTTACAACTAACAGGGATTGTATGGTTACCAATTGTAAAATCGAATACCAGTTACCAACTCTTTCGTTTGGTCTGAATTATCATGTTGGAAAATCGTTTTTTTCTGTTAATTTTCTGTATTGAAATAAAACATCACCAAACCTACTGGTTCTGTGGGTATATCTACTTAAACATTTTTAAACGTTAATAGATTATAAATAAATGATTTTCTAACTTATGTATTTTTGCCCTATTGAAACAGTTGGGAAACAAAATGACGCGATGGGATAACGATTTTAGAGCCTTACTTTATGTTAACAGGAATACAGCAATTGCTACAGAAGTTTGGATTTTTATTTTTATGAACACACCTTTCACATTTCACACATTTTAATTTTAAAAAAGAACATGTTCATAGACTGTAGAACAGAGTAGTTCCACTAAACGTTTTATAGTTTTAAGTCGATCGGGCGTCATATTGGATTCCCCGTCGGAAGCTTCCTCGCAATAAAGACATTCTTTGGCGCCTTGCCATTCCCCGCCACCCGACGTGATTTCTTTTTATTTCCAGGATTCTCTTTATGACTGTGTCTAAATTTAATTGCTAGCTCTAGTAAAAAAAAGCTGGATGTAGTTCAAGCGAATATTAGGTGTTTTTCTACTTCAAAGTTCAAACAACAATAACACCCCCTGTTAGTATTAGGCCTGCTTGCAGGTGAATTTAACCCTAGATTAACCCCAGGTTAAATTATTAACGAATGTCAGATTCATATGAGAACTGTCAATTTTAACGTTTACGTGCAAGCGGGCCTTAGTTACTATTATTTTATTCTAACAACTAATATCTAATACTTTAAAAAATGGTTTCGTGTATTAAACATTTATTCATTTATTAATTATTTTCTACCTTTGATAAAAACCTCAATGTTAAAAAAATTACTCCTTTCAAACCTCAGAAGCTATGTTGATGATTCTTGCATTGTTTTTTATTGAAGTAGTCCTAAATTATTGCAAAAACAACATCACACAATAAATTGAGTTGCACATAAGCTGCTAATGTCAATTCCATACATTTTAACGGTTTTCTAAAGCCTTAACTATCAAATGCAACTTGTCTGCCCGCTAGCCTGTTATAAAAAAACTGCCGATCGAGAACTTACTCTAATTATAAACTTAAATGAAGGCGTCAAGTGCAATTTTATTTTTGCAGTTAATCCAAATTCCATATGATCATTAACTCCATTATAATATTGTTTGCTTTGCATATGTTTCTAGCTATGAAAATGGTAACTAAACCACATTAAAACCGATCTCTGAAGATATTTAGCCCCTTTTCTGCAAATCCGCTTCCCTTTCCTTTTTCTTTTTTTGTTTTAGTTTTTTTTACTCAGACAGAGTTAGAATAATCTTTATTCCCAAGAAAATAGCGAGCACGTTAGTGGGATCCCTTTGACCACTCGCAGCGCTCGTCGCCGCACGTACGGCGCTGCACGCCAAGATACAAAAGTCAGCGGTTTCAATGGAGAAAAAAAAACGACTTTCTTACTAATATTATAAATGTGAAAGTGTATTTCTACGCGGGTAGATACCCGGGCAAAAACTATTACTAATGCTGTATTATGATCTTCACGTACACGTCTTTTACTTATTTTCTGTGCCATACGGCCGGTAAGAACGTCTCCATCTAATCTTTTCCTGACCTTGAGCTGAGAACTACTGAAGTATTTTAAAAATGTACACGGTTAACTTTATCGTACACGACACGGGTAAAAAGAGCTCCAACGGCTAGTGGAGGTGATGCAGAGTATTGCAGAGGTCGGAATAGGTAGTGCTTGTTAACCTAAACTTGACGCATGTTCATTCATGCGTGAGTGAGATGGTAATACGTTATTGAATGAAAATGCGTTTGCGCTTGTTGTCTACTGACAAACCAATAGGGTAAACGTACCAGTGAATGAACAGTGCTAGTGAATGAACAAAGTGAGCATATTTTCGCAAAATAAGAATTCTGTAAATTTCTACACAACAAAGTATTTTTTTTTAGATGAGCAACATTACTAGTAACATCATGGTAACATTGAATTCAACTCAGGTGCATTAGTTGCAAAATAACAGATACTCAAAGTGGACGTCTCGCAGACGTGTTTTCGTTGTATGGGGCAGTAGTTAGCGGACGGTAAGAGGACCTTGTGTTTGATGTGATACTGTTCTTATTCCAAACAACAACGACCCGTAGTATGTGTTTATTTCAAGTCTTAAGGATATGTTTTTTCTATTTACGGACCATAACATGTGTTTTTCTTTCAAATTGCCATTTTAAGCAAGTGTTTTATAACTGGATCACAGTAACCGCTAAAACCAATGAATGAACCGCGGTGTTCATTCACTAGAACCGTGTGAATTACTTATTTTACAATATTGTGCGTTTTCGTTGTTGTATTAATGTTTATTTTTCAGAAACATAGCTGTTAATTGATTGTCCGTCATATGGCCAGTATTCGAACAAACTCATAAATGCTAAATATGTTCGTTCATTCACTAGTTTATAATGTCCAGTAAATGAACTACCATCAATACGACTTGTTCATTCATTGGTTTCGCATAACATTTAAGAGCCAGTTAATGAACGATCGTTATTTTACAAGAAACTATTATACCTATAGCGTTTTCAGGCGGGAAAGTGGCACGTCAATGAATATTAAGTAGTAAAATATTTTTTTTTTATATAAATAAAAAGAAAGAAAAAAAAATAGTAAACAATTAGACATAGTTCATTCACTGGTTTCATTTGTTCATTTACTGGTGTTTTCATGTTCATTCACTGGTGTTTTGGGTCGTTTTCGGCTAAAATAGCTATAACTTGAAATCTGGCAATATCATTATAAAACAAACGTTATATAAGCAAACTAGAACACTTTCTTGATTGATAAGGACAATAATATTTGTCAGTAACTGCTTTAATTTTATAAAAAAAAAATTTAAAGACGAAAATCTCCTTAAGGGTTCATTCACTGGTACGCTTACCCTAGTGTGGCAGCAAAGCGGAGCGGTTTACACTCCCCCTGTCGCCCCCACCAATTTGGTCCGTAATTTGCTCACTGCACAGGTAAGTCTTCTTCTTCTTCTCTAAATTAAAGGCGGTCCACCAAGTGATTTCGCCAGTGTCAGTGAGAGAGTATAATCAGTAAATAGAACAGTAAATCAAAATTAACAAAAGTAAAAGCCGGGCATTTTTCAAACGGCCATCTTCCCTCTCCGAAGATAACCGGAAGACCCGCAGGTAGGTCGCTCAGGGCTCTTTTTACGTGTGTGGACTTGTACTGGCCTTTAACCTATTCGCTGTTCGCATTGATGAGTTAAGGTGTTGTAGCAAGACAACCATTAAAATGTCCCCTAGATGCCTTCCCTGTTGGTCGTTACTTAAGTTGGCAACGAATTTGCAATGAATACCTGAAAACCAGTTTAGGACAATCAATAATTCAGACAAACGAAGCGTTAGGACAAACGTTATTAGAGATTTCGAGGGATACACGTGGAATAGATGCCCAGGTGGCATATGTGATTCTTTACTTTCTTAGAACGCCATTAGCTCCTTTCTTATCCCACGACGTGACGGGCAATTGCTCGTTGGTCCTTTGTCCCGCACCGAGTTTACACGCGGCACGACGTGCCTCATCACCCGACTTAAGAAATGCCTCAAAGACAATGCAATTCCTGGATTGGAATCGCTTCGGTTTTTACGGAATGCTTTGAGCCAAAGGATATTGCCTTTTGCCTTCGTGGTATTCGGAATTCTTTCCCTTGTGTCCTGAAAGGCATTATAAATAGAACATTTCCATCCTCATTCCCAAAAATACGGTTTCGGAATTTAATATTTGATATTATTCTTAGAGTAGAAACTATTTTTAGCAATAGGCAAGGCATGGAAATAGAAAGACGTGTCGACATCCCCTGGAAGATCTACAACCGGTGAAATTACTAGCATAGATGCATTCCATCTTAGTCCTCAGGGTTGACATCGTATTTAGAGTCTTAGGATTGCAGTCTTGAGATTGTAGTGTTGAGAAATCAAATGGCATGGCACTCAGGTGGCCTGTGTGCTATTGTGCCTTCTTCTTACCATAAAAAAAGATTTAAATATAGGTAAGTCGGTACTTACACCCACGTAGTGTCCAAAAATTGCGCTAACTTTACAAAGTACATAATTTTGTTGTTCTTTAGAGATCAAAGTGATAATCGTCTTTTGTTGCCGACCTTGTATTTAAAATACCTGTTCCCGTACAAAAACTTGGAATTGGTGCGCTGGGGGTCATTAAAGGAAACGAGCCGAGGGTAGGTCGCAGTTTTTACTGTTGGAAAATTTTCACTCGCTCGTTTTTTAGCGGAAGGTTTTTCTGGCCATTGTCGCTTATGTCGGCATTATTGTTTTAACATTCGCTTTATGCTACAGTTAAGGCTACTTTACGGCGTTATTATAGTCCTATCTGACTGCATTGTTTTTAATGAAAACGATGTTTTTTTTTACATATGATACTTATTATTCATTGTAAATTTTGGCTTTAATTGGTACATTGAGAAAAACATGGCCAGTATCAATTTATTTACATAGTGGAGCCAATTTAGATCAGTGTTTTCTCATTTTAAATATCTGTAATCCTCGATTTATTAACATTAAACTCAATTCTCGAGTTTAGAGATATTTACAATTAAAGAACACTAATTCGAATTGGTCCCAATATTTACCTGATTGTAAGTTTTTACTGGGTTCATGAACCTAAAAAAAATAAGCATGCTAGGTCGGCACTTTCGTTCGTTATACATGTGTCGAAACATATCAA
The DNA here is from genome assembly GCA_948252455.1 of Acleris cristana. Classification (NCBI taxonomy): domain Eukaryota; kingdom Metazoa; phylum Arthropoda; class Insecta; order Lepidoptera; family Tortricidae; genus Acleris; species Acleris cristana. Next base: position 13,770,193 of record OX411783.1, on the reverse strand, counting down.
AAGTGGCTAAATCCACTTTTCATTTTTTTTGAGTTGTTAATGCTATCGGATAAATAATAAATTTATCTTTATTATATATAACACAGAAAATCATATATCTTTGTAAATTTTGAATAAAACTAATTTAAAGTTCATGTAATTTTTCAAACTTGGTTAAATCCATCTTGTCGTTCAAATCAAAACTAGTTAAATCCATTTGAACCAATCAGAAGGCGTAATTGTCCCAAGATAGCTGTCAGTTTACTTCGAATATCCAGTACAATTATTTCAAACATAGTTTAATCCATCACATGTTTTTTCAAACTTGGCCAAATACGAGCCAGGTAAATCAAACCTGGTTAAATCCAAATTTAAAATCCATTTTTTGCGCAATATCCATCTTCTACAATCAAAATTTAATAGGCTTTTGATTTTTTAGGTAGTCCGTCATATTAAAATACTGTTCTAAGCATCCTAGTAATAAAATCAGGATCAGAAACGGTTTTTCACGATTATCTCAAAATAAAGTTCGATGGAGTTAGCCACGTTTGATATGTATCGACACACATGACTTAACGCACGCACACAGATACACTAAGTAAGAGAACGCGCCGAGCCACAGCACGAGCATAGTATTTATACTATGGCACGAGTGACAGCCTACGTGTGTGCGCGTGCACGCACACAGACAGCCATTTTGCATGTTTCACTTGTCTTATGATTAGACGAGGTTACGTTACGTCCGTATTTTTTTGGTCCGTGACTGGGTTTTGGTATAATTATGTTAAGAATCCTATGTAGGAGATCCCGATTTTCTATAGTTAGAGCAGTAAGGATCCAATTCAGTGAGGCTAGACAAGATTGTTAACGCTAACGTAAACGATTGGCGAAAACTGAAAAAATGTATTGGATTAACGACGCGCTCGACGCGACCGTCTGACAGCCGACGCTTCATAACGAACGGCAAATGTAGATAATAATATCTTGTGTAGGACCCTACAAATTGGATAGTTTACAATAACTTAATAACCCGATTATTAACCACCGATCACAAACATTTTATAGAATTAAATTGGGTACCTAGTGTTAAAATGTTGACAAATTACCAGAATAGAAAAATCTTTCCACGTTTTATTGAGCCAAGTCTTGCCGTTAAAGTGAGAAATAGGTCGGATTCCGATACTGAAATGCGTGCAGGATGCACCAACAATGCCAGTCGTTAGAACAGACTAGAACGGGGTGCAATTTGCGAGAATTCTTTGGAAGAATTCCTAAGGTGCAATACGAACTGCAGTCTGAGAAGCATGAAAACGTGTTGGGTTATTTATGATGTGGAATGTTGTGACAATAATTTAGCATGTTTGTAGCACGGTTTTAGCACGGAATTTGCACGGAAGCAACAAATGTGTTGTTTTGTTTTGGTGAAATGTTTGCGAAACTGGTGTGCGGTATTTTAAAAGATTTATTAAATACAACAAGGAAGGGATATAAAAACTCTGTTTCTTGCAAAAACTAAACGCGTTAATTTTGTTCAAATCATACCCTCATTTTTGGGATTTTATTAATTAGTTGTTCAACTGTCAACACGAAAGCGTTAGGTGTGTTTCAAAGTTAAGAAGTCAAAATGAATTAGTACGCCGCAAGATAAAGTAACCTTAAGTGTTTTATATACCGCCGAAAGTAAGTAAAAAATAAATAAATCCAAAGTCGTTTTACCTTATTTATTCTTGTATCTCACAGACATCTCTTTTCTCAGGTATGTTTAGCGATGGCCCTCAAGACTTGTCGAGATAGAATTAAAAACAACGCAATAAAAAAGTATGATAACCAGGATTTATCAAAGCAAGACAACAACGCGGAAAATAAAAAGAAATCTAAATTGCGAAAGAGGAAAAGTTGGTCCCAGAAGGAATTTTATGAACTCGAGTTTTGCGCTGAGATTAACAAATATAAAATATTGCTTAGGCCGTCTTCACCTGGAATAATTGCGATGGGGTCGTATTTTAATCCTAATGATTTATATTCAAACTTCAATATGCCGTATACAATGAATTCATGGGATACTTTTATGCCGCAAGTGCCTAATGCAGCGTACACTATTCCTGTACCTACAGTGTCAGTACCACTAATTACTCCGCCTCCGCCAATTCCAATGCTGCCGCCTCCAATTTTACCATACACTGATGTTCTCTTTACCACGTACCCCACTGTTATACCATATGTAACTGATAACATAGTTTCAACTTTAGAGCAAATCTACGAACCTATATCGAGTTTTGCTGCACTAACTCCAGTCACTTCCACCGATGAAGAATACAACGAAATAACAGATGAAATTGATGAAGAGTTAACACATGGAAGAGTCGAATCCTTAGAATACTATTTAACGTTGCCGAAGAATTTATTTCCATCAGCAAAGATGGTGACCTTAGATCCAAATCCGATAATCGATGATCTGTGTAAAGTTAAAGATATTATTAAACTTGCGCCATGGATTTTGGATCTGGAATTTGGTGCTCCAAAGGTTAATACAACGAGGCCTATAGCTGTGTATGATGTACAGTTGAATAATATTCATTGTATGAACACTGCAGGAGCCGTTCATCCAGGATTTGAAGGTTGCAGTGAAGATTTTAAGCAAGTGTTTTTGTTTTACTATGACTGTATAGTGTCAGTTTGGTATAGAGGATACATTCGTCTAACCAATGATGATTCTGTGAAAAACTTTCAAAACTGGCTCGCTGTGCCCATGCAGTCTCTTGGTATGTGCTGGCCTTAGCACAAAGCATGTTTTAACCTAGGTAAGATATTTTATTATTCGTGAATATGTTTTAATATTGAACTTCATAATGATTGCTTGAATAAATTGTAAATGCTTGCTTTTTATTTTGTTTTTTCTTTAAAAGAAATATCTGAATCGTTATTTGTGCGTATTTGGATTCTGATTAATCAGTGTGCCTTTTCGATTTTACTTTTACAAAATAAATCGAACGTATTTTCCAGCTAAGTAGGCATTATAACTAGCATTGCAAACATGATTTTAACGACTTCAAAGAAAAATTCTTATGTAGGGGTTACAGAAAGTATTTTCTATTTGTCACCCCAGCGTCCCCAGACTTGCGAATAAAAGATTTCAATTTCTTTTAATGTTACTGTAGATTCCTTCCACAGTTTGTTTTAAAAGTGACTACATAAACACCTAGTTTTGTAGCATTTTAGTGTTTATAATATGGTATACACACAATAAATAGATATAAATATGTGTACACATTAGTACCTTGTCTAATTATTGTCATGTTTAAACTAACATACAGGGTGGGAACGAGTAACCCGCCAAATTTTAACCATCGATTCAAGAGCCTATTTGGAGTATACTATAATGTGGTATAACATGAAGTCCAATAAAGCATAATTTCCGAGATTTTTAGTATTTCATAGTTAGCATTATTTACTACGAAATTGATTAAATTTATGTTGTACGTTGATGATATTGCTACTTACAACATGAATCTTTCTTAGTAAATAATGCTTCAGGTGACAAAGTTCAAATTAAATTATGGAATTGTTTTTTTAAATAATAAAAATCTTGGAAATTATTCTTTATTGGACTTCAATATGTTATACGACATTATATACTTCAAATAGGCTCTAGAATCGATGGTAAAAATTTGGTGGGTTACTCGTTCCCACCGTGTATATGATTTTGCCACAGCGATTAAATTGACAAGGTACTAAAGTGTACACATATTTAACAAGAAGTAGTTAGTTAGGTAATCAGCAAAAATAATGATGCAGATAACAAATACGTACCAATAATTTTCAGGGGTATTTTTAGATTCTTTATTCTTGGTTCTCGTAGAAATGTCTATTCTAATCTACAATAATCATTTATCCTAGGATGCTGGCTTATAAGCAATAAGGTACTAACCCACATGATCATAATTTTGAGAAAATGGGACCGTTTTTTTAGGAAATTTGATAGATTGTTCTAGTGATACCTATATTATGTATAATGAAAACCTTTGAATTTGACACCTTACAAATAATCATAATGGTAGTGATTTATTATGGTTACTTATGTCCATAATGAATAATTATTTGTGAAATTAATCCCTATGCAAATTGTAGTTAACTTTTAAAATTAAAAAAAAAATGACAAAGCTCTTAACCCTATTTTGCTGAATAAGGAACATGCATTAACAGATTTGTATCAACAGTTTTTTAGTAGTAAGGGGGAATAGTGAGTAATGTTTTGCCATCGTTTTTTGTCGGAAAAGTTCGTTTTTATCTTGCTGTTTTAGTCAACTTTAGTCGAAGCATTCTATACTCTATTTGTAACTGCATTAAATTAAAAATGCTTCTACTATTACTATGCACTTAGCCCCCTTGAGTATTACGGCAGACCTAATTCTTTGACTCATCAATCTACACTACATTCAGGGACAAATTAAAAGGCCCGCAAGAAAACTAGTCGATAATATTTCGGTATTTTGTACGGTGTTGGTCAAATATAAACAGATGGTGCCATTTAAACAAATATTTTAAAATAGATATTAAGTTTTCTAATTCGTATCAACTTTTTTTTAATTCGCTTTTAATTATGTGCGGTTTTCGGTAGGTACACTTACATGTGTCACAAAATAAAAAAAAAAATATTATCACAGAAATCAAAGTCAGTAATCCAATTGGTAAAAGGGGTAGACAGTCATTTGTTTTTAGTTAAACGATACGAAAACAAACACTATTAAATTTAGAATTTCCATAATAATATAATTGTTGCAACTTTGCGTTCTTTCAAATTTGTCCCTAAGTGTAGAAATGCTTCAAATAGTTCGAAGACACCTAAATTACAAGCCAGTGAACTTGAAAGTTAGCCGCAGTCTATTATGGTCGTGTTTCTCGATGTGAATACACGTAGATAAAACATCTGTCACATTCTGACCCGTATGTAAGTGGGAGAGTGACGGATACTTTATCCACCGCGATAAAGTCGATCATAATACGGGGGCAGGACCAAATTTATCTTCTCTATTAATTCTGACAACGTCACTTACATTGTTATTAGTTTAATCTAGACTGTGCTAGCTTTAAGGTGGATCTACACTATGGGGCTCCATCGAATCAAACTGCGTGGCCAGTCCAGGGCCTCTATTCCAGGCGGTTAAAACCATATCGTATTTGACCTGTTACGGTATTGTTTTGACATCAGCCGCTATTACTGTCAAGTAAATAAGAGCTTTTAAAACGTGGCAATACGATACCAGATCAAACACGATATAGCGCCTAGAATACCGGCCCTGTACATTTGTACAGGACTTGTTAGTTGTTACCCTAAATGTGGACAAACAGACAAATCAGGCGCTCGGGATGGTCACATTGCGACAACACGTAGAATACGCCGTAATATGACAAATACCGTTCCAATAACCGTTACTACGAGTTACAATTACCATACTCGCTAGCGAGTCGAATGCTCTGTCCCTGGCACTCTAAAAGAATACTTGCGAGGTCTGCGAGGGACAGAGCTTCAACTCGCTAGCGAGTCATTGATTTAAACAACTAGATAGGGTCTTCCGAACAAAAATGTCACATATGTTTGGCCAAGAAACAGTAGCGACATCTATCAGATTGCTTATAAACTACGTCAAACTACATAGAACAATTAAACGTAGCCGGGTAACCAAACAACAGCTGTATTTATTACAATAATATTAAGAATGCTTGAAAAAATGGTTTAACTCGAGTAATATATTACTTAATATGCTTACCGGAAAATCCTTGGTTTTCGATACTTTTGAGGTACAATTATTGCACTTGCTTATGACGCAACATGGCATTTTTGATTTTTACTAGTACGTACGACTTGGTGCGAGGTTGAAACGTCACTGTCACGATTTGGTGCTAGATTCTTATATTTAGCACCAATTTAATCGCCCGTTTTTTTGTACTAGAGGCCAGTCCATACGAAGTAATATAATAAGTCTATGTAGCGAGTACGTTAATTGTAACTCATAGTAAGGGTAGGTTCTGTATTGACTTGCGTTACTGACACGGTTACGGAGCCGATCACTTGATTTGCCCGAATTTAATTTGCCATAATTATATCACTTGCCATAATATTAATTTGCCATAAAGACATTTTTTCTGAAACCGTAAACCTTTCAGGTCATTTTTACAAGACATCGTATAGAGCCCATTAGGTTAGGTTAGGTTTGTTTTATAACAATCCTGAATAGTTCACGGATTCAGAAAAAATGCCTTTATGGCAAATGAATATTATGGCAAGTGGTATAATTATGGCAATTGAAATTCGGGCAAACGATAGAGAACCGTTAAGGAGCCATGTTACGATGAAATGTCTCAAATGTGAACCCATCTTTAAGTTTACGTGATTAGTCTGCTACTGCTTTAATCGCAGGTAAAAACGGAATGATACCCAGATTTAATTTTCCCCTATTGCCTTTGTAATGTTTTCGACTCAGCCTGTTGATGAGGGATAAACAAAATGAATTAAGTACGAGATAGGAATTATTTCAATATTTAATCATTAACAAAGTTACCGTGCAAACGAACAATATGAAGTCAACAACATCATAAACTATGTATTAAACAAAATTAATAATAAGCATCTTAAAAAGACATCACGTCCGAAGCACATTCTTTTTAACCTACTCCGACGAAGCGTAGCGTAAAATTGTGTTTTGGTTAACGATTTTCACATTTTATTTATAATTAACAACATAACTAATTAATATAAATCTATACTTACACAGTAATATACAATATTAGCGTTTCAAAGAAAACGGTTTACAAATATTCATACAAAGGTTTGTGTTCCATTTTTGAATTATATTTACAAGTCAAAAACAACGTATAAAATAATACTGTAAAAATAAAAAGTAAACGTAAAGGCAAGAGTACAAAAACTATTTTTACGTATTTACAATGCAAAAATAAATGCTTTATTTGTTAGAAATCTATTAAGCTTATTAATAAATTAAGAACGTATTTACATGAAACTAACAAAATGCGTTTTGTCTTATTTAGAAAGATTAAATACGACAATGCCTCAACTAATTTTAAATTATCAAAAGAGTATCTTTATAACGATAGTGATATACCAAAACCGACTTCTTTAAAAAACGAGTAAAATTCGTCCTCAAAAGCCAATGTTGTTTTTAAAACGATCTCCAATTCTTTCTCCCTATTTTTTCATAGATTTTTTTTCGGTGCGGGAAAGGATTTTATATGTAAAAAATATTCCAACGAACAGAGAACCTCCTCTTATTTAAAAGTTGGTTAAAAGTTGGTGTAATTGCAACTTAAAACCAACCTAACGTCCTTATAGTTATAAAAATAACATCATTTCGTTTTTATACTTTCAAAAACAACAAATGGATTTATTTTTATACTTTCACTAGTTCAGTTCTAGATCGAGATAAAAAAAAAACTAGTCCCATTTGTAAATTAATCTCTCTAATTAAGACCCTTAGTAATAAAGTAAGAAAACAAGCAGCAACAAGGGCGTTCATTATAGTCCGAACCTAATTATTTACGCCTGAGAGCTTAAGACAATACTTATTTTAAGTCCGAATCAACTGTCACATTAAGGATTGGAGTCTTCACTTTCAGTCAGTTTATATTGATTAAAATATCAATTGATCAAGTCAATTCTACTCAATTCATCCAACTCAATGAATCAGCACATTTTGTATCATTAGCTCTTCAATAATCAGTATAAAGCCTTTATTTTGACAAACCTATAAAACATTAAGACATGCTTGGTACAGGAATTGAAAAGCTTTTCTCAATTTTCTACGCGAGTTTTTTTTTATGACATAGAGAAGGCAAACGAGCAAACAGACCACCTGATGGTAAGTGGAAACTGTGACCCATAGACATTCGCGCTCACAATTTGCGTATAAGCACTGGTTATATAACTGAAGTGTATCCTGCATTGATGTCAATGTCAAAACGCAGATTTTTTAAAATGCTTGATTTACCGCCTAAAGCAAACATGCTGATTATAAGCAAGTCATAGCTAAACTGTGTCAGACTTAAAATAAGCAGCCTTTGCCACAGAATCGTCTCAACGATGACTGTCAGCTCACAGAAGACTATAAAACGCCTCACGAAATGTTGAATCTAATCAACACTTCTGAAGGTAACTTTCGCTGCATTTTTATCGTTATCATCTTCATTGATATACTTTTACCGCCTGTTTCACAATCGACAAGTAAAGCATATTTGACAGATAAATTTAACCCTTTCTCTTTCTGACACCTGAAAATAGACAAGGAGAGGAACAACTTTAAATGGCAGATAAATTTACTGGTCGATTGTGAAACTGGGCCTTAGCATCACATCTTATATGAAAATGCTTTCTAAAGCTATTTTCCGTCATATATCATTGTTCAAATCTTCTACTTCAGCAGAATTGTCCGTTGAAACTAACAAATATTTTGTTTCTATTTTCCACCAGTAAATCTGGGAGTCGCAATCCTTAATTTAAGGAATCTCATTATAGTACTGATTGTATTATTACGTGTTTGTCTTTAATAATGTTTTAACATGACCCACTGCAACATCGTAATTTCGATTATCACCATCGTCATCATTATGTGTTTCGATTGTAATTCCACAAAACGTTGTCAAAGTTTTAAAGCAAAATTTCTTCAACAAAACAACTATAGACACCTCGTAACCGAGTGACAAACAAACTGCCTCGCTATGCAAAGCATTCCTCAACTGCATTTTCACCTCGGGAACTTTTAATTGGCTGCTCCAACTTTAGGAGTTCACTGTCTGTAGTATCCAGGGCACAAACTTGGAGATCCGGGTGCATACTCCTGGGAGGTTCGCCTCGCCGCATCCGATGCCCCAGCTTATAATTCCGGCGAGGAAGTAGCGCTGGTCTTTGCCTTTTACCTGAGGAATATGAAAAATTTGGTAAGATTATTATTTTAAGCCCCAAACTCCTCATGCATCTAGTTGTAAAAAAATGCAGTGTTTAAATAGGTTAAAGTTGATGTAGATGATAATAAAAGTAAGATCTTTAGTCAATCGTGATCCTTATTTATGACTGAATTGTAATAATAGTTTTTCTACTCGCGTACTATAAACCGCTAATATTGATATCGTTAATGGTGTCAGAATACCACCTATAGCGTAACCGAAGAGTAAAAACAATTGTATAATGAGCGTTGCCATGGTAATAACAGTTCTATAATTTATTATAGCATTGTTATTACCATGGTAACGGTCATTCCGGATATCAGTCTTTGCGTTTAGTTAACACTTGACATCCTAATAATTTGTATAAAAACCATTAAAAACATTTTAACACCAATTAAAATTACGTATATTAAAATAAAATTAATTTTGAGACTAAATATGTGTTTAGAATTACATTTTTATTAAGTTACTAAAAATAGATGAGTAATATCCATCGATTTGTTATTTGGTTACCATGGTTACGTTCAATATGGATATCAACAAAATGGCGTTGTATTTGGCATTCCAACTTTTATGATAAATTGTCAGAACTGTTTTAGTACCTATAACTATAAAAAACTGCATGAAATTTGTAAACATTTAGCAATAAAATTTACAAACTGTTAACGCCAATCGGAATAATGAAAATGACTTTGCTAAAAAGTTATTTGTTAGCAGAAAAATCGAGTGAAGTAGGTATACGAGAAAAGTTAGCGATTGTTTATTTTTGTCATTATCATTCTAAGCTTGTAGAAAAAGTTATGTATGCAACGGTACATAATTAGCTCTTAAGGTACTCGTGCCTATAATTAGAGCGCTCGCAAGCTCGCGCTCTAACCTCGGCGCTCGTACCTTAAGAAACATCATTATGTACCAGTTACATAAATAACTATTATGTGACTGGTGCATAATGAGAGTCATTAATAAACGAGTGTGGTTTTATGAAACGAACCGAAAGGCGAGTTTCATAATAAGATCACATGAGTGTTTTAATGCCTAATTATATCACATACATAACTTTATCTACATGCATATCATACGTTTTCTACATTATGTGAGAAACCTGTATCTGCGGTGGCCCTGTATCTTAATGTATACTTTAATGACATGCAACACTTTAATCTTAACATTAAAATAGTTTTAATTTCGGTAAGTATCTAATATTTAATCCTTATTTTAATAATTGAATAAACCTTAGCATTAGTAGTTATATTTAAATAACTCAGTCATAATAATCCACCCAACCCTATCATATCACATAAAATTACTTAAAATAGAGTACCTACTCGTAGTTACAGCAAAACACAACTCCGTATAAGATTTGTTCATCCATAACTAAATACAGAACCGTTTGCGATATAAATTCCTCAAATTTCCCGAAAGCTTGCAGACTAGTACAAATTATACATAGATATATGAACACAAATCGGCTTATTTCTCCTCGAGAAGCAACAGTGCAAGCTGTATCGCCAACAACATTAAATTATTTCCCTTCATGAAAGTACGAAAATTCTTAGAACATTTGAGTCAATTTATGAATAGGAAATTATAAATTTGACCAAGTTGACTGAATACCTCTTCAGGCCTGCCATACAACGAAATTTGTCAATGGAATATGAGCCTATTGTCAATATCATAGAGTAAATTTTCTAATTCGATTTGTCAGTCATAAAAACAAAAGAAAATCCCACAGATATATAAATACACATAGATATAACGTAAACGGGTACGTATAATCCTGAAAGTTCATAATACCTACAGTCAAAATATCGACGGTTAAAACATCGAAAATCAAAATACCGAAATTACAAAATGCCGATATACCGAATCTTGAAATATCTATTTTCAAATGACCGAATGTTTAAAATCCCGAAAGTACGTTTGACCGACGCTTGAAATATCTATTTTCAAATGACCGAATGTTTAAAATCCCGAAATTACGTTTGACCGATGATGAATATACGTACCCTAATATACCCTAATATTTGTTTGGAATACATACTTATCGGTCCACTTAGAATTTGCGACTACTCCGGCGCTGCGGGAAGTGCAACCCCCCGCTCTTGCGTAAGGCAACGGAGGAGGCACCGTGTGAGCCGTAGTGGATGAGGTTGGTCGCCGAAGGACATGACTTCTGCCAGCGGCCCTCCTGAACTCCCTTGCAGAAGTCATATCCTCCTCTCTCGTGACCAACTCAGAGGAAGATCTCAGTATTGAGCTTGTATGGCCAAAAGCTAGTAGGTGTAGAATAAATAAAGATGACCTGTAGCGGTCCTTCTGAATCACCCTGCCAGGGGCCTGGCCTGTTTTATAAAGCTACAATTTACAGGTTACAAGTTTCCATTTGACACAACCTCGACCAATGACGACCAGCCATTTGAGCAGTGTTGCCAGTTTAGACCTGTAAAATTGTTACTTGTAGCTTTATAAAACGTGCCCCAGGAGTCATGTCCTATCTCGCGACGTCGCGACCAGAGCAAGAACTCTTTAATGAGCTTCTATGGGAATAAGCTAGTAGGTGTAGAATGAATAAAGAAGATGACCTGTAGCGGCCCTCCTGAATCTCCTTGGCAGGAGTCATGCCCTCCTCGCTCGTGACCAGCACAGAGGAAGATGTCCGGGATGAACTCGTGGCGACCAGCTCGCAGGAACATTGACTTGCAGCGTTCGTTGGACACGATTGGCACTTGGACCTGGAATTATTCAATTTGTGGGTTATTTATAGGAGATAGTGTGATGAAGACTGATAGGGGTGTTTGGAAGAATAAATTTTTGACATCATGACTTCAACTTTTAAAGCTGATATATCTTAAACGGCCCTACCAATTTTTTTAAACCAATCTAAGAACCATCTCGATTAAACTAGCTTTCTTTTCAAATAAACCGCATCTAAATCGATTCATCCTTTTGTGTTTTACAATGCCACAAACCAGACATCAGACATATAGATACACAGACACGCAGATACACACAGTTATTGGTTTTTGAATACACGTACGTAACTGATCATTTTTATGCAGGATATTATCTTGTTCAAAGCACACATTTGATCAAAAATAAAAAAATATTACTTATATAACATTGGATATTTTCACTCTTCATAGCGGCAAATTTTAATAAAAATGTAGGATATAAAATTGTCAAAGGGTTTATTCTAAAAGGGGCAAAATTCTTCACTTAATTAATGTTCGCTTTTCATAAACATCGCACAATGTCGAAACGGTGTACGTTAACACATTTTACGTCAGAGGAAAATTCCCTTTGAAGGTTATCTCCAGTCTGCTTTGAGGTGTAAAAAAAACAGGTAAATTAGACACCGTTTCCAAAAATGTTTTTCTATTCGGTGGCATAGAAGCGGAAAAGTGCATAAACTCTTGACGTACGCTTTGGTTTTATAATAAAAGTTTGTTAGAGTCTGTCTAATGAATGATGAACCTGAGAAAAAGCGGCAAATTCAAAAAATCTTCATATGGTATTACCGATCAATGTAGGAATAAACGATTTTGATACTTTTCTTATTTTGTTTATTTTGGTGGGCACATAGGAAGAGGCAACGCGTTCTTTTTCACAATACTAAGGCCCGTATTAATAAACTATTGGTACTCAAGTCTACTAATACCGCACTCAAGTGTCCGTTTATCCATATTAAGACCACACACGGTATCATATTTAAGTACAGTTTATTAGTAGAAGCCCGAGAATCTTACTACTTAATACGTATGGGTGAATCAACTTTTTTGTTGTCGTTAATGTCCCGTAAGCCAGAAGAAAACAGTGATAGTTTCTTAGAAAAAATGTTATAATGTATACTTCTATCAAACTCAGGAGAAAAGCCATAAAAGAATGGTAGTGGACTTATATCCTTTGAAATCATAGTTTTAACGAGTGACCCAGGAAACGTCACCCTGGCACCGAACTACAAAGAAAAGTTGATGACCCGTATAGTCAGCATTAAATAAATAAATAGTGACACCCAAAGTCGCCAAACGTGTACCGAACTATTTAGCAACTTTGGGTATCACGAAGTATTTGATGCTTTGAAACAATATATGAAAAAAAAAATGCAGACCACCATAATAATGCTTGCATCAGCATGCGTTCTCATTTGTGAGCTCTTTAAGTAAATAAAATCACCAATAACAAGTCATTGAGTAAAAATATTTTATTTATTATTAGGGTAAAACCGATGCTTTCTCTCAACTCTGCTAATAGGCATCTGAGTGTAGGCACTTGCTTCTTTACAATATAAAATTCATTCACTTTATTTCCGATGGCATGGATGTCAAAACTATCTAAATTGGATACTGTGGCCTTGTGAGTTCGCTTCTTTCCTGGAGTACTGAAGACACCATGGTTTACTTTGCCTTCATTCTCTTCAATGTCGAGACACTGATATCTGTAAGAAGAAAGAAGGAATGAATTAAACAGAACACCATTTACAAATATATTGTGACACGCAGTACAGCCCCATTGTACAGTCCGACAGCTCTAAGAACTCTAATGGGTTTAGGTGAAATCAAATTGCATCGGTGAGGTTCAAATCGCAACAGTTTAAGAACAAGGAAGACAGGTATAACCCGAAAATTTTTTCTAAGAGTTCATGAAGTGTACGTAGGTACATATTAATATGTTTATGATATCTTTTAACAAAATGTATATAAACACGTCCTTAGTGTTTTACTAAAACTATGAGTGTCAGTTATATTAATCATCTGTCTATTTAATTAATTTAATAAAATTGCGATTGTTAAGAGATTCAACATGGTATAGGCACAGACAATACACCTATGTATAGGGAAAGACAATGATTTAATTAATTTTAGTATTTACCGGTCATTGCTGATAATTCTTCTAAATACTTCGTTTGACTCTGGCATAGTAAATCGTTTTGCTCCAACTCTTTCAACTGCTGAAGATTTTTCAAAACCGTTTGTTTTTCACCATCCACGTCCAGCTTATCTGAAAAGAATACATCGTTTAATTTCTTAATGGAAAAGAAATACCAATTTCAAAAGAAAGGTAGAACAGAAAAGGTATATATTCTATGAAACTTCGGATTGAAGATATAGAAATAATAAGTATCAAAATTAACATGCCATACTAACCTTGTTATAACCTATGAATTCGGTCACCGTATGTAAACACTCTATTTTTTGTTTCAACAATGCTTCCCTCTTCTCTTGTTTTTCTTTATATTTGTTTATAATGGTACAAAGGATCTGTCGCACACCACTTTTGATAGTTTTACGCATGTTTAGCCCGTAAATTTCGAGAAGAAAACTTTAATTTGACAGACTCGAACCAACAACGACTTGTTTGTCAATGTCAAAACGTCATTATAATAGTGTTGCCAGACCTGCCAGTCAAATAAAAGCCCGGTTCATCATTCATTAGACAGACTCTAAGCATCCTTGTCACTCTTTACAGATTTAAACTCCCGAAAAAAAAGGATGTTATAATTTTGATGTGTGCGTATCTGTGTATGTGTCCTTTTTATGAAAGCTAGTTATATTAGGATAGTTCTGGGCTAGGATTCTTGAAATTCGGTTAAGCCGTTTCAGAGATATCAGCTTTCAAAGAAGGGATTGCCATATTATATTGCGGGTATAAGAATATCTTTTAAATACCTCTGGTTATTAAATCAATAGTCTTCACACTGAAATATTTTTAAGACAAGTTGATAATTAAGATCCGTGATACTGGTCGGCAAACTTTACGGCTATAAGTTCCCAATCTTACCTCTTGCAATATCGAAGGCAGCACTCCCCCTTCAGACAGCCGTCCCCACCCCGTCACCGTTGCGTTCTCCCCCACAAGTAGATCATCAGACGCTGGCAGGCATATGGGCGATATATGCGGCGCAAACTGCAGGGTTGACTCCAGTTTCACCAGCGCCAGATCATACTCGTAGGTGAAGAAGTTGTATTTGGGATGGACGGCTTTTCGAGCAACTCCTTGCTCCACGAAAGGGAACTGCTCCGATACCGAAGAGAAGTCGTATTCCCCCACTCGTATTCGTATTTGGGAGGTCAGCAGACTGTAAAAAAGATGAATCAGGTTATTTGTTTGAAGGTTTTCTTTATTAAATTATTAAATGGAGGTGTTTGTGATGTTTGTGGTCTTATTCTGCATTACTAAGCCAATAGGTGGTACCTCAAATTTAATAGCCAATGCAGATTCAATCTTCTCCTTCCAGTAATAAGTTTGCGATTGCTACAGGAGTTTTATGTGAGATGCTGCCATTTGGTGCCACAGGTGGTTGATATCGATGGTGATGACTTTTGATACTTTTGAGAGCCGTAGCTGACTGTTCAAAATCGATGAGTTTAAAAATTTGGTGTTCTATAATTATAGAAGTCCAGCTTAAAATAACAGACTAGCCTTATAGTTTTCAGTTTCCAAAAAGGCTTAACTACTAAATTGATAGAATGTTTTACGAACAGCAAAGTATTGTGGACATCCTATCGTCAACAAAAGAAAAGGAATAAAATATTTAGGTCAACAACAGCTGCATTTATCTTCAATAGTGCAGGCAGCTGGCAGAGAGACGCTATTCACTGCGCGCTATTAAAAATAGTGAAAACAATCAAACTTTAGGTAGATACTTTTAAAGTTAGTGCCATAAGTATCTCTTTTGTACATTGTCGCTTTCTTTCTTTAAGGTTGGATTTAGTACGATGGAGTACAAAAGTGATCTTCCATTTAGGTACGATGTAGATTGTGCTTCTAGATATAGTTGGTTCCAGTTTAAATGACGAAAATGCACTTAAAACCAACCATTACCACAATCTATTGTTCAATTGTTATCTTCAAGTAGGGTTGTAAAACAATTACGAAGGTGTATCGGTACGGCCAAAGTATACTGTGAACAAACAATCTTGATAGTTTTTTTATTGCATGTTAGCCATAAGAATAAGCGATATGTATTAGTGTTGTGTTGATTTATTATGTATCAATAATGATAATTTAAAATTATATTGAATGTTACATAATCTATATTTATAAAAGGCTAAACTGACTGACTGATGTATCAACGCGCAGCCGAAACTACTGTACCTAGAAACTTGAAATTTGGTACAGGGGGTCGCGGGCGTCCTCTAGTATAGGAATATTTATTAAGTACATTTTTGCATTACAATATAGACGGTTTAAAAAAATCTTTTATTTCAATCGTCAAGAAGGGTTGAGCTACTCAAAGGCACGTGCCACACTTCGGTCGTCCCTTTGTTATCTTTTTCTTTCATATTTAGCAACAAAAGAAGTTGTAAAATCCCGCGTTAAGTGCATTTTCGTCATTTAAACTGGAACCAACTATACTCACACAACACTATTTTTAAAGTACTACATCTAAAATCTGACAGCTATAAGGTCGAGCCACACCGGATGCGTGCATGTAGGCATACGCTTGCGCGTGCGCGTTTCACAGCGTTGTATATAATAAATCCTAATACAACATGTCACACCGCTTGACCGCTTGATCTGCATATTCTAAATGATGGTAGTACGGGATAAAAAATAATGAAAGACTCAAGGAGGCCTGTGATCGAAGACGGACAAGTCAAAGGCTGATGATGATGATCTGGAATCACCTTTAGTTATCAAAAGAACAGTTTTTTTTTTCTGGACTTGCACGAGTGCTTAGCCATTAGTCAAAAGTTTTTTGTTTAAACAAAAATTAGGGAAACTAACGCGGAATACTTTAATACTAACAAACGGGAAGGATAAGGAACTATGGATCAGTACAGTAGTTGGTTATATTTTATGACAAAATAAATAGATTACATGTATAAAAATATAGGAAAGAAGAAATAATAAAAATTATAATTTAATATTATTACAATTTATAAAACATTCTATAAACAAATAAATAGAAGGGTCTAGAAAAGAAAGTAGGATATTCATATTCGTAGGCAATGGGACATGGTGGGAAATTAGGTTTTTAAAAAAGGGAATATGGTCATACAAGCTGCAGGCGAAAAATATATGATTTAAGTCCCCAAACTCATCCCCACAGTCACAAGCAGGGCTCCTTATTAACTTCATTCTAGCCAGATGGGCAGGAGAACACGTATGGCCTAGTCGCATTCTTATAATTACTGTAGTGGCTCTTTTGCTTAAGCGAATTTTAAAAAACCAAGGTTTTAATGGTATCGTTTTCTGAACATGCTTGTAATATTTCCCCTTGGTGTTAGTTGATTCTTCCCAGGATTTTTCCCAGGATTCGCTGAGATAAATCCTGGGAAGAGAAGAACAGTTGCTTACTCGTCAACGCAGTGACCAGCGGTGGCGATCCAGCCTTCATTGATGATGGCGCCTCCACACCGGTGAGTGGAAGAGAAACTGAAGAAGGAAGTTCGTCTGACGGACACCTGCCACGGCCACCGACCAAAGCTGGAGTCCTTGCCGCCCATTATCCTCATCTCTGGACGCGGCCACATTGCTGTCACGCCGCATTCTGAAAAGTAAAGGTAAGGTTTTTGTTACATCGACACTAATTTTACAGGGTAAATCAGTTAGTTGAATTTTTCGTTAGATTGGCAGGCATTTTCCACAACATGCTGTTTTTAATGGAACCAAAAAGGCTCACCCTAATATTGAAATAAAATAATAAGGTTTTAGTGGAAAATAAATTTCGGTGAAGTGGAATGATAGGTGGATCAATCCACCTGAAGTCGTCGTCCCATAACTTCCAACCTACCTACCATTTTAATAGTACATTACTGCAAAGACCAGTAAGTGAGCCTTCCTGGACGAGTATGAGTTAGAAGCCCGAGCCGCCAGGCGAGGGCTTTTATACATACGAGTCCAGGATGGCTCTTAATGGTCGAAGCATGTATAGTGCTTTACTCAAAAATAGAACAAGTAGAATGATTAAAAAAAATATATGTGTTACAATATTGATGACCACATGTGCACAACCCTCAGGGCGCTAGTCCGACTCTTAACCGGTCGCTTAGCCGGTTTTTTTTATTTTTTTTAACTATTCACAACTCGTCATACCGGCCGATATGTACTAGGCGCGCATAAAACTGAGATGGTGCGGAGCAAGCGATGCTGAAATGAAGAGTAATCGCGCGATGTCTGGTCTGAACGAGATAACGCTTTTAGTTTCTGATGCCCTGGTACTTTTGGAGCTGAATGATCAGCTTTTCATGTAGTATAAGTAGCCTTTTTGAAGGCTCTCAGTCTTTACAGATAGTTCCAAATTCAAATAATATGATATGTTATGGAATTTCCATACTTACTTACTGGACACTTTTCCAGTTGTCCAGGAACGTCAACCTACTGGCTCCTTTTTACTGGTGTTATGGCAAGATTACATAGCATTTTTGAGTAAAAGTAGTTTATTGCGTTTTTGAAGGCGGGTTTTTGTTTTTTTAAACATGTACCCCCTTACTAATAAACGTTGAGTAACGGTGGTATAGCTATACAATGTTTTGTCCTTATCTGTCAAATACAAATGTCACAATGACAGATAAGGACAAAACATTGTATAAGGTATAACTATACCACCGTTACTCAACGTTTATTAGTAAGGGGGTTATTCTATAACGATACAACAATAATAAAATACGTTGAAAAAGAACCCGTTTCTTGTATGGGGTGCCCATATATAAAAAGTTATTTTTCAACGTATTTTTATCTTGATTGTATCATTAAAACGGTAAAACATACAAAGGTCAAATTGGGCATGATTATAGTGTCAATTTTTCATACCCAAGTTTGAAAATTAAACCAGTTAATTGTCTCTAATAAAATGTACCTATCTGATGACAGCGGTAAAATATTTAATACTGCGGGTGTGTTATGGTCGCGTTTATCGATATCGATACGCCATTCGTCACTTTCACACTTAGGTACCTACATATTTGGCAGAAACTGAAGGGTGTTTTATCCACAGCAATAAACGCGACCATAATTAGGTCTCTTGGTCAATATTTGGGAATCACATTACGGTATGCTCTAGTGTGTAATATCGTTACCGGAATATGTTGCAGATGTAATCTCTAGATAGCATGTTGGGGTAAATAGGATTCGGCCCGAGCCGAAATGGATGAGCCGGCACATTGTGGGATTTGAGAATTACTTTACTCACCTCACAGTATCATAATGATAATAGATATTATGTTGGGTACAAGAGTAAACTGAGTCAGTTAACGACCACTTACTTAAATACAAGAGTATAATAAAGCCCGGTTTCAATATTCAAGAAACGAATCGTTTTCCTTACGTCTCGTTAAAATTTGACATTTGCTACGTACAAAATATGTCAAATTTTAACGAGACGTAAGGAAAACCATTCATTTCTTGAATATTGAAACCGGGCTTTAGTGTCAGTTAACGACCACTAGTATTCGTTCCTTAGTACCGATTTTTGACCCCCGACGCAAAAAGAGGGGTGGTATAAGTTTGCCTTGTGTGTGTGTATCTGTCTGTGGCATCGTAGCTCCTAAGCGGGTGAACCGATTTGGATGCGGTTTGTTTTAATTTGAAAGCTGGTTTTCTAGCGGTGCTTCTTAGCTAGGTTTCATGAAAATCGAATGGGCTTAATAAGAGATATTAGTTTTAAAAGAAGGGATCGCTCGAATTATATCGAGGGATATTAGCTATCTAATAATTCATGCACAAGTTCGAAAAAGGAACGAACCAACCAACCAACCAACTAATTTAACGAAGAATTCCACAAATTCCGAGAAACGTAAAAAATTCAGAATAAATTTCAATATAAAAATTACCACCATTACTCGTTTCCGAAAATCTTAACGCATAAAATCTGCTTCAATCAAAAACAGAATTCAATGTCCATACGTGTATTTCTATCAGAGTAATTTTCTTTGATTAAGATTAAACTTATTAGAATCTGTAAACTGGTAAACAAAATGATTACGAAAATTCGTATCCAAAAGTATGTATAGTATACACGTATTAACTCTGATTATTATATTACATCCAGAAACAAACATCAACAAGACAAGTAAATAATACTAAAAATATCAGGACATTACTAACGTTGAAACAATTCGTCCAGAAACATCCGACCTTACATGTCCTTTTATACCCAAATTGGTGTAGCTATCTTTTAAAATGGTTCTTTTTACGTCAGCAGAAGGTCCATTTGGGGAAGATACGCTAACGTAACCAACAAAGAGCTGAGCTAACTTTGGAACAGCACTTACAGTACGACTAGTGCCATCAACTCGAGCGATAGATTCCGAAACAAATGCTGCCTTTACTAAAGCGTCTACTTACGTTTGTGTAGTTTTATTTTATTCAATAGTTCGTACTTTGTTTGTATTTGGTGAGACTTGATCGTTCAAAATTTACGATTTCTATCAGATCTTTTCATTAACATCAAGCGAACTATTTTTTTAAGGGAACGTTTTATGTTGTGAATTGGTTTAAAATTTTAGCATACTTACATGTATTCAAAGTCTTCTACTTGAAGCATTCGCTGGGTGTAAAGTCGCCCTCATTACTATTATAGTATCGTCAATAAACAAAATTATTATCTTGAAATCAAATACTGTGTGTGTATGTAGTTGTATTAAAATTGTAGAATAATAAAGGTGCCTCTTGACGGTTGGCGTTTGCTTGGTGCATTCTTAAACCCTTGGAACCTAAGTTTTAACTCTTTGCCAATAATTATCTCCCTAATGTTGTAGACATAATTATATGCAACAAAGGGTATCATGCCGTTAACTTGTTATTAATGTGGTTGTAAATATTTTTATTGGCTTATTTAGTAATAAAAGGATGTTCTCTCATCCTCACTAAGATTAGTGTTGCTTACAACCACTGTTAGTGGCCGGTGCCATCTCTGGCTTTCAACGTTGGCAACGGTTTCTTCAGCTATTTATGCAGCTTTATCGTTGTGATCGTTAATTTATTTGTCGGCTTCATTAGCAGCAATAAGATGTTGTTACTAAATTCACTTCTACTTACCACCACTGATAGTAGCCGCAGTAATAGTTATAGATATCATCTAAAGCTGCTTCCTTCGGTTTCTAGCGGTATGTTCGTCGTGGTCGTGAATTTCTTTATCAGCCTCATAAGCATAAATAAGTATAAAAAGGGCATTTTCAATAAGGTTTCTACTTACCACCACTGCTAGTAACCGCAGTAGACGGCACGGTGGCCGGTGTCGTCTCGGGCTTAGCAGGCTCCTTCAGTTTCTTATGCGGCTTGGCCGTCGTGTTCGTGTATTTCTTTATCAGCCTCATAAGCATAAATATCAAGGGGGCATTCTCAATAAGGTTTCTACTTACCACCACTGCTAGTAGCCGCAGTAGACGGCACGGGGGCCGGTGTCGTCTCGGGCTTCGCCGGCTCCTTCAGTTTCTTATGCGGCTTGGCCGTCGTGGTCGTGAATTTCTTTATCAGCCTCATAAGCATAAGTATCAAGGGGGCATTCTCAATAAGGTTTCTACTTACCACCACTGCTAGTAGCCGCAGTAGACGGCACGGGGGCCGGTGTCGTCTCGGGCTTCGCCGGCTCCTTCAGTTTCTTATGCGGCTTGGCCGTCGTGTTCGTGTATTTCTTTATCAGCCTCATAAGCATAAGTATCAAGGGGGCATTCTCAATAAGGTTTCTACTTACCACCACTGCTAGTAGCCGCAGTAGACGGCACGGGGGCCGGTGTCGTCTCGGGCTTCGCCGGCTCCTTCAGTTTCTTATGCGGCTTGGCTGTCGTGGTCGTAAATTTCTTCGTCGGCTTCGGCTTGCCCGCCGGTTTCTCCCAGGAGGGCCGCGGCTTGGTCACGAAGGATGGCTGCGTCGTGGCTTGCCAGTGGACGGTGTTCGCGTTGCTCGGTCGCGACATGAATTGGGCTGGAACGAGATGTTGTTAGGTTAAAAATAACTGTATTATAATAATCTTACTCTGATATTTACGGAAGACCAGCGCTGGTTTTACTGCCGGCAACATGAGCTGGGATCATTAAGTCAGCCACATGTATTAGATATGTCTCTTTAGTTTAGTTAATTGTTTTGTGATTTTGTTAAATGTCTGAATAAACATTCTTTCTTCTTTCTTTCTTTATTTATTTATTATTTAGCTATGTCCGTAATAGTGAAACTTCACTTGGTACTATTTGCCAAATTCTTGTCTACCTCTTATGGCTTGTGGGACTACGTACGTACGTACGTTATTCGAGTAGTGAGTATTTATAAAGATAAAGGAAAATGGATCTCCTCGACTAAAATTCTGTTGTTCAGACACATTGAGTTACTAAAATACTCACTGCACGAATAACTTACTAAGCAGTCCGAACCAGCTATAAAGGTTTAATACCAGTATTTAACAAACTGTCAGATGAAAGAGTTGTACCTAAAATATTTGTCAAATAACAGCTTGCTAGCCAGCCAGCGACTCTTAGAAATGTAATACTGCCGCACTCAGAGACGTCAATTAAATTTAATGCTTGTTTAGTGACGTGTTGTCTTATTCTATTGCTATAGCAAAGAAAGTGACAGCAGCTACTTTAATCAAGCATTTAATTTAATTGATGTCTCTGAGTACGGCAGATAGACTCTTAAAATAGTAAAGAACACGTAAGGGTTATGTAAACTAACGATTTTATTTACTTACAATACAATTTTATGGCAAAATTGTAATTCGGTATAGGTCCTAACGTACCTTCTCTCTACCGCCTGGATGTATCAAGGCCTCAAGTGGTATTAATATTACTTAATCCGATTCTATATCGAAAACTCAACGCTAGTAAATATTTTAACTTAAAACATTTCACTACACCAATATGCCAAATTTTCTTGCATATATTAGGTAGTTGGACATTACAAACATCCTAACATTTTATTTTTTTCATTCGAAATTGTGAATACACCGCCATCTATGAAGCAACTGTAAAACTGCCGACACACTCACCTGCAGAGATGCTGTTCTCATTGTGTTGATCCGACACGGCCATAGGGCGCGCGCCAGACAGTATATTACTAAGACTAGACGATATCTTGTTGTGGGGACTAGTTTCCACTTCGCTCGGCCTATTTACATTTTGGTACTTATTTACACTGTTATAAGTTATTTTATTAACTATATCACTATTTTGTTCGCTACTTGAATCTAAATTTCCTAATGAAGGGAGGTTTATTTCTGGCGGCCGGTAGCTGTAGGATGTTGGCGCGCCATCTATTGGTTTTGTCATGAACGACGGCCGCTGAGTTTGCCAGTTCGGCCGCGCTATCGTCTGCGTCGTCTCCGCGGGTTGCGTGGTTGTGCTGTGCACGCTAGATGGCGCTTTATAAGGTTTCTCCGTCACTATGACTGGACTCTGCGTTTCTGTAACAAAAAGGAAAATAGAGTGGTTAGATTGTGCTGCCGCGGCGTAGTTGGTAATGTGAAGGTGCTTGTATAGAGGTCACTAGGCGTCTAATTTTGTGAAGAATTTCAGTATCTACAGGGTGAATAATTCAGATTGTACACGAGTAGGTAAGTAGATGATGATTTTAACTTTCTTTTATCAACCAAAAATTACCGATTTAGTTCCGTTTATTGGATTGTCAAGTATTGAAATGCTTGCTCAATATAAACACGGATAACAAAGAAACAAATGACTATCGCCAACCATGTAAACCATGTTAAGCCCACCCCGGAATGTCTGTCATTTCGAATTTAATGTGGCTAATACGAGGTTCGAAATACAAGGAAATCTCATTTCAGCCCACTCGATAAATGGCGTAACTAGGAACGTACTAAACAAATGAAGCATCAAAGATAACGATACAATAACGATAAGGATATAGTCATATAAATCTAGAAGATGTCACATTAAATTTGAGTAATAAGATCCCGGAATGAGACTGGCAATTCAATGGCTACTGCCACTTTTGTGTCATATTTGTCATTTATTATGATCAAATATGACAACTCTTGTCATCGTCTTGAATTAGGTGTATGCCTAATAAATAATCGAATCTGTATTAGCACGAAAAGCATACAAACTTCACGGTATTTACGTTTATTTGCTTAGTAATTTTCTTTTATTAACAGGATTTGCTATAGTGCTAGTAATGAGCAAAAATTAAATACTTACCCAAAAATCTAGAAATATGATTTTCTATCCAAATAATGACAATTTGCATAGGTACGTTATTACAATAGTCATTTAGTTGTCGTAATGGTGTCGTCATTTGTTATAATATTATGTATTTTTAAAGGTTTTATGCATACCGGTAAGGACATTCTGAAAAGCCAAACGTAGTATAAGGTCTCAACTTAACGTTTGGGCTATCCTTACTTAATTTTTTTTATTGTTTGATACGGCAAACAAGCATACGGCTACAAGTGGATTCTTAAACCAACCACACGATGCCAACGGGTCCCTACTACCTACTAAGCTTCCGTTGTCCGTCCATTCGTCTGTATCTCATGAACAGTAATAGGAACAGAATTTAAATTTTCAGAGAGTGTGTACCTATATCCATTGCCACTGTAGCATCTAATATATTTTTTAATTTAGTTAAAAATTTAACGGTGATACAATAAGGAAACGGAATCCTGGAGTCCGATTCGCACTTAGCTAGTTCCTTTAAATTTCTATTTTTCTACTATCTGTTACAATTTATTTACTACTTAGAAGACACTGTGCCACCAACCTACAACCACAGGCTTCTCCGGCAGCCGGCAGCAGCTGCCGAACATGAACCCGTCGACGCAGACACCGGCGTGCGTCCCGCCGGCGCGGTTGCACTCCTGCACCCACATGCACGCGCCGCGTGCGCCGCCCGCCATGCACGACTTGCGTGACATTTGGTAACCTGAAAAAAAAAGTTTCACGTGAAAAAAGTCACCCTGTACATGAAGCATATTTTGTAATTTGTAAAAGTGACGGTGTAGAAAAACAACATGCTGTATTTGCGGGCTTTGAAGATTACTTGTGAACAAGAGTTGTGATATGATAAGATAGTACACTCGTATAACAGTACGCAATATTGAGACCCTAAACCAGGGGTGGTCAACCGGTCGATCGTGATCGACCATTATTAGTCCAGTCGACCGTGGCCAGGCAAAAAATATAAATATTATGAACTATGCTGTTTCATTTAAGATTTCAAGAAGTATGTAATTGATAGATCGCATACAGGGTGTCGTCAGTAAACAGTAGATCTAGGGTTTTACCAAGTTGGCCACCCCTGCCCCAGACAATATGCATTTGAGGTTCGTTATCGTTATCAAAATGTATAGGATTGACGTCGAGCGCCTACGTCAATTCCATACATACATTTTGACAGATTTTGAAAATCGCTTACGTTAGCGTTAAGCGATTTGACGAAGAAAGTTCGGTAAAAATGAACTTTTTTTATTTTTGGATCCAGAGAAGTATATTTCTGGTAATAAACTACTTGATCTATTATATTTAATTTTATCTGCTTACTTTAAACTTGCCAAAAATCAGAAGGCCAGGCAATATTTGCGGCATTTCGCATCTGAATAGAACTGGTTTTTTTTCTCTAGTGTGTGCCTGCAGCTAATCAAAAAGGGTGTGTATAAAAATATAGTTAATTAATTCAAGTTCTCGGGAGGAAGCAGGCTAATAGGCAATAACAAGCATCTGCAGTGCAATACAGGATATCCCGGTTTCGATTATATCAATACAGTACCATTAGCCTAAGTGTTTGCAACACCCTGTAGCTACGGGCTAAACGTAAGGCTATAATGAAGGGCGTAGGCAAAGTTGATGTAGCTTCGAGGAGTCTTGAAATAATTTTATAAAATTAATTTTCGTATAGAAGATGGATAGAAGGTGTAAAGAGCGATATGGAAAGCAAGGGAGAGAATACTGAGATGACAGCTGAAAGGGATGTTAGGAAGAAAATGATGTGCTGCGCTGACCCCAAATGATTGGGATAAGGGCAAGATGATGATGATGATGATGATGATGATGATGATGATGATGATGATGATGATGATAATGATGATTATGATGATGATGATGATGAAGCGTTCAAAGTGACCCTGATTAATTAATATTAGTGAATGAATAAGTTATAGTCATTTATTAACAGAAAATTCTTCAAAATTAGGATTAAATATGAAGCAACATTTCCATTGCTAAAAGATTAGATATTTTTGTCTCAAAATCACATCTTATTCTGACCAGGGGGGTTATTATGACCTAACTATTCAGTTCAGTTTACGCTGAGAGAAAAGGACAGAGGTATATAACTGCTATAGCATATATTTATATTTTACAAACTTAAAATGTTTATAAAATATATCGACGACAGTATCAAAAAATGTAGTCGAGTTTTTAAAGCTTGCTTTTTATTTATTTGGTATTTTCTTCTACCTAAGAATAACGTCTAAACATCGCCGACGTCAGTTTACTACTTTAACGTCACAAACGTGCAATTCTTACATCAATCATGATAGCTCGAATAACCTATCAGCATAAAAGTAAATACCAAAGATTGGCTGACAAAGTACCCAATGACCCCATCGAACGAACTATCGTCAACGTAACACATAAAAATGATGAAGACGAATGACAACCCCAAAAACAGCCGACTCGACTCCATTTTCCTAGCAAATGAACTGTAAGACGTATAGGGTACGCAAGGAAAAAAATGGTTACTCAGCATTTTCGACACATTCTCACAAAACCTGCTGGATTTTACCAAGGATTTTACCTTAGTAAAGCTGGCAATCTAATCTGCAAGTCACAGGCACGTTTCTTACACCCATTGTTATGTATAAATCAAATGAATAAAAGGAGAGGGTAGGCTCAATAAATTTCAAATGGTCCGCGGCCGGAGCGCTCCGGGCTGCGTCGATGCATCTGGGTACCGTAATGCTGCACTAAAAAGGAGATTTGAACCGGAGAATAACTGCCTGGCACGTGAGATTGATAATTGAGCGAGAAATTGTGCAATATTAAAATGAATTGCTATTTAGGAATCAATTTTTGCCGTATAACCTAAAGAAAACTGAAATATTTTTATCAAAGGAAAATTGCGATAGGTATTAGAGAGCACCCTGTTTCTTAGCTCGTAAAATATTTTATGTATTCGTCATTGCTATTATACAATAAGCAATGATTTTAGAATAAAGACTAAGTTATCACAGCGTAAATGAAGTGGAAATGGCAAATCTGTTCCAAATGTTAAAAAATTTGGACATTGTTACTTTGCGGGTATTAAAACAGTCTATTAGCTTTAAAAGAAAGTCAAAAGTAAAGACGAATATATTTTTGCAACTGAATGTTGAAAGTAATTCCGTGAAGATGCATTGCGTCAAATAAATGAAGACGTAGATGGCACATAAAAAGATATATTTGGTGCGAACGGGGACGTCTTATCAAAGACAATGTGAAATTTTATGTCCCTCTAGAGATTTATGTGTCTTTGAACAAAACCTGAGTTGTTTCTCATGTATTCATCATAAAATCCTCGGAGTACGGTAAAATAAAGTAGGGTACAAAAATCAAAGTTAAGAACGATGGTTTAGAGATAATAAATAAATATCAGGGGACAGGGAAATCTCACTCCAATTGACGTATTTAGTCTCAAACTAAACTCTAGGTTTGAACTACGGGTCAATGATGAACTTATTGATGTAGAAAAATACATAACAAACATCCAAGACTAGTAAAAATGATTTAAATAATCATTAAAGCATTAAGTAAAAGCCAAAAATTACGCAGTCCATATTAATGACTTAAAAATAACTTAGAAACTTAAACAGAATAATTCCGACGACAAAACTAATTTAAAGCCATCGTATTTATTTAGGACTTCAGCAACTTTTCAAAGCGCCCAAGGAGAGCTTGCGGTATAATTGTTGAATATTTATAACTTACGAGCGTTTTGCGTTTCAGTAAGTACTAAGTACACACAAAGTAACGAATCGTTCTGTCGTCAAGTTTACGACCGTAACGTCTCAAGGAATAAAATCTAAGTACTGTAATAAATATTTTACTTATCCGCGCTGGCCGCAATCTGATTTGCTACTGATTTGCCCTATCATCCGTAATAACAATAAATTTCCAAGCCATATCGCACAGTTTGTTGCTGGATTCTATCTATTTCCAATAGGACTCATAGGTTCTTGGACGTCGTATTTTGTTCAGTTGGATTTTCATCGAGAAATTATTTCCAATAGCGATAAATTGTCCGGAATATATTGTGAGCCGGTGCCGGCTACCGGTTATGAGGACGCGGCGTAATTCATGGAAATTGACATTAAACTACAATATAGTGGTGGAATACTGAAAGGCATTGTTTTATGGAGTGCCATGAATATTAAATTGAATTTGGAGGAAAGTGCCTGATATATTGTAAAATTGTGTTTTTTTACTGTATTTAGGCGTGAATTTTGTGGAAACGCTTAGGTAGTTAAGGAAATAGTATTTTTGAGTAAGCACACATTGAATAATAATAGTACAGATATAGATGAAGAAAACTCTGAAGTTTTAAGGTGACGATTAAAATGGGCTATTAATTAATATTAAGACTGCAAATAGAGTATCAAAACATCTGCTGAATCTTAATAAGATTTAAAATATCCTTAATCACATCTCAACCATACAAACTGTCTCTCTTGCACAACGGAGTTAATTATAGTACTGAGTAAAATCTGGGCCCCTTATTTCCATTCTCAGTACATAGTAGCTAAGTCGTCACGTGTCCATTAAATGTAAGTACATCTTTATCTTCTTTATCTTGATATTATTATACAGAGTATAAAACCATGTTGCTTTCGGCGTCATCTGTCTGTTCTTTTTGTATTTCTGTCTGTGTGTTTTCCGCTTACTCCTCCTAAACCACGCACCGGATTTTGATATGCTTTTCACCATAAGGAAGGTTTTTATCTATAATTAATTCTGGTTTATGTACGGGTGTTACAGAAAACTCGAAGCGAGGCGAGAGCAGGTGGATAGTAATGTATATACCCTTTTTTATTACAAGTTTGTACCCATTAATAGTTCCTTACTTTAATTATCAGTACAGTCGTCTAAAAACGTGGTCTACCACCCTACGGTTGAAGTTCATTTGCACGTCATAATCAGAGATCGGAATAGGCAGAGCTAATTTGCCTAAACTTGATGCATGTTCATTCAATAATGTATTCCCTTCTCACTCACGCATGAATGAATATGCGTCAAGTTTAGGCAAATTAGCTCTGCCTATTCCGATCTCTGGTCATAATACAACAAGTTTTATTTTCCCTTGCAATAATATTATGACAGTGACTAGTGTCAACCTTAGCGATAATTAGATCTCAAAGGAACTTATGCCAAAACTGGTAGACCACTTTCTTGGCCGACCATGCGTAACTATCAGATAGATAAAAATCTCAGATATAATGGTGACCCCTTCTTTCATAGGTAATTTCTCTTAAACAAACCAACCCATTTTCATGAAACTAAGAACCACCGCTAGAAAACCTGCTTTCAAATAAAAAAAGCCATAGACACACAGACAGACACACATAGCGGTCAAACTTAACTTATAACACCCCACTTTTTGCGTCAGGGGTTAAAAACAAAGACAAATCGTCTATCTTCTTTAGCTTGCGCCCGCGCCGCCTCGGAGGCTGCGATGCGATCAGCGCGCACGCGACGCGGGAAAGTGTGCTGCTCAACGATCATCTTTACACTAACTGTTCATTACTAAAACGTAGCCATTGTCTGCATTTGCGTATAAAATGATGTTTGTAGATGTATAAATACATGAATAACATGAATACTTTAATATATAAATACCCGCATTTGCATAAAGATAGGAAAGATTTGAACGCTATTATACTTATGATATTGTGGTGATACATACAAAAACATGGATGAGATCGATCATTGTGGTGAACCCTGAAAGAATACCTATGTCCAGCAAAATGATGATGATGATGATGATGGACATGACATTAATGAAATCAATAGAACCAAACGCATGTTACAACAGTGAAACAATGTCATTATTATGTTTTTATTCCGTAGTCCTGCGGAAGAGTACGAGGTTCCTTCATTGCTTGTGTTAAAGTTACCTGTTTTGTGTTTTATCTGGTGGCATAAACAACTGACGAAAATGACCCCTGTTTGAGTTTGATTTTTTTATTCATATACTACGCAAAGAACTCTAACATTCTATCTGCAGATTCCAAGCAAAATGAGGACATCAATCAAAAATAAGTAGGTGTTTTGTTAGTTTTGGTACACCCACTGGTTCTTACCAAGCCTACAATACTCGTTATTGTACACCACATAGAGTAACAAAAAGAAACAAATAATATCAATTTTATGTAACATGTTACAAGTTAAAACAGGCGGTCACATTACATAGCGATTTTTTCCAGACAACGTTAATAAAATAATAGAACAAACATCCAAAAAAGATATTAAGATCCTTTGTGCTTGTTTTCGGGAAGATTCCAGAATCCTTTCTAAAAAGAGCAATTGAAAATACAAAATTTATCCCTCTCATGTATCTTCGTTATTTAATGTTATAACGCAATCAAAATAGAAAATGCTTGCAGAAAATGGCTGTGCTTTCCTGGATAATTTTTCAAAGCAAACGATCAATTATTTTGCTGAAATCCAATTGGAAAACAAAATTGGGTCGAAGAGCGAAACATTTTATTTTTATTGGTGCCATTATCGTGTAACAGGATGCGGAAGCCCCTGTTACTTTATTTCCTGTTTCCCCCTTTCCGAGAAAATTTGTTAGGCTATATTGGTACTAGCATTAGATTACTAAGATGTTAAGGATAAAAGCTGGAAATAATAAGTGACATGAGTAAATGTATGAAAGTCACATCACATGAATGAAGTAGGTACCAAAACATGTATTTAAGTTAGCCTAAAATAAAAAAATCTAACTATGAAGTGCATCCAAGATGAAAACAGATGTAAGTGAACCTAAAAGAAGTGAAATTTCAAAAAACAAAATCAATTAGCATTTAAGAAACCTACAAAGAAATACGACTACATTAATTTACCCACACCGCTTGAACATCATCTTTCAAGTTTTTCCCTCCAAAGCGAATTAATTGAATGCCATAAAAACAATCATTTCTGTAGTAATAAAGCTGAAACTCTAGCCCGGGTTTTACTTTTAAAATTAATAAAGCCCAGACAATATACAATCACGACGTCATATAAATCTCTCTCCATACTATTTATAGGGGACGGGATTTTTAATACCGTTACAAATTCCCTAAACGCAACTAAAAGGCCTTACCCTGGCAATCTCATCCTACCTGTCCTGGAGTAATTCCCGATCCTATCTAAGGAATGCAGGGACTCAGGGTTGCCAGGGTTTCGGGGTTAGCTAAAAACTATTGTTTTTATTTTTAAACAGGTTAAGACATGGAGTGGGCAAACGAGCACACACACGATATGTTGAGTGAAGTAAGCAGACTCTTCTTCTTAGAGTGCATCTCCAACTTAGTGAAGGTTGGCTATCAGCTGCTGGAATCTGTCCCTATCTTTTGCGAGGCGGAATAGCTCGGACGCGCTCGTAATCCGTACTCCATGATGTTGCGAAGCCACGACTTCTTTCTTTGCCCAACTGTTCTTTTGCCAGCAACTTTGCCTGTCATAACTAGTTGCAAAAGTGGGTCGGGTCCCGTTGGCCTTACTTGCATTTAGCCTTAGCGAGCAAAACGGCTCAGTAGTACACTGACCAAGTATGCAAAATGACTTGGTTATATAATTCCATGGTTACGAAATTGTCTTAGTTTCAAGAAGACTTACTGAGCAAAACGTCTAGGTCGTGAAATGCACCAGTAAGCAGAATGACTCAATTGTGTTAGGTCTTGATTGTATTATCTTGATATGTGAAGATTATCGAGACCATTTGCCTATTCAAATTCAAATTCAAATTCAAATTCAATTTATTGCATGAAATAATGTTACATAGATCTTAAAATTAATTATTACAGTTCATTATTTCGCCGTCAAGGCATGCAATTTGTATACGAAGATCATAAATTCCGTATATGCAAATACACAAGCATCATAGTTTAGAATTGAGAAAATTAAATTAAATTAGAAATAATAACAATACTTTATAAAAATAGGTGCAAAATAATAAGATTAATATGATACATTACAATGGTACATTATATTTCAGCTCTTAAGAGAAGTCTACATTTCGTGAAAAATTCTTCTAATGTGTAGAAAGCTTCATCAACTAACAATTGATTAACTCTGGTAAAGAATTGATTATTAGGTAAATATGTCCATGCGATAGGAAGTGAATTATAAATTTTAATTGCCATCTGATAGCTGTTTTTACGACAGAGTTTTAGCCTACATTTTGGAGCTAGCAACGCTTTATGAGTAATAGTACGTTTATGTACATTACATTTTTTTATAAAAAGTGTAATATTTGCCCTAACAAACTTGCAAACCTCCAGTATGTAAAGGCTCGGGACTGTAAGAAGTTTAAACTCTATAAACAGTGGTCTACATGTCTCTCTCCAGTTTAAGCCCCATATCATCCTAATACATTTCTTCTGAGTGACGAACACGCGCTGTATGTCTGAAGAGTTACCCCATAGTACTAAACCATAACGGAAGGTCGAACAAACGTAACTATGATAAACCAGCAGAGCAGTTTCTGTAGAGGTGATTGATTTAAGTTTTTTGAGTGCATAAATAAATTTATTCACTTTTTTACAAACTTCGTCAGTGTGCTTTTTCCAATTTAGTTGTTCATCTATATGAATGCCAAGAAAATTAGTTGAGGCAATATTTTCGATTATATTATTTTCAAATGTAACTTTTAGTTTACCGGTGCTTTTATCGTTATTCTTAGTTATAAAATTGATTATTTTAGTTTTACAGACATTCAGGTGTAAACCATTATTTGTTAGCCAATCTCTAAGATCGTTAATTGCGTTTCTAGTGTTTACTTGTATCTCATCAGTAGACTTTCCTCTAATAATAACGGTCGTATCGTCCGCAAAGAGTACGCATCTTTGCTTGATGGAAGATGGTAAATCATTCACATAAATGAGGAACAGTAACGGGCCCAATATGCTTCCTTGCGGAACCCCTGTGCCATTGACACGCGGAGCAGAGTCGAAATTTTTTACTACGTTATTGACTGCCAAGGTTTTAGTAATTCGTGTTATTTGTTTCCGCTCTGATAAATAACACCTTAGCCAATCATGGGCAGGTCCCCTTATCCCATATTTATAAAGTTTATCTAGGAGAATTGAATGATTGACATGGTCGAATGCTTTACTTAAATCTAAAAATAAGGCAATAACTTTTTCGTTTCCGTCAAGAGCACTCAACACGTTACCAACTAGATCAAAGGCTGCTTGTGCGGTTGATTTTCCTTTACGAAATCCGTATTGCTCTGAACGTAAGATGTCATTTTTATCAAGAAAGTTTATGATCCTTGTATACATGACCTTTTCCAATATTTTGGAAATGACTGGTAGTAATGCGACAGGTCTGTAATGACTCCTATCTGTCTTTATTCCTTTCTTAAAAAGAGGTTTAATAATCGAAAACTTAAGTACATCCGGGAAATAACCTTGTGATAATGACAAGTTAATAACATGAGAAAGAGGATTTGATATTATTTTAGCGATTGCTTTCACGGTATTGACTTTTATGTCATCAATCCCCACTGAGTTAGTATTTTTTAAGGACATTATGATTTTGTATGTTTCATAAGGATCCACGGGTCCTAAAAATATAGTTTTATTAATATTACTAAGGGGGCAAACACGAGCAAGACCATTATTTTGGCCTTTAGAAATATCAATGAAAAAGTCGTTAAATGACTTAGCAATTTCCTCGGGACTAGTAATATTTTGGTTGTTTTCTACAATTTTGTCGATTTCCCGCGAACCCCTAATCTTACCTAACCTGCTGTTAATGATATTCCATGTTGTTTTTC
This sequence comes from Acleris cristana, assembly GCA_948252455.1. Taxonomy (NCBI): domain Eukaryota; kingdom Metazoa; phylum Arthropoda; class Insecta; order Lepidoptera; family Tortricidae; genus Acleris; species Acleris cristana. The sequence continues at coordinate 13,736,346 of OX411783.1, read as the reverse complement.
CCTTGTTATTTGCTAGAATGACCAGATTTTTGTGATATCTTTTCTGTGCTTCATTAAAACAATTTTTCAAAAGTCTAGTATAATTTCTATAATGTAATTTATGTTGGTTAGATTTATTTTTGTAATACTGAAAGCGCAGCAAACCCTTTGTTTTACAACTTTTCCTTAAGCCATTTGTAACCCAAGGAAGTTTTTTGTATTTTGTAGATATTCTGACTCTTATTAATGGGAAACACAATTTGTGGAATAATACAATTATATCATACAAAGTACTGAATGCTTTGGCTGCGTCTGTTGATTCCATTACATCAGAAAAACTTAGGCTGGCAATACACCGTTTAAACTTTTCCATATTATTTTTACTGAAATCTATTTTATATTTAAACTTCGTCGTTTGAACGTGCGAGTACATTGGGAGTTGAATAGTTTGTGCAGTGTTGTGGTCCGATAATCCGACTTCATGTGTTTTGCCAATAACACCGTCTATATTGCTTATAATGTTATCAATACACGTTTTTTGCCGTGTCGGGTGAACTATGTGATGCTTAAAGTTATAATTTAAAAGTAAATCTGTCATTTGGTTTTTATCTTTATTATTACTGAGGAAATCAATGTTAAAATCACCGGCTATTACGATTTTTTCTTTCTGATACCCTAAAATTGTGCAAAGATCATTAAAGAGTTGGAAAAACTTTTGAATATCTGAATCCGGAGTACGGTATAAACAAATTATAATAATATTATGAGAGTTAATTTTTACACCACATACTTCGAATTGCTTATCCGCTGCTAAATGATTTATAGAGCTCAGCTCCTCGAATTTCATCGTATTACGCAATAGTATGCAAGTACCGCCTCTTTTTTTGTTTTGTCTCGAGTAGCATGATGCTATCTTAAAATTTTGCATCTGAAGGTAGTTTTCTTGACCTTGCTGAATAAATGTTTCACTAAGACAAATAACATTAACATCAACATTGGCCTTAAGCTCAGAAATAACCAGTTCTAAATCTTCAATTTTATTCAGGACTCCAGCTATATTTTGGTGAAAAACTACAAACTCACCTTTACCTTTGTGATTTTTACCAGAGTTCCTACTCAAATTTTGATGGAGCTTGCTATTATATAACTTAAAATTATGTTTCTTAGAACTAGAATTATAATTATGATTCACGAAAAAACGTGTTAGAGTCGTTTATAAGCTCTACCATTTTACTAATATCTTTAAATATAACCTTCATGCCTGTATCATTTACACGCCCAGATGTTCTAAAAAACATCTTATAATCATACGAAAGGTTACGATTACAATCTAATATATAAGCATATTCATATTTTTGAGCATCATGGTACAAGAGGTTATTGAAGATTTCTATCCTTCTGTTGAACATGTTGGAAAAGTTACCACAGTTAAAAGTAGGAGTACAAATAATGAAATTGGTATGAGTCAAATTTTGCAAACTGTTTTTGATGTGCATTATTACTTTACCATAATTTTGCGATTTAAGGAAGTCCTCTTCACCAATTAATATTACACAGTAGTCATTCATAGTAAAGTCCGTTAATTTCTTATCTATGTTAATAAAAAGGTTTCCGACTCCCACGCCTGGAGTTAAGTAATGACATATATGATAACCATCGTGAAACAAATTTGCAATAGGAATTATCTTATTAAACTTGTTTGAGCTAATTAAACAAATTCGATTTCTTTGATCATCCTTAGGCCTCGGACACTCATTTAATTCTTGGACCGTGACTGTATCCGGTGTATGAAATGCTGTTTCGGGTAAAGAATCCTGGTTGCTGTGGTCGTCTACTTGAGATTTAACTGAACTTGGGGAATCTAGGAGGTTTAAATTATTACTCAAATTTAATTCGTGGTGATCTTGATTGCGTTCAATTTCTGTCGAATTTGCTGCAAAAGATAAAGTTGCCTTGCTAAGGAGTTTCTTTTTTTTGGTTCCAGTTTTCTTTTTTCCCTCGGATTTACAGATGTGGGTCAATTTATTAATTTTATTTGCATATTCTTTCATGGCGTTTTTAAGTGTACTGTTTTCTATAAGTAAGTTTTCTATTTCCTGTTCTGCACTTTTCAATTGTTCTTGTAGGCTGTTAAGTTTGCTATTCATTATCTCCAATTTATCTTGCATACTCTCACCAATTTCTGGACAACTCCTATTGAAATTATTTCTCAGCATGGTTGAGGATGATGACGATAATGATGACAATGACAACTTTGAGTGATCACAGTCTTCCTCATCCGTTAATGAGTCAAAGGAATTTTTGGTAGGCACATTAACTATGAATGGCTTACGCATCGTAACATTGCTACTTGTTGACAGTGATTTATTCTTGTCACTTTGCAACTCGATGGATGATGATTTATCAATTATATTAGGTGGGGTTGGCATGGCAGTGTTAAATAGCACTGTGCCTTGAGTGGGAGTAGCTGTAGCGCAGGCAACGGGAGGACTACTTATTGTATTCGTGCCCATCCTCGCAGTTTTTTTCCGGGCACCGGTAGGTTTTGGAAAAGTATTAACTTTTTTCGTTACTTCCTTTGACGTATTGGTATTTGTTCGGCAGCATGGCGAACATATCCATTTATTTTTGCTTTCAGGTGTCATTAAACCAAATAGTTTTGCCGATCTGCCAGAGCATTCTATATGATATGTTTTTTTACATTTACAACAATTAAGAATTTCTTTATTCTGTATGACCTTATGGCATTTCGCACATTCAGACGCCATTTCACAGCACTATTTTGTCCTAGAGACCTACTTCCAAACTCCTTGATTTTATAACGCTAGGTATAATTTTATGAATCCAATTTGCACGTACTCTACAAGTTCGATTTGGACCGAAGTTTGTTACTCCAATTCGGACCGTGTCAATCGTTACATTCTGTGTCCAATTCGGACCGAAGTCTGTGACTCCAATTCGGACCGATTAAACAATGGTTTTTCTTTGTCCAATTCGGACCAAAGGCGCTAAGGTCAAACACCGTTATTGATGCAGACTTGAAAAACACCTCTATAAATCAGGCAAATTTAAATGAATATAACGGTTGAGTGGTATATTTCTAATTAGATTGTCGAATAACTCACAGTTCCGTAGATTGTTAGAAGAAATTTCGGCACTTATATATTTCACTTTTGCTGCATGCAGGATTCCGTTGCTTATATTTACGAGCTGAGGCTTTTTAACACTATTATTTAATTAATATCCCGGAGCAATTAAATATACGTCTTGACTGTTGAAGGCGCTTAGGCGTTTTTTTTTCGTCTATTAGAACATTATGACATTAAGTCGTTTTACAGCCAAGTCATTCCGTCTATACTATGCCTTATAGCAATGAGGGCGTTTTACAGACCAAGGCATTTTGCTATCCGGACAAAATACAACTAAGGTGCTCTGCTCGCCAAGGCTAAATGCAAGTAAGGCCAACGGGACCCGACCCGCAAAAGTTGATACCTGTCATGCAGACTCATAAAGTACTTTTTATAGCTTTTTACAGATATTTGCAATGTTACGATGACAATCTCAGGACTGCATATGCATTGGCAACCCTGAGGACTTAATTTCATCACTGGTTGTCTTACTCCCGCACTGGAACACAATAATGCGAACACTGCTGTTTAGCGGCAGATTAAAGGTTAAAATGATGGCCATTTAAGTACTTGTACTTTGTAAACTACTAGACCGATTTTAATAAATGGGATCAAGAACGTGAGTGTCATATTCCATATAAAATAACAAGGATCATACTAATTCTTATCCTACTAATATTATAAATGCGAAAGTTTGTGTGTGTGTGTGTGTGTGTGTGTGTGTGTTTGTTACTTCTTCACGCTACAACGGCTGGACGGATTTGGATGAAATTTGGAATGAAGATAGCTTATACCCTGGAATAACACATAGGCTACTTTTCATCCCGGAAAAATTAAAAGTTCCCGAGGGAATAACTATAATTGAAATCTAAGCGGACAAAGACGCGTTCAGGAGCTATTATTCACTAATCCTGCCAATAGGAGGGTGTAGAATTTTTTATGAGTTTCGTCATTTTTAACCGACTTCAAAAAAGGAGGAGGCGTATACGTTCTACTGCATGTATGTAATTTTTTTTTCATGTATTTTCACCGATTTCTCCGTCAATTTTGGACCGATTTTAGAAATTCTTTTTTGGTTTGTTAGAGCATACTTTCGAGGTGGTCCCAATGTCACCAAATCTGAATCTGATGAGGGGATCAGTGAAGAATTGAGTAGGAACTCCTCAAATATTTTAGCATTTTTAGTAACAAGTCTAGCACTTGCATTCAGAAAGTATCATTTGGTTAAGGGAAACTGATGATGAAGACCATAGATGGCCACCGGAACTCCTCAACGGTACCTATTTCAAGGGTGGCGATAAGGTATCTCGATTAAGATAGTTGAGCGACTACAACGAAGAACATTTAATTGTTTAAATATGACTATGACTTTCCCGTGGCGTTGCTTGCGGCGAGCTTGAAATGTCTTAAGCTTCGTATCGACTAAGAAGTGGGACTACATAACCTTATTATGATAAGTAAAAAGTCAAAAAAAAAAGTTAAAAAAAAACAAAAAACCGCATAAAAAATAAGATCTTTTAAAATGGTAGGTAATAGGTTAGTCCGGCTGAAGTCGCAATATTTTCAACCAAAAGCCGACTTCAGTTGGACTAGCTTATTACCTACCATTTTAAAAGAAGTTATTTTTGGCATCCTTGAAGGCGGTTTTTTGATTTTTAAAAGTGAAAATTGGTAAATATGCTACTTTTTACAAATAAAATATATAGCTTTCAGTGATTTTGAAAAACTACCCCTAAGGGTTAAAAGGGGATTGTAGAATTTTATATGAGAGTCATTTTCGTCATTTTTGTAGTTAAAAACGTTGAAATTGGTATTACTACTACTAATAAATAAAACATATTACTTCTGGCGATTTTGAAAAAAATATTCCTAAGGGGTTGAAATGGGGGGTAGAAGTATGTATCAAAGTTAGATAAACCAATAGCTATGAGCTTTGATAATAGCTGTAATGTACTGGGAGTAAATACAGTTGGTTAGGTTATATATTTTTTCATCACCCTGGTTTGACCCGGGGTACTCCGAATGCAGTTAGTTAGAGTAAAGTATTCTTTTTGACCATTTAGAGTCGGAATAGGCTTGGTTAGGGTAAGTTATTTTTCGACCAACCACTACCGAAAATTAAACATGTAAAAAATTAAATAAACTAACTATTCTTTATTACCTATTCAACTTTAGAAGTAAAAACTAATTGGGCACATTTAAGTCGTAAAATGCGTTCAGTGTGAAATTGTGCGACTTTAGGTTATACATGAGAGTATAATATACAGCGACATAGTTCTTCGCAGCGTGTCGTGGATGCCGAGAGTGTGAATAGGAGCGGCAAAGCCCGCTCGCGCTCATTTATCGAAGAACTTCGTCCTTCTTGATTTGTTTGGGATATTGTCAGTTTTTATTATTCAATACAAATTTAAAATAAAATAAAAACTTTTTGTTGTATCGTAAAAATGGTAAAACACACAAGCGTCAAATTTGATACGATTATATTATATACATAGTACTAACCCTAAAAATACTAAAAATACTGAAAAGCGGTCAAGTGCGAGTCGGACTTGCGCACCGAGGGTATTTTTATTCACTACGATTTCGGCCAGAGCGATTGTGTGCCCTTGATGTACCTATTTACATCCTATCCTACATAGGTACTATATTATCAATGCGAAAGGTTATGCCTGCGTGATAGTTTGTTACTTCTTCGCTAAAACGGATGGACGAATTTGGTTAGGTTAGGTTAGGTTAGAGTTTCCTTATACACTGGATTAAAACATAGGCAACCATGAATCACGAAATAAATCAGTGTTCCCGCGGGATGGCAAAATTACTAATTCTACGCGGACGAAGTCGCGGGCAGAAGCTAGTATTTTTATAAGTATTAGTATGATAATTTTTGTTTACTAATGTAATCGCTCAAGAACACAATTTTTTAAGAAAAAATTATCACAGTCGTATGTTATGATATGTCCTTAAGGGTAAAAGTTAATTTAAAAAATAACCCTACGTAACAGGTAACCCTACGTAGGGAAATATATTTCCTGAGGATATTGTGAAGGTACGGTTTTGTAGTTCGAGATGTCCCTTTCAAGTTGCAAATGGCGACGTGTTTGTTTAGGAAACGGTCCGTATATAGTTAATGTAGTTTATTTAGAGAATATAACTTAGTTGGGGTTTTTGATACCCTTTCGCTGAATTTATTGGCTAATTCGTTAACGCGGGTAGAAAATTTTAATGAAATGAATGATAGGTCATAGGTTTGGTTTTTGTAATGCTTATTTCGTTTGATGTTGTAGTACACTATGATCTTTAGAAATCAGGTGAAGATTTTTATTTAACGATCAGTTTCATTAATAATTTTGCTACCAAGGCGTACACTGTTTCAAAATTAACAATAAATATTGAATTACATTTGAAGATTATTACAACAAACAGAGTAGAATTTTACGGCAGGCTAAATCACATCAGCCTTGCGTTTTTAAACGTGTAAATAATAAAAGTAGCATCCGACATTATAATCTAAAACGCAGATAATATTTGTCACGTGTGTGCGTCAACTTTGCTTGTTGTGCGTCAATGATTGTTGTGTAGGTTTTACCACTGCAATAAAATAACGCAATCTTTACAAACAGAACATGAAATTACTCTACTATGGATCAAAATTCGACCAGTCCATATGACCAACTTGATTCGATTATATAACAAATAGGACTTATCGTTGAACAATAGAATGATCATGTTCCTATCCCTAACAATATAGGGAAGTTACGCGTTTACCAGCTGTCTTTGTTCTTGTCACGGAGTATGAGTTAATCATAAAAGTTGCCAACATAGGCTAAATTTGCCTATTAAGGCTTGAATCATACATACCGGTTACAATTCGTTCCTGTTTTTGTAAGAAATGTCATCATCATCATCATCATTATCATCATCTTGGCCCACAGCAGTGTACTGCTGGACATAGGCCTCTCCTAAGGCGCGTCACAAAACCCTATCCCCTTCTTTGCACCTCCAATTGCTTCCCGCCCTCCTAAATAGATCGTCCCGCCATCTGGCCAGAGGGCGACAGATACTACGTTAACCAAGCCGCAGGCTTTACTTCAGAGCACATTTGCACCAGTGGTTATCGATGCGAATGATGTGGCCATACTATTGTCAACTTTAAGAGCTATGTCGACCACCTTAGTTATCTGGATAGTATAGAAGTACAGCCCAAAGCGTTTGACGTTCTAACAGATGTATCTTAAATATGAGTAATATTCTTAAGTGACACTCATACCTGTTAGCAGCAGTTATTTGCGCCACTTAACTTATATTATATTTGTTCTAAACATACATCATTGCAGCGTTGATATTGTCTCTAAAACTGCATTGCAATTACATCTGCATGAAACAACGATAAAATTTATAAAATTGATGCACTAACATAACGAATGAAAACTATGTGTATAGTGCATACATATGACTTCCTTTTGTTAATAAAGAGAATAATATCTCGTGTCGCTATCATAAATCCTTCAAAATCTCAAAGTCACTTAAAGTACATGTTACACTTCACTTTTTTTTAAATATTGCTAGCACACGCTCAAGTGGCTCGTAAAAAACGAAAAGGAAAAATCAAACGAAAACGTTTCACGTTCAAAGAATTCAAAGAGACTACAAAATCGGAGCGAAATTCTCAAGTTACTCGTGTCAAAGGTCAAGATTGCCGACAATACGGGAAAAACGTGCAGCACTCTCGTCGGTACATGAATGAAGTGTACATAACAGGAATAGGCGTCGAGTCCCAATGGACCAAACTTTCGCTTTCAAACCACTTACCAAGTCAACGTGACGAGAATCCAACGTTTAGTTAAACACCAACCATCGCTCTGCTGTTACGGAAGTTAGATTACTATTACGGATATTACCAGCAATGTATAACGCGTTATGCAATAGAGTGATTTGAATGCGAAGATTTCTTTTAGGGACCGACCTTTTTGGAATATTCATGCGTTGGAACTTGAATGGAACGAGTCTCATTTGTTTTTATACTCAGGGTAATCTGAATAATTGTAGTTAGAGTAATAAATACAGGGTAATGAACTGTCTTAATGAGTAAACTTTCTATGAAAATTCATTTATGCAAAAAACAAATTCCGAATTTGACTTCTTTGTCTTTCAAAGTTTTCGCTCGTTCAATTTATTATCGGGATCCTTCGACCTCTAAAGCTTGTTCGCTTCGCTTAATATTATTTCTAAGCCTGAATTTCGTCCAATTTACCAGGTTTCAAAATCTCTTTGTGTCCGTCTAACACATAATTAAGCTGGGAGACAATGGGATTGCGGTGAAAAAACCTTTAACAAGAACAAAAAAGGTATTTCGTCATACAAGTGACGTTAACAAAGGAAAGGGTCTGCAAAAACAAATGCCTAACGTTGGTTGCTATAAACGGTTTACGGACTGAAAACCGCACCACAAAGCGTTGGGAAATGTCAATGTCTTTGTTGGATTTGGTAATGTTGTAACTGGGGTGGCATCAAGGTGAATTGTAACATGTGTAACATCATAACATGGTCATTGTTATCTCGGGTAATGGGCAAACAATGGACATTTTATTATTTTTGGTAATAGGGATACTTAAGAAATAGATGAGAGTAAGTCTTTGGCAATAATTGGACCATGTTGCCAATTTCACTTCGAATTTTGCCCGTATTTGTTTCAAACTGTTTTTACCAAGCTATACATTGTAGCGTTGGTATTATCTCTAAAACTTCAACGCAATTTCATCTGCATGATGCAATGAACCTTAATAAAGGTGGTGCACCAACATAACGAATGAAAACCTTATTATACATCTTGTTACCTTTATACTTTACTTTATATAGATAAGGGTACCTTATGCCGCTGTCATTATCATGGATAGAAGCTAATACTGTGGATTATTTATACGTGCTTCTCCATTATAAGCATGTGTCAATAAAGACGTGTTTTTAGGGTTCCGTACCTCAAAAGGATAAAAACGGAACCCTTATAGGATCACTTTGTTGTCCGTCTGTTCGTCTGTCTGTGTGTCAAGACCCTTTATCTCGGGAACGCGTGGAGGTATCGAGTTGAAATTTAAACCATATACTCAAATCTACAGTCTCTTGAAGATGTGAAAAAATCAAACTTCTACATTTATGTAAAAAAAAGATACGGCCGTTTATGTCGCAAAAAACCTGTATTTCGACACTCTCGAGTGAATCAAAATGTATAGGGTATTTCCCATTGACCTAGAACTATGAAATTTTGCAAGTAACACCGTCTTTTACTACAAATATAGGAAAAAATCTGAAATCTGTACATTTTTAGTTAAATCACAAAAAAACAGGGTCTTTATGCAAGGAACGGCGGCGGTGCAAAATTTGAATTGAATTGACCGTGTCATGTGCGGAACCCTCGGTGGGCGAGTCCGACTCGCCTTGTCCGGTTTTTTTTACACTAAAAGTTCATTTTATATTCCTTATTATAGATTTATTTCGTTTTCGGTGAAAGATTTAACACTTACCTACAGCAAGCTAACACAAGCAACATATACCTACCAATTTTCAAAAGTACTTCCATTAAAATACAGCAGAAATATTTAGACGACCTTATACTGACCTAACTTCCTATTTTAACATGCTACGCAAATGGTTTCCCGAAATGTCCTACAAATCTGTTGAGTCTCCGCAACACATCTCCAAAAATTGCCACAATAATATGATACCAAGTATAAAATAAATGTTTTAAAAA
>OX411783.1:12931494-13121494 GCA_948252455.1 Acleris cristana | reverse complement strand
CACATTTCAGCGCGTGTATTCAATTTGGCAGCATGGCTTCTCGAACGTATAAGGTGTTTTGCTCGCTCTGTCGGGACTACTTAAACTCGCCGCTTGGACTTCACTCCTGCATTCGCTCACCTTTGCTTTTGAGAGAATCAATACCCTGGACTTCTATTCTAGGCGGTAAAAACCATATCGTCTTTGACGTGTTATGGTATTGGTTTTAACTTGGCCGCCGTTATTGTCAAGTAAATAGGAGTTATCAAAACGTTGACAATACGATAGCAAATCTAAAGACGATATGGTTTGTACCGCCTTGAATAGAGGCCCTGGTACAGTCACCAGCAATAATAATATTGTCCAAAATTGGGCGCAAATATATCTGACACGCTCTTATACCTCTAATAATAAACACGTGTCAGATATTTTTGCGGCCAATGTTGGATAATATATTATTGCTGGTGACTGTACTTTGTAATGTAATGCCACAAGGGTAAATAATAAGATGTCTAAGGGCCACTTGCACCAAAAATTCAACACTGGGTTAAGACACTAGTCAGATTCATACGAAAACTGACATTTTAACTCGAGTTAATGTCCTAACCCAGTGTTTTTTTGGTGCAAATGGCCCTAAATATGTCTTAATGATGGTGTAGTATGAATTATTCTGTTCAAGGGTAAACCTTCAGTCCAAGGCCGGCAGTTCATCGACATTGTTTACGTAAATTATAGTCTTCGAGCGCTCGCGTGATACCATCCGCCCCGTTTTTTATGCGTTTCCTTAGAATTATTCCGTTATTTTCAAGCGACGCTAAAATACCGCTATAAATAAAGCTTAAAAGCCTCTTGACACTTAAATTTGCGTAGTAAGTCCATTTATAAATCATGTCATCATATTTTGAGCTATATTTACCGCTAGCAATCTTTTAAAATCATGAGTATATTTTAAGTTGTCGTTTGATTCTAGTTCAAGTATGTATACCTAACTGATGTAAGTATAAATATATAATTAAGTAAAAACGTAGATATTAAAACATATTTTTATTAAGGTTTTATTGGTTAGTTTAATTTTTACGTTCTTCCCTTAAAAAATAAATGTGTACACTTGCACAACCAGTGATAATATTCGCGATATACTAAATAATGGCCAAATCAAAAGCACCCTAAACCGACGTACGTACTATCAGCCCAATGGAACCCTGACCCACCATAGAACGGTGTCACAGTGACATTATAAAACAATTTGTTTGACACTTCTTATGACTTGAATCATAACGTCTCTGTGCCACAGTTCTATGGTGGGTCAAGGTTCCAATGGTCTGATAGTACATGAAGGGGTTGATGAATTTAGAGGAAGCGAAAGTTGTATGTTTATACCGGTGCAACTGGCGTTCCATAGTCTCTGCCTATACCATTGGGAGAAAGGCGTGAAGGTATGTATGTATGTATTTAATAGAACACTTTAATTTCATGCAACAAGGCATGTATTTACAAATACCATACAGGCTAACATATATAGCTAATATAAAACATAAAACTAACATATCCCCTATCACCTTTAAACCCCAAAAACTAGCGTGGCTAGGTTGGCACCTAACGCATAAATTAATAATATTTTAATTGGTGGCCTTTGCCTTCTTCATGCCTAAAAAAGCTAGAACGATAGCTACAACGATCTAAACGGTACCAATTCCACCTAAAAATATCTTTTTATAAAACGTGCCTTCGTTCTTTTCTCATAATTTTATTCAGCAATACAGCCTTCGCCAGCTAACAAGCGTGATCTCGAACCCACTTTTTCGTCAATAAAAAACTTCGCACCGAAAACTTTTAATTGCTTCATAAATCCCTTTCAGGGGAGAACGAAACCGAGGTATTGTTAGAAGTTTAAATGCCCAGTTCATGAGGCAATCATGGTTTGGGTCAGATGTAAAGTAAAAGTCATATATAACTGGAGTTTCGGCGGTTTTTCTTCGTTTTAAAGTTGTGACAAATGAAACTAATTGAGATCAAGTACCTACGTTAGTGGAAGTTTTCACAGCAAAGGTTGATCACTTTTTTACTGAATCAAAAAACAAATTCACAATAAATTCGTAAGGGTGTTACCAGACCAATCGATCGATCGCCGATCGACGGCATCGATCGATTGGTCTGGTTGGGTAATGGCACCAGTAATGAACAAGGACCAATAATGGACACTTGATTCTTACGGTACAGAAGATAAGGGTTATTCACTTATTTTGAGACATTCAATTAATATCCTTATTACCTTTGAATTAAGAGTTAAGTGTCCATTATTGGTGCCTTCAGCTAAAAGTGTCCAACATTGGTGCCGTCACCCTAACACCCTTAAGTTTGAATTCTTATGTACCTATTTATGTCCAATATAAATCTGCCGGATGGTCTCGCTGTAGTAAAAATTAGGGTATGATCCTAGGGTCTAAGATAAATCGATGTAGTTTCCCTAGCTACACGGAACAAAAATAAGTTCTCGTTTAATACAGAAATACTAAATAATCTACAGAAGAACGTGTCTATAAAAAACTCGTCAGCAAATTTATGTGAATAATTTGACCTTCTCCCCCTAAAACTTATTAAGTATTTTTCACCAATCCTGATTAATTCAAGTCAATTCATATTTAAATGTAAACAATCGTATTTTACGTCCGAAAGTGTTTTAAATGTTAATTCTTACCGTTTCTTTCCCGGGGACGGTGTAATTGCCTTTCTGGGCTCTTATTTTGTAACGGTAATAGGATTTTATGAAATTTGGAGTCGATTCTTTCAAGTTTCAAGTTAATGGGGTCCTTTCGGACCGTGCTATCTTCATTTAAATACCTATTTAATCTAACAAGAATAGAGTTTGACGTTTATACATTTACGCTTATTTCGGACGATGGGCCAAAACGTCCCCACCCCCACAGATATGAAACATGACATGTCTTCATTTATAGATCTTGGCATGATGTATTTTCACTATGACGACGATCGCCCTATGTATGGGGTTTCGTATCGTATTCTATGGAATTCGTTTAAAATTAAACACATATTTGCCTTGCATGCTTTTGAAAGGTTTTTTTATTAAAGAACCCCATCGATTTTAAAATGCACATGCATCCCGAGACTGTGCCCCGTGTCGTTGCCGGGTTAGAATAGTGCCACTCCATGTCTCCCCGTGGATGTCTTAAGAGGCGAATAAGGGAATAAAGGGTTGTAGTACTGTTAGGCGATGGGCTTGCAACCTGTCACTATAATACGCTGGCAAAAATCTTAGCCTATCTGTGCAAAATGTGGTTACTGTATTATCAACAACTTTTTAAAGTTGTAGGTTATTCTGTAGCTCTGCCTACCCCACTCTGGAATTACAGGCGTGAAGGTATGTATATATGTATCCGAGACTGTTGGAGGGTGGGGACGGGGTCCATACAAAATCCCCAATTGTAGTTTCTGACACTGACCTGTTTTTTTACGAGAAAATAAAAAAAAAGGTATTTTCAGACATCGCTAAGAGAACCACACAGCATAAACTGTTATGATAACTATTATCACTCATTCTTTTATTAAACGTTATTATTCAATCTTCATTCCAGCCAGTTTTAAAGCCCTTGTAATTGATTGGTTGTTGGAAAACCGCCTGACTTATAATTTGATTACCAACCAATCAACTAGACCGCTGAATTAATCAAAGAAAGTGGACAAATCCAACGGAACGACGTAGCTACTATAGTATAGTAAACATCGTTAAGAATGCAAATTAACTTGGGTTCCACAGGAATGGTTCTGAACTTTGTAAAACGTTTTAACCTTATGAAATATGTACTATAAATTTGAGTAATAACGGTTTGTATACCTACTTGGTAACATATCATCAAAATAAATGGTAATAAATTCGGATAGATTGTTTTTATTGCAACAGTAAATTCTATATATACTTAGATGTAACCATTTAACTATCAACAATGTGTTAATATTATTACGTTTTTCATTGCATTATATACACACCCTTGTAATGTCTGTGTCAATTGAAATTGGCAAAGATGTAAAAACAACTAAATGCACCAATTTACCTTTATTACACGATAATCACGTGCTCTTAAAGATCAAGTGAGGTCTTAGCAATGATTTATACACTTGATCTTTACTTTCACATTAAGTTTAAGATTAAATAACTATTAATTATACGTTATTTTAAGTAAAAACTTTCTCGATGAATATTTGAGGTTATGTGTCAAACAGTACTAATTTGTTTACATCTTTGGCAATTTCAATTGACACAGACTATAAATAAAATGGTCACCTTTGATTATTTGATTTACAAAATGAAGAAAGTATTTTACTCACGAAGCGAAAATAATTATTGTATACTAGACGAAGCCCGCGACTTCGTACGCGTAGAATTAGTTTCCCGCTACTCCCCTCATTTCTTCCCGTTGGGGGTCGATTTTCGGAAAATCCTTTCATAGTGCTCACTTACATCATGAAAGGAACCCCTGTAGGTACCAAATTCAATTTTCTAGGTACGGTAGTTTCTGCTGTGCGTTGATATATAAGTCAGTAAGTCAGGTTTTCCTTTTATATATACAGATATGTAATCTTAATTGAATTTTGTAGCATAAAATCTTATTTCCTCACACCATATTTAAAGATTATCGTAAGTACTCGCTTTCTATGTGTAATCTCTTCTTATTATTATTGGATTATTTATTGAACAAAACACTTTTATCTGATTATTGGTTTTTAATTATCTCTTTTTACATACATTTATTCCCATCGTTACATATACAAAATCTGACAGTCTCAAATCAGTGTTTACAGATCTCAAAAATAATCCATCTCAATACAGTGTTGCCAGTTATGAATATATTCAACTACTGATATAAAGGAGTATCTACATCATGTCATTAACACTAAGATATCTATAGTCATGAACCTTACAGCTCGGCCATCCTTAGCAAAATGGGTCCTCCCATTACAACAAAACATATAATAATAACGGAAATGATATCATACGATTGGTTATCTTATTACAAATCAAAAAATTGCATTTTCTAGAATCTTGCACAGTCTGCTACAATCTACGACCATCTGTGCGATAATGATTGCTCAATATCTTTCTTTTCTGCACTGATCGCTCATAGCCTGTGCTCAGAATTCTGATTCTACAAAGTTAATTCTACAACTAATTATTAACAAAACAATAATTCTAGGATCTTGCACAGTCTGCTACAATCTACGACCATCTGTGCGATAATGATTGCTCAATATCTTTCTTTTCTGCACTGATCGCTCATAGCCTGTACTCACTATTCTAATTCCACAAAGTTAATCATAATCTACGACTAGTTATTAATAAAACAATAATTCTAGGATCTTGCACAGTCTGCTACAATCTACGACCATCTGTGCGATAATGATTGCTCAATATCTTTCTTTTCTGCACTGATCGCTCATAGCCTGTACTCACTATTCTTATTCCACAAAGTTAATCATAATCTACGACTAGTTATTAATAAAACAATAATTCTAGGATCTTGCACAGTCTGCTACAATCTACGACCATCTGTGCGATAATGATTGCTCAATATCTTTCTTTTCTGCACTGATCGCTCATAGCCTGTACTCACTATTTTTATTCCACAAAGTTAATCATGATCTACGACTAGTTATTAATAAAACAATAATTCTAGGATCTTGCACAGTCTGCTACAATCTACGACCATGTGTGCGATAATGATTGCTCAATATCTTTCTTTTCTGCACTGATCGCTCATAGCCTGTACTCACTATTCTTATTCCACAAAGTTAATCATAATCTACGACTAGTTATTAATAAAACAATAATTCTAGGATCTTGCACAGTCTGCTACAATCTACGACCATCTATGCGATAATGATTGCTCAATATCTTTCTTTTCTGCACTGATCGCTCATAACCTGTACTCACTATTCTTATTCCACAAAGTTAATCATAATCTACGACTAGTTATTAATAAAACAATAATTCTAGGATCTTGCACAGTCTGCTACAATCTACGACCATCTATGCGATAATAATTGCTCAATATCTTTCTTTTATGCACTGATCGCTCATAACCTGTACTCACAATTCTTTTTCTACAAAGTTAATTATAATCTATGACTTATTATTAATAAAACAATAACTCTAGGATCTTGCACAGTCTGCTACATTCTACAGCCA
Source organism: Acleris cristana (assembly GCA_948252455.1). Lineage (NCBI taxonomy): Eukaryota > Metazoa > Arthropoda > Insecta > Lepidoptera > Tortricidae > Acleris > Acleris cristana. The sequence continues at coordinate 13,115,313 of OX411783.1, read as the reverse complement.
TCTATATCAACTTCTGACATATCTGCACTGACTGCTTATAGCCTATGCTCCAATTGTTGATATATAATACACGTTTTACTAGACATTTGTGGATAATTCAACCTGTCTGCTATAATCTACAGCCATCTATGCTATATCAACTTCTGACATATCTGCACTGACTGCTCAATTGCTCATAGCTAAGTTCCAATTGTTAATATTATATACGTTGTATTAGACATTTGTGGATAATTCAACCTATGTGCTATAATCTACAGCCATCTATGCTATATCAACTTCTGACATATCTGCACTGACTGCTCAATTGCTCATAGCTAAGTTCCAATTGTTAATATAATATACGTTTTATTAGACATTTGTGGATAATTCAACCTGTCTGCTATAATCTACAGCCATCTGTGCTATATCAACTTCTGACATATCTGCACTGACTGCTCAATTGCTCATAGCTAAGTTCCAATTGTTAATATAATATACGTTTTATTAGACATTTGTGGATAATTCAACGTGTCTGCTATAATCTACAGCCATCTATGCTATATCAACTTCTGACATATCTGCACTGACTGCCCAATTGCTCATAGCTAAGTTCCAATTGTTAATATAATATACGTTTTATTAGACATATTTGTGGATAATTCAACGTGTCTGCTATAATCTACAGCCATCTATGCTATATCAACTTTTGACATATCTGCACTGACTGCTCATAGCCTGTGCTCATAATTTTTTTTTCTACAAAGTTAGTTATAATCTACGATCATCTGTGCGATGTTAAATACGACATCATCCAAAGCTGCACAAATCATCCCGATCATTTATGTGATATCGTTAAAACACCATTCAAATCTACACTGACCGCTCATAACCAACTTATAATGATACATGAACATTCATCTAGACGTATTTAGCTACAATATATTCTAATACAACTCAATAGTATACACATAACATCTGCACATATATTTTTTTTTTACTTCCATATATATTATCTTTATGTGGAACAAAATCTAACTTACTCATTTTTGTTACAATCACTGCTGTCGTCTCCATTTTTGCTTTTATCTCTATTATCCCTGGAGTAACCCTTAAAACTAAGCCATGGATGTACTTTGTCTAGTGCTACTACATTTCATACTTTTCGCTACCTTTCCTAGTTAAGGAAGTGTCTTTAATTAAAAATCTATCGTTTGGCAATATTTTTAGACTTCTGTATGATCCATAAAATTTGGGAAGAAACTTTTTTTATATACCAGAATGGTCTTTGTCGTAAACAGTTCTTTCTACCCGAACAATATTTCCGACATTGTATGACTTTCCTACCAGCCCGCGAATATCGAAATCCTTCTTCAAAAAATCAATCTCAAAATCAATCAAATCAAATTCAATTCTTCTTCTTGTTGCATAATGATCTTAACATTATCAAATCATCGCCAATTACGCTTTCAGCCATCAATCTGGTATCCTGATCATGTAGAATTTGACTAATACACCTTAATTATTCGTCATTACATTGCACGGTTATTATCCAATCCTTAACATCAACATGCAACACATCAATAATGTGTGTTTCGTTTTCAGCAGTTGGCCCAGTTACAGGACCACGACTAAGTGCGTCTACGTCTGCCATACGCGACTCATGCGTGTACTCGATTCCATAGTCGTACTCCTGGAACTGAATCCACCAACGGGAAATTCGCGGAATCAAGTCTCTTCTTGTTAGCGTGCGTTGAAGCTTAAGGATGCTATAACCGAAACTGTCTCCAACTCGAAAGAATGGATCTCAACCACCAACCTTGGCTCTTGTATCGTTGTATCTTTTCTATGACGTACCCCTGTGTTGCCGTGTTTGTCGAATAAACGTTTTTCTATTCTATTCTATAATATTGGTCGTACAATAAATTCTTGTTTTAAAGTATTTAAAGCTGTTGTATTATCATCTGTCTATTTCCACTCAAATTTTAATTTCAAGAGATCCGTTAAATGTTGAGCAATTAAGGCGAAATCCTTAACGAATCTACGAAAGAAACTGACTAATCCTATGAAACGTCTCACGTCGTGAAAATTTTGTGGTATTGGGAAATTCAATATACTTAGCTTGGGTTTTTCGCGAATCATGCCCTACGCATTCAGCACTTACATAAAAACATAAGAAATCCAAGCCTCTTACAGAAAAAAATGTCATTTCTTTAATTTAATTGTAAGCCCTGTCTCGCTCAACAGTTTTAAGACTCCCTCTAATTTACTTAAACTTTCCTCAAAAAATCGCAACGGTATCAAAAATAAAAAATGCTTATCAGTGAGTTCGATCTCCATTTGTACCAAATTTGTAACGCCTAAATCTTTGAGACTACTGGAATAACAATTCTCATGTTTCATCAATAGTTGCTTGATTTCTCGTATCTCATCGTTGCTAAGGTGTTCACTCACATTCAAATTTAAAATTGAGTCATCTCCATAAAGCTCTAAAATATTTACATACAAACAATTGGTATTTAAAACACGAGTACCTAATTAATTCATCCTAAATTTGAATTAAAATTTTGAACTATTTTTTTTTACTAACAATCCACCTAATCCGTTTATATCAATGATAAAAACGTTGTATCCATTATATTTTGTACTAGCTTCTGTCCGCGACATCGCCCGCGCATAATTCGGTTATCGTAATTCCCTCGGGAGTTTATTATATTTTTCCGGCATGAAAATCCCCTATGTGTTATGAATAAATCCAGGGTATAACCTATGTCCATCCTCATTCTTATCCAAATCCGTCCAACCATTGCAGCGTGAAGAAGCAACAAACTAACACACACACACACGCTCAAACCTTCGCATTTACGATATTAGTACTTTTTTTATTATTTATTTATTCAGAAAACTCAACACCGGCTGATCCTACAGGCAAGTTTCTTGTAACTGGAAGGTGACCTCTTGTTGATAAATTGATACCTATTTTAACTGCTTCTCTGCACCTTATTAACGTGCATTGACTACCCATATCAATATGGGTAGTAAATGTAAGCACATGATTTACTTTTAGTTTTAACTCCATTACATATTTATTGTCATTGTCCCCATTGACGTCTACAAGTCGAACAACCTTTTCTCAATGTCTTTCGTCTTTATCTGAGATTACAGAAGGTAACTTAGGACAACCTGTTGATAGCCCTAGCCTATGACAAATGTTACACTTCAAAATCTTTCTTTTTGTACATTTGAAACTGAAATGACCCGACTTGTTGCAATTAACAAACAATTTAGAGTTCAGACTGTGTTTCAGAATTGTTAAATGTAGAATTAAGTTTTAACTTGTGACATTTGTTTTATTAAACCACTTCGCTGAAGATTCAAAGGTATGTCTTGTCTTTTCAAATTCTCGCGACTGTTGTTTTATTGTTAAATATATTTTAAAACTTCTTCAGGTTTTTGACATTTAACTGCCTAAGCACCTAATCTTACAGACAGATCATCAATTCCATATAAGATGATTGTATCTTACTGTTCGTTTACCATGTATATAGCATCTAATTAGCATTTTTTTTTCATTATAATATAGTTCTAACGAATAACCAACTTATCAATCTTATCATGCTTACTTAACATCTCAGTTAATAACTCCTTGTAATCATAACTTAGGGAATGATACAATTATTTACATTTCCATTGGGGCCACGTAGAAGACATTGTAGGAAGGGCCTGATACCATGTCTTTGCCACACCTGTTAATTTTGGTAATGCAATGGATGATCTGATCGTCGCCCCAGCTACTGTACAACTTCGCACACTCGTCTACTTTATCAAGCCACATGTGTACAGTCAGTCCCTTAGCCATCGGGTTGAACTCTGTTATAAAATTGCCTAACATAGGGAATTCATTACCTTGAGATCTATTACTATGCAAAGATTTGATCAGTTTCACCAGAAATAATTCATTATCTTTACCTTGGAAAACATTTCCACTCACTGACTCATTTCGCGACATCTGCATACCATCTCTGCTCTCTGTCAACGCTGCGCGCGCTGCGCTCGACAATACCGCCTCGGCGTTCACGGCCACGGATGCAGTGCTGAGTCCTGCTGCAGCGCTGACTCGTGCTGCAGCGCTGACTCCTACTGCTGCCACTGCTCTGGGACGACTTCCCGCTGCGCGCGCCGTGCTCGCGGCGATGGCTGCGGCGCCCTCGACTTCGCTTGCTGTCTCTTTGCTCCGTACTCCGACTCACCGGATGCGCTCGATGACAACAACAACTCCGACTCCGATTTCGTTTATGAAAGGAAAGAAAATATATTTATTCACTGTAATATCAATATCGTACCTGCCATACTTGGTTCCTTTGGATAATGTAATATCGTACCCGCAATACTTGGTTTCGTGTCCCATGTTACGTCGCTCGATTTGTTAATTTACGGTTTACATGTAGGTATTCATAGTTATGGTCGTGTCTTGTATGCAAACGGCTCCTTCGACCATCCTCACTCGTGCTTAAGAAGCGTCGCCTCACGACGAACATTTCGCTGCCGTGCTTCCTTCTCGTGACGTTCACACTTGCGTTGCCGTTATCTTATTTATTGTTTTGAACGGGATGTTCTTGGCTCACTTCAGCTCCTGTGATGCTCATCATTGTAGTGTTGATCTCGTAAAGAATAAACTTCTCACCGCCGTAATGTCAGTTATTTTTGTGGGCTTGTTTACTAATCCCACTTCTGAGATGTAATCTCTTCTTATTATTATTGGATTATTTATTGAACAAAACACTTTTATCTGATTATTGGTTTTTAATTATCTCTTTTTACATACATTTATTCCCATCGTTACATATACAAAATCTGACAGTCTCAAATCAGTGTTTACAGATCTCAAAAATAATCCATCTCAATACAGTGTTGCCAGTTATGAATATATTCAACTACTGATATAAAGGAGTATCTACATCATGTCATTAACACTAAGATATCTATAGTCATGAACCTTACATATGGAAATGGGTTTATAAGTACCTACTCAAAACTATTTACTTGTTACATTGAAACATTTCATAGAATATAATCAACTAGTAGAACTTTCGTTTCATTGGCACACATTTAATACGGCGGGATTTATGTTGGACTAACGTCAACTCACAGATACATCTGACGATTATAAATCAACGGGCATAGACTAGATGCAATCTGCTTACATTAATGATAGCCGAAGTCAAAGAAAATGTACATAGGATAGACGTAAGCTGCCGGATGGTCACGTTACGCGCCAATTACATACATTTTGACAGTTTAGGAGAGTCGTCAGCAATCACAGAATGCAACTTACCTATAAGTGCCTATTTTATTTTCTATTGTCTATTTTGTTTATTAAGGGACAATGTCACACCAATTGAGCTAGTCCCAAACTAAGCTCTTGGCTTGTACTATGGGGTACTAGACAACGATATAAGTAAACAAACAATAAACATCCACGACTCAAGAAAAAATATTCGCGCTCATCAAACAAATATTTGCCCTTACTGGGATTTGAACCCAGGACCGCTAGCTTCGTAGGCAGGGTCACTACCAACTAGGCCAACGCGCCGTCAATTGATTTTATGTGCAAATTTAGTTTATGTGCAAAGATACACGTGATATACGCAGAAAACAGAAGAGAATGCTTGCTTCACTTGTTCATTCATAAATTTTTTCGCCAGCTGATCGAACGGAAGGATGTATATTTCACGTTTTATTGCATTCTTTAAAACGCTTATATAAATCAAATCACGCGCGGGACGTAACTCACCTCTTTACGATGTTAACGTATCAGTGCCTAGAATGCGTTATACCGTTCAAATTGAGTCAGTTTAGTATGAAATGAGTGAGACGGGCACTCATTCTAACGTCAGAGGATGAAAAGAGCCGTGGAATCCGAGATCAAGCTCCGCAGTAATGTAAGGACTTTGATGTGAAGATTTTCCTGTTTGAAATGTCGAAGTAGGTAGAGGACTACTAGAGGTTGTTATATGCGGAGTTTGAGATGTACTTATTTAAGAAACGATGCTGTAATACGGTCATTTGTTGCCTGTTTTTAATGAAGAGATATTATGAACATATAGATATTTAAAATAGTTGTGCGTTGCCGTTAGCCTAGGTGGACTAATTACCACCGCAGATATTAAACTCACTGGACTAGTGCCCTTGCCTGCGGTAAGGAAAAAATGTAGCATGAGCGCTTACTTGTACCTATTTGCGTACTGTTTTCTATGTATTTAAGTATATGAACGTTGATCGTTGTCTAGTACCTACCCCTGTCGTTAGCCTAGAGCTTAGTTTGGGACTAGGTAAATGGGAGCGATGGTCCTTTGATTTTCATTTATTTATTTCTTTGAATAACCTGTTATTAATTAATAAAACAAACACCTGAGCTTTATTCCTTTTTGAATAGATCTTACATTGGACTTGAACGATATTTTCTACTCTGAAATAACTAACCTGAGACAATTTTTTCACAAAACAACGAAACATTTTATCGATTACGTTGATAGGTATCGTATTTTCGTCTACGTCAATCTTCAATTGAATTTCAGCACACTATCAATCACCATAAAATAGCTCTGAATATTTAATACCTAAATGACTACCACAAACTGATATAAATTTCATGACATGTAATCAATGAAAGCAGTTTCAATTTTATTACTATGAAGATGAGCATCAAAATCGTTTGAGGAATGATAGTACTAGGCGAAAACAATAGGCATTACAGTTCGGGGATTAATATTTGAGTAACTAGTTTAACCTTGAAATTGGTTTGAAGTGTAGCATAGGGAGGTTTTTATTTAAAGACTTTAATAACTATGGCGGACGACGGAAGCCTTTACCTAGCATCGGGACAGTTACGACGGCTAGAAAAAAACTGGTACTCATTACCAGTGCAAACTCTTTTATTGTGAAGGAAGGCTGTTCTGGGATTTCTCTGAAATCGCTTCTTTTAAAGGCTGGTATCTCTGGGATTCCTGTACAATTGCAAGTTTTTATGCGTCTCGATACATGAAAGGTGCTAGTCACAACATAATACATAAACATATGACATCGTTTTTGTTCGGACAAGTTCGTATTTACCTTGCTTTCTCAGCTGTCAACAAGTTAATTGAGGAAGCAAGACGAGAGCGAACTCATCGGACAAAATACGATGTCGTTATAATAATGCACAATTTCTTGTACCTCGCTGCCTTTCCAAAGTTTTCCAACATATCTAGACGAACATAGAGATGCCATAAAATATAAACCGGTAAAAGAGCATATGAAAGACGAAACTGACGACTACGAATATTTGCGAAGGTGAGCACGCTAGAAATTTTGTAAGCTCTTTGTGATTCTGCATATTTTGTAAGCGGTTACGCGTTCCGAACGGCTGGTACGACTTTGCCGAGGATTTTAAGTATGGCTAAGTTAATATTTAAAAAAGCAGTTATCTTTCAGGCGAATAAACAAGCTTTTTAAGCACTAATATCAGTTCTAAATTAATCTTTAACCTACGTTCGTATGTTAAAGGCGACACTTTATATTATTATTCATCTTATTAAGACCCATTTTATTTTAATTCCCAGAATAAACCAAAATTGAAAGACGAATTATTAATTAAAAAGAATTGGCGACCTCGCCTGACCCATTTCCGCCCAAGCTCCCAGCACAGGTCAATACTGGCTCATTCATAGAAGTTAAAACTCTATCCACCGTCGTTAACAGTTGGATTTCAATCGTGACTGTTTGAACTGAATCTTCAAATAGAAGCGAGACATTTGGGCAATGGTCTATTGATTATTTTACCGTTTTCTAACATATCGTCGGTTAAAGTTGGAATGCTACTTCAAATATAAAAAGAATAAGAAAAAGATTTTTTATTTCGAGCAACGAAGCCCATACTTACAAATACCTTATAGACTAACAAACGTAACAATATAAAACTTAAAACTAACGCCAAGGTGACAGAACAGCGTGGTCCTGTTTTGCCAAAATTGGCATTATGGCCACTGCACTGCCAGTAGCTTGCCCGGAAACCGCCGGAACACGACACCTTACGGCCAGAAGTCAGGACACTCGATGGTCCCCACCATAAACCGTGGCCCCCGCACTATAAACGAACTGAATTGCACGTAGCGAAGCGACCGCAGCTGGAACACCGTCAAACTGTATCCAACCTTTTTTGACGGACGCACTCCACCACGTCGTCTACCGTTGCAGAATGATGCAGGCGAGACAATTACAGCGAGAGTTAATTAATGTTTGTAATAACACAAAAGCAGAATTAGAGAAAGTTAATTTATTACGTGAAATATTAAATTATATAAAGACTTATTTCAGCAATGAAAAGTGTTCTTACTACTTTAAACTCCGAAATAACTACTTAAGTCCCTATAACGCTTTAGTGGCACTAGACTACCTAGATGCTTAAAGCTAACGAAAACGATTGTCGAAAGCTATCAAAATGTGTCATACATTTGACATTTGTCAATCGTCTAAATTTTCGATAACGATTACTTTCTTGCAAAGCATCCTGTCTACGGCTTTAGGTACATTACGATAAAGACCAATAGCGTAAACTGCGGCAGAAAATCTGAACGAGTACTTATGATGTCTGAAATTGAAAGTCACTAAACTAATGACTATGGATGGAGACTGGTTCATAAATAATTTAGCATGTATATTCAGTCTCAAGTTTCAAGCAACAGGTCTTAGTCAAATAAATACTGATACCGGTAAGTACAGATATTTCGTTAGACCGTTCTTTACACCCTGTATAAATTTAACCGCTCCTTTCCAATCCCCCATGTGTAACCAAGTCCAAATATAGTGACAATAAAACGTAGAGGCTGGGGAATTTTCGAGGATTTGTTGACGGATCGCAGCTATCTTTATGAGGTCGGCTGTCGTAAAAAGTTCTTTGTCAAGGCTAAATGGTCTTATAGGTGCTTTATGGAAATTAGTTTTTGCTTTTTTTATTTCTTTAACCTTTGCTTCTCGTCGTCAGATATTGTTTATAGTTAAACTTAGCTTCACATTGACAGAAATTGTTTTTGGGTTTCGGACATTATTTTATGTTAGGTAAAGCTGGTTAGGAAATAGGTACCGTGCTTGTAGATGGTCGGTTATAAAATATCTTTGACATTAGCTTTATCAACGAAAGCAGATAGTCACAAAAGCGAATTCTGGCATACAATTTCCAGTACAAATTTCAGTAGACCGTCCTTTACTCCTTGTATTCAACCTCTCCGTCTCTGTCTTCCCCAATCTAAAATGTGTGACAAAATTCAAACAAAGGTACACTAAAACGTAGGGGCTGGGGAAATTCCAAGGATTTGTTGTCGATCAGCGCACCCTTTTTGAGGTTGTTTGTCGTTAAAAGTTCTTTGTCGAGGCTAAATGGTTCGATAGGAGTTTAAGGAAATTAGCTAGGTATGTAATTTTTTTATTTCTTTGACCTTGTATTTTTATTGTAAGAATTTTTTGCAGGTGTCGGAAGTCACTTCATTTTAGGTAAAGTGGGGTAAGAAGCATTGTGAATATGAACGATCCGTCACGCTCTAAAAAAATGCCAACTAAAAAGTAGATTATTGTAATATTAGTTACATCAAAAAATGCCTTGTTAAGCTCGTATGAAATAAAGTCGGTTAGGTATTAGGTATTCAAAACAATCACAATCTTGTAAGGACAAGTCTTCGACTAAATCTTCATCCTCCAAGGGCAAGAGTAAGGGTGCAGCTCCACTCCAGCGGAGCGAAGCGGAGCAGCTGTGCCAATATTAACCAATAGAAGGCGCATGCGGTCGCGTCGAGTGCACGTTAGTTTAGATTCTATTGGTTAATATTGGCACAGCTCCCCTCCACTCCGCTCATCTCCACCTCAGTGGAGCCGCACCCTTACGTCAAAAGCAAACCCATTATTAGTGATAAAAAAAAGATAATTTCGTTAATATAAATAAATAATAATAATAACGAGCAAACAAAACTCAAACTTAGGGTGGCAACCATTTACTTTTCAGAGGCTACTTAAGTACTTGGTAAAATTCTTGCTTTTGACCAGGTTATTGTATTGTCAGCTCTTGGTTACTTGTTATTAATGGCGGCCGAGTTAAAAACAATACGATGGCATGTCAATAGCAATATGGATTTATCGAGTTCAATAGAGCCCCTGTTTACCAGTAACAGAGTCTTCTAATAACGTAACGTTTACAAAACACTCAATTTTGTGTCGAATATTCGTCTCCGACTAATACTAAAGTACCTACAGCCAGCCAAATAATGTGGTCACCATCCTTATTTTTTTTAGCTATTCAAAGAATGATTTTTCTCAAATGTTTGTTACAAGAATTTTTATTTACGGATTTATTGAAGTTGTGAAAAAGTCATGAATATTCCCTATTAAAGTAGGCTCTTCCTAAATTTATATTTATCTTATTTTATTGTATTCAGCTAAAGTAAGTACAAGTGTGTTTTAAGAATGTAAATCGTTGTTGATGCTTCCTGATTTCCAAACAAAACGGTCCTAAAATCGATATCTGCCTATTAAACGCTTTTATTATTTGGAAATTAGTTTTCGTATGCCTTTCCGACTCTACCGATTGATTAATTGCAGATAATCACATAATCACAACACAATCCTAATTAGGATATCCATCATCCTTGCTTTATATTACTTTAAAACGGATTCAAACACTCGCTCTGATTGCAACAGAACGTGCGCGTTTGCGATATGGCTTTATATTTATTATTATTTTTGTTCTGTTTATTGAAAATAAATTGTGTGGCTACTCATGATTTCAAGAACATCACACTGGATGCGGCTTCGCGGCAGTTATATAATTTCAAAATGGAACACCGGGTGCGTATTTTCTATAATCGTATGCTACCAGAATTGAAAAGGTTCAAAAACGCTTCTTCTATAATCTGACTTTTGCTCGAAATAAGTGTGATCGATTACCCTCTTATGAGTCTAGGCTAGAACACTTTAAGACGGAATCACTCCTATGTAGACGCAGGACGAGCAATGTCACGTTTTCTGTTCTGTTCTGTTCTGTTCTGGTGACATCTCCAGCCAGCAGTTCTGCTGCAAGGACCCGTACGCGCTGACAGCGACGGAGAGGAGATGTTAGATTAGGCTAGCGGGGAAAAGCACGCCCACCCCACTCGGTCCGGTAGGAGTAGCGTATAGCCGGCAGAGCACGAGAACCTTAACCCGCACCGACCAGCCACCAATACTAAACCGATTAGGGCAGGCGAGCTTCGTCGCCTTTGCTGCACCAACCATCTCCGCCCGCCGCAGGCAGCAGCGCACCTGCCCGAGATACCGGAGAGCGACGTAGATAGGATAGGAGTGTAGGGTTTGCAGTCGATATGAAGGGAGAGACGGAAGGTGGAGCCAACCCGAATTCAGGCATCGTTAAGGCAGCATTAGGGAGATAGATACAATACTTGGTGTGTAATATATACTAAAGGTATGGACTGCTTAATATTCCTGCTTCACTTGCTGCGCCTCCAGTAATTATTCTAGATCCCGGATGCGCCGAAGCGCCTCCTCGTGCGTCTCGCGGCACTGCTGGAACTGGTCCACGTTGGCCTGCAGGCGGTCCCGCTGTTCCCGCATGTCATCGTACTCTAAGTCCGGGTTGGCAAGAGAACTCTTGAGGGTTTTGTTATGGCATGGCTTCTGTCCATATGGACAACTTTGCTAGTGTCAGGGTTTGAAGCTACAGATGATCGGTAAAAAAAAAGTGTGGTAGTGGGCTTGGTAGTGGCTGAAATCATGGTGACAGAGTACAGTACTAGAACACAAAAACAGTTAAACAAGATACACCTATCAATAGTAAGCCTAAATTATATGTTAATTGCCTTAAAAGTGACAATGTCACAAAAATAAACGAATTTCTTATGGAAATGTAGGTATATTAATGACTGCAATAATTTTACTATTACAATACTATTAACTAAAGCATTAAATAAGCCACACTTTTACCAAAACATTTTAAAAACTAAAACCTTTTCGTGCTGTCAATGTCACATAATTTGATCAAAATACTTTGTTACAACTACAGTATATTCGTTAAAATTTAATGCAGTAGTAAATGTAATAACGAAATTATACAAAATGAATACTCCCCTGGTTTTGTTGATGATAAATCAGTACAGCAGACGGTGTAATTTTCAAGACATTTTCAAATCACGAAGTCGTTGACCCATTTACTTGTCAAATTTTGCATTCGTGATAATACTTTCTTCACAGCACATATAGTCGTGATAATATGTACACTTAATATTCATGTGTTTATCTTGGGTTTTAGTCCAAAAAATTAACAATTTAAACATTAAAACTACTTAAAAAGAATTTATCATAACTGGCACTCCATTTTGACGTCTAAACCGGCTGGTGTTGCCAGTCCACCAGGACGAGCAATGTCACGTTTTTATATAAAATTATTCACAGCCTCGTCGATAGTGCAGAGCTTTTGGAAATGATAGGTATTGCGGTCCCTCGAATAGGCAGTCGTCTACACAACAGAAAGCCGTTTTCTTTGCCTTTCTGTCGCACCAATATTGGTCGACACGCACCTCTGATCAGGATGCTTGCCTCATATACTGGCTTAAAGTCCACGTTTGACATTTATAGCTGTTCTTTAGCCTCAGCCAAATTCAAAATAACACTAATGAATCAGTAATTAACTTTGATTTTAATTTTAGTTATAATTTTTTCTTTGTTTTATTATTTTATTTTATTTTATTTAGACAATTTTACTAGTTTCTAGTGTTCCAACTACTGTTGAAATTTGTATTTAATGCATGCTGTGTCTACTGTTTTAGGATGTACAGACATATAGCGTTTTTTTAAGCTTTGAATTGTTAAATTTTATTGCTGTACCATCCGGTTTGTAGAAAGAAAAGCCTAAGGCAGTGATTTTTTTCTGTTACAGGAGTCTATAGGCCTCATGACCACAAGTGCTGGGATCCCAGTGGAGATAAGAGATACATACACAATGAACTCTGATATATTGTCTAACAGATTCTATCTAGATTCAGCAGTTCATTTAGATAGAGAACGCATACCTGAGCGACTCGTACACGCCAAAGGCGCAGGAGCCCTAGGTTACTTTGAAGTTTATCACGATGTCTCCAAGTACACTAAAGCAGACGTGTTTAATGAAGTGGGAAAGAAAACACCTATAGTTGCTAGATTTTCACCGAGTCTACCGAATCGTGGAGGCAGCGATCTCATCAGAGACATAAGAGGCTTTGCTGTTAAATTCTATACCAAAGAAGGAAACTTAGATTTGCTCGGATTGCAAATTCCTGTGTTTTTTTTGAGAGATCCAGTTTTATTTCCGACGTTTACTCGTACTTTTAAAAGGAACCCTAAAACTAATCTCCTAGATAATACCGCAGTGTGGGATTTCCTAACCCTAAACCCAGATTCGATGCACAGTTTCCTCTGGGTTTTGTCGGACTACGGTATACCAAACGGATATCGAAAGATGGACGGGTTTCCAATTCACACCTACCTTCTCACAAATAAACATGGTGACAAGTATTACGTTAGATTCAATTTCAGAACCGAACAAGGAATCGAATGTATCACCACGGACAGGGCAAGGGAAATTCAAGGTCGCGATATCGACTACTTCACTAGAGATTTATACAACGCAATTGAAAATAAAACGTATCCAGCATGGTTATTAGAAATGGATGTGATGTCCGGCGAAGACATAACTAAATGTAACTTTGACCCGTTTGATGTGACTAGGCAATGGCGGGAGAGGAGCTACCATACTGTTCCGATTGGCCGTATGGTGTTAACCAAAAATCCTGACAATTTCTTCAGAGTAGTAGAACAGGTATCATTTGACCCCCTTAACCTAGTTCCTGGAATTCCTGGTCCCCAGGACACGTTATTTAGGGGCCGCCATTTGCTATATCGAGATGGAGCAAACTATAGATTAGGAATAAATAATGCGAAAATAGAAGTAAACTGTCCCAAATACGCAAAAACCTACAATCGTGATGGACATGCCCCTGTTAAAGACAATATGGGAGATGCTCCAAATTATTACCCTAATTCGTTCCACGGACCTATGCCTTTCATTGACGAAGACCGTCCGAAAGAACGTCTAATGACTTTCGGAAGGGCGGCTGTAGATTTGCAATCAGCTGCTGATTTCTATAACCATTATGTGGCCGGGGAAAGTCACAGACAAAGGCTAGCGATGAATGCAGCGGAGACACTTGCTACTGTTACTCCTCCAGTGCTTCAGAGAGCGCTCAAGCTGTTGACGCTTATTGATCCTGATTTAGGAAAGAGAGTGAATCGGGCATTGCCTGCGGCTAGGCAGAATGCTATGCATTAAAGAATTGTCAAAATACTTGAAGGGTAATTTTTTTAACATACACGTCAAAGGAAATGCAAAACTTTGCGCAATAATCTAAAGATCGCCGGTTTTTACTGCGATTTTCATTTAAAGTAGTAGTAAGTGCAAAATCTTAAGAGATTATTCTGACCTTTTTTAAAATAAATTAGTATTAAGCTGTTTATGATCGTCATCGTCAATTCTCTCCATCATTTTTTTTCACTTGTTTTTAAATTATGTAAAGTTAAATGAATACTAATTTACAATTGAGATGCAATAATTGCGCCGTTGTGCAATGAATGCAGTTTTATGAAACAGGAAGCATCTAATATTCTTTTTGCTGTGTTTTTGTTTTAATAATTATCAAAACTATGATAGACATTTCCTTTGGGCGTGTAAAATATCTGAAAATGTATTTAATTATTCAAGAAATTATTTCACTTATCAGATATTTTAGTTTCATAGATTTCATATAGATTTCATAGATTTATGTTACAATGTTAAATCACACAAACCAAATAGACCTCCGCATATATGATCCACGAACTATAAGCTAACACTCACGGTAGTCCTGACTGAAATTCGCTTGCATTTTTGATACGTGCCTTTGTGTGGTGGGAATTCAATTCGCGAGCTTGGTTTCGTAGTCAAATATTGTAACTAGCGTTTCAACCATGCAGTACAAAATTACGAACAACGGAGATTAAAATGTAACTACATCGTTTTTACAAAGCGCTGCAGTGTTGAATAAAATTTTGTATCTTGACTTCGAAAGTGGTTAGACGCTTAATGCA
This sequence comes from Acleris cristana, assembly GCA_948252455.1. Taxonomy (NCBI): domain Eukaryota; kingdom Metazoa; phylum Arthropoda; class Insecta; order Lepidoptera; family Tortricidae; genus Acleris; species Acleris cristana. Next base: position 13,100,160 of record OX411783.1, on the reverse strand, counting down.
ACATCATGATGACAGATTTTTGATTTAATAAATAAATTTGATGGTTCTGATGTTGTTTTAATATTTGCACTGAATTAATCTAGCAGCAACAGCAAAAGGAACTGAGATGAATAGATTAATCGGGTAAATAAATCTAAGTATAGTAAGTAGGACAGCATTTACACAAATACTTTTTTTTTTTGGGAACATATTTGATTATGGTAGATAAAAACAAAGTTTAATGAAGACCTAAGTTATAAACATATCTAATCTAATCTAATTAATTAGCCTATTTAGTGTCGCACTGCCGGGCAAGGCCTTCCCCTATTTCTCCAGTTTGAGGGCCCTGTCGTCGTCGTCATCGTTTCTATTCGTTTCGTTTTAAAAGATAAAGATAAAAAAGATAAAAGATGTTTATTCAGTAAGTAGGCCGCACGGGCACTTTTACACGTCAATAATCTACCAGCGCTTCGCAAGAGACCACTGCTGAGAAGAAACGCCGCAAGAAACTCAACAGTCAGTCGTTTTTTAAACATTTCTTATGATATGATATTATACAACGAAAAATAAAACTTAACCTAGTATTATATAAAACAATGAATGTAACAAAAATATGTCTATATATATCATGCGTAGTTGAGCAGGAAAATGTGTCAAAACTCAAAATTTCTACAAGAACTCATAAATAGTAAATATAAGAAATAAATAAAAATTAAAAATTATACTTACCTATGACGGTGCAAAACAACACATAATTAGTTTCGATACATTCCCCTACAGAAACCGTGTCCCCTAGACAATACACAATGTTTATATATTGGTATGATTAGGTTATTATTAAGATATTTAGGTGTTTAATTTAGGCCAAGCATTTTTATCTGTTAGATAGTCTTCGACCCTATAGTAAGCTTTAGACATCAACGACTTTTTCAAGTAATTTTTAAGTACTGGAAATGGTAACTTTAAAACTTCGTCAGGTAATTTATTATAGAAATGAATGCATTGACCTACAAATGATTTATATACCTTACGGACACGAAATTTTTTAATAGCAATTTTATTCTTATTTCTTGTATTCAAATTATGTATGTCACAATTCTTAATAAAAGAGTCTTGATTTTTAATGACATAAATAATATTCTCATAAATAAATTGTGATGCTACTGTCAAAATATTAATTTCTTTAAATAATAATCTTAAGGAATCACGGGAGTTTAGGTTATATATAGAACGAATGGCTCTTTTTTGTAACACGAAAATAGTTTGTATGTCAGCAGCTTTTCCCCAAACAAGAATACCGTACGACATAACACTATGAAAATAACTATAATAAACTAAGCGAGCTGTCTCAACATTGGTAAGTTGTCTAATTTTCCTAACAGCATAAGCTGCCGAACTTAATTTACCTGCTAGTACTGCTAAATGGGGACTCCATTGCAAGTTTTTGTCTATAGTTATTCCTAAGAAAAGTGCCTTATCCACCATTTCCAAACACTCATCATTTAGAAAAATACTAGATTCTACCGGTCTAACATTAGGCAAAGCGAACCTAACACATTTAGTTTTCTTAGCATTAAGTAGCAAATTGTTACTAGTAAACCAATTAAGTACTTTACCTAGCGTCGCGTTTAACCTACTATAATCAACGGATTTTCGGTCTACCTTGAAGATCAATGATGTATCATCAGCAAATAGCACAATATCGCAAAGGTTAACTACCGCGGGTGGTAAGTCATTTATATAAACGAGAAATAAGAAAGGACCTAATATAGAGCCCTGTGGCACACCCAGTTTAACAGCCGCTCCAATGGACTTTGTTTGGTTTACAACAACCGTTTGTGTTCTATCACTAAGATATGAAGACATAAGATTTAGAGAATTATTTGACAGACCATAATGTTCTAATTTTAATATAAGAGTCGCGTGATCTACACAATCAAAAGCTTTGGAAAGGTCACAAAAAATTCCTATTGCATCACAAGATGTCTCCCAAATATTGTATATATATTTAATGAGTATAGATGCTGCATCAGTTGTGGATCGTCCTCTGGTGAAGCCGAACTGATTACTGTTAAGCAGTTTATTTCTATTGAAGTGACCTAACATATCTTTTAACATTACATATTTTTAAACCAATCGCGTCACTGGTAGATGACATGATACGAAAAGTCACGTGATCTACCAGTGAAGCGATTGTTTAAAAACGAAACGAATAGAAACGCTAGTTAGCCTAGTGCATCTTGGCAGGGCCCTCTGGATAGAATTTATAGATATCGCGCCGCCGTCTTCCTTTTGGTCTGTCTCTACTCCGACTGCCGTTACTTAATTGGGATCTAGTCGATCTTGATAACTGATAACATATCTATTTCTGAATAAATCACAAGTAGCTGACGGGAGCGCATTAATCTTGTAAATGTTATTAACTAATTATGTATCTCTCACGCTCTCCGAGATTTTGTAGCCAAATGCAATCAAATGCAAAGGGTCATCAAAACCTCGTTATGGATGATTTTACTTTAAGAGGTAATAAACAATGCACATACATACATTAGGTATGCTATGTAGGTTTTGTCTGTACATGCAGACATGTTCTTATTTAGACGCGGCTTAAAAAAGAGTATTCACTGTAAGGTAACAACTTCGCTGTGCTCCTGGCATTGCTGATGTTTCTGGGCGACGGACGTGACTGCTTACCATCAGGTGGTAACACGTAATTCTTCGACATGCAGCCCCAATCCGAAAATTATATATTCTTAAAATAAACAAATCTAAACACATTATTAATAACTTATTTAAGTAAAAGTCAAAACATTGTCAACATCATCTCCGAAACTAGTAAAAATCGCTGAAGATACATAGTTAAATCGATAGCTTTCCAGCTACTCTATCAGCCCTCGGCGGGTTAACGTCGATTTACAGGACACCCTGTATAACTATATATTTCGATAGCTCGATGGTTCGATTTTCTCGTGACCGGCGATCGTATAGAGGCGGTCAATAGTACAGAAGACATTTTTGTAACTCTTCGTGATCATAGCTATCTCGGATATGTAAAAGGCTTTTTAAAGAAGCCATATTTGGCGAATATAGGATTTAACTCTAAACTCTAAATTGCTAGGTAAGGTATTCAAAACAACCACAATACAAAATCTTCATCCTCCAAATGTCATATAAGGTCAACCACCAAAACTCAAACTTAGGCTGGCCACTATTTACTTTTTTGGAGCTTTATTCTACTCGGTAAAACCTTTCTTTGGACACGTTATCGATGTCAATGTTACGGTAGCTCTTATTTACTTGACAGCAATTTCTATTTTTATTTTATTATGGCGGCCGAGTTCAAAACAATACGATAACATGTTAATAGCAATATAGATTTATCGCATACAATAGAGCCTCTGTTTACCAGTAACAAAGTCTTGTTATGACGTGACGGACGTTTACAAAACGAAAACACTCAGGTGTGTGTCGAATATTCCTCTTCTACTTCGCCAAATAATGTGGTCACCATCCTTAGTTTGAATTCCGTTAACAGAGCATAAAACAATAACATCGATAATATACGTTTTAAATATGAATGTGGAGGGCTAGAGTGGAACGGGAGACCTAATAATATAAGTAGATGGATGGAATGTGTAAAAAGCGAGATGAAAAAAAAGGGTGTGAATACTGTGATGATTGCTGATATAGGAAATAATTTTTCTAAAGCCTTTCCGACACTAACGACGGATTAATTGCAGGTTATAATCATCAAACACTTAATCGCAACCAAAATCCTAATTAACAGGATATCCATCATCCTGCTTTGTATTAAATTATATTATAATTATAACGGAATCAAACACTCGCTCTGATTGCAACAGAACGTACGCGTTTGCGATATGGCCTTATATTTGTTATTATTTCTGTTTTATTTATTGGAAAATAATTGTGTGGTTAGTTATGATTACAAGAACATTACACTGGATGCGGCTTCGCGGCAGTTGTATAATTTCAAAATGGAACACCGGGTGCGTATTTTCTTATAGTATTAAGTAAATTACTTTTGCGTAGGAATCGAAGTATATATACACTAACTAGCAAGGGTTAGGATATTTGAATCGTTTCATTAAGGTTTAGCAAAACGACATAGATAATGTAAACATCTCAATCTGTATGAAAACCAGCCGTGACACTTTTTGCTACCAATCCGCAGTGGCGTAGCGTGGGTTTGCGCCGCCCGGGGCCTACCAGAAATTCGCCGCCCCCTATTTTTAACCGACTTTAAAAAACCAGGAGGTTCTCAATTCATCGGGTTTTTTTTTAATGCATATTCCCTGATAATATAATAATATAATATTTTCCGTATGCCGCCCTGTTTTGTCTGCCGCCCGGGGCCATGGCCCCCCCAGCCTCCCCCACGCTACGCCACTGCAATCCGGACACACCAAGAGAAGATAATTTTCCATTTTCCGCGTAAAATAGATTCAAAGTCGTGACTTTTTTGGGCTATTGCAGTTTATTATCATTACCACGCAACGAGGTATTTTCTTAATTTTCACGGCCGACCGGCTGCAACAACAGGCGCGCGGAACGTCAGTAGCGACTGCCAACCCCGACGATTCGTCGGGGTTTAAGTTCGGATTCGAACACGCGAAGTAGATGCATTTGCGTTATCTATGTGTATTTATATTTGTGGCAAAACGTCATTTTGTATTTTAGTCTCTAAGTGTTGAGATATTGCACAATTCTCTGTTGTCTACATACATTGGTTTTATCTTGCGAAAAATATATATTTATGCAAGTAACATTTTATAAAGTCTCTGTTAATAATAGCCGTTTTTTTTGTAAAAATAAATATCTTGACTTGTGCACTTATGACAAATAAACAAAAAAGTATGATTAATTTTGGTTACATTTTGTGTTAACTTTCACCAAAAGAACGGCTCGTGAACTGTCAGTATACTTTATTTAATACAAAATATGACTACGTAGATTATGTTATTTAATAATAAGTGCTTACTCGACATTATTTAAGTTATTTTGTTAACAGTTTAATGCGATTTAATAAGAAAAGTGTTAAAATATATTCTTCCAAAAGGCCTTTCTTTAACGAAAAGAAACATATGTGACGGTTTCATCAAAATAAAAATAGAAACCGGCCAAGTGCCTCGGACTCGCGCACTGAGGGTTCCGTATTTAAGATATACCGCAAAACGATATAAATCAAAACTTACAAACCAGAAAATTGAAAAAAAAAACTTTTGAAATGTGCAGATTACGCCCTTTTATATGACATTTAATTTTGCTACAATCGAACCATTTTCATTTTTTAATCCCCCATTCTAGACCCCTTTTCAATTATTTACAAAATTAATTCATATTTTTAGGGTTCCGTACCAAAATGGTACAAAAGGAACCCTTATGGTGAGACTTCGTTGTCTGTCTGTCTGTATGTCACAGCAGGTTTTCTCAGCAACTACAAATGCTACCAACTTGAAATTTGGCATAGTTGTACAACTTGCTTGCCCGCATCTATTTGTAGTAAAAAAAATATGAAATTAATTTTATTAATAATTGAAAAGGGGTCTAGAATGGGGGGTTCAAAAATGAAAGTGGTTCGATTATAGCAAATGGGGTGTCATATGAAATGTCTTAATCTGCACCTTTCAAAACTATTTTTATGAAAATTTTCTGCGATGTACTTTTTGATTTATAGCCAAAAATGTACAAAAAATGACCGTTCCCCCCCTTATCTCCGAAGTTTAATAATCAAAAATTCTGAAAAAAATCCTAACGTATAGATAATTACTTATTTTTTCTGGGAAAAATAAAATAAAGTGTTCATTATTTACAGTTTTTGAGAAATAACAAAAAAACTAAGAAAATCTGTATTAAAATTTAGGCTAGTCAAAATCGACCTTATTACCTGGAAAATAAAGCTTATAACAAAATGAGTATTTTCTTTTGCGGTTACCAAGCATATTATCTTCAATACGGAACCCTCGGTGCGCGAGTCCGACTCGCACTTGACCGGTTTTTTACTTAAAACAGACACGGGTAAGCAAGTTATACAATTATGCCAAATTTCAAGTTGATAACAGTTAGAGTATAGACAGACAGAAATCATAAGGGTTCCTTTTTACCATATTGGTACGGAACCCTAACAAACTCATTCTCGTTCCAAAAATCGATATAGTTGAGTATTTTTAAAGCGCTGTTAGATAGAACGAGATATGTCAGTCTGAGTCTACAATCAAAGCTAGCGCTCAGAATATGTTGTTTATTTGTTCTATATTTTGCTGTAAAATTGTTGTAAGTTGGTGTTTACTTTGGTGTAAGTTGTACTACCTTAAGAACAGACGTGGTTTGTAGGATGGCTTTTTACCGTTAGTGAGTATGTTTCGTACAACCATCCCGTTTAGTGCTACATACATACATACATAAACTCACGCCTTCATTCCCAGAGTGGGGTAGGCAGAGCCACAAACTCACCAACAACTCCAAAAACTTGTTGATAATTCTGTGACCACATTTTGCACAACCAGGCTAAGATGTTATCCAGTGTATTAGTGCTACATAATTTTGGACAAATGCATTCTATATGACTTTGAGATTTAGTTTGTAAGATATATCACAAAATATGTTTGTCTGCGTTGAATGAACCCAAAACATGAACATTGCGAGGCCTCCTGTCACAGGTATTACTATACTTACTAGGAGGTCTCAACCTATACAATTTTAGTAACCTGAATTTCTAACAAAAATAAACATGTTTCATTTTTTTTCATTTTTCATGAACAACTTGTATAATTTCAAATATTTAGGAATGCAAAGCCTAAGGCAGTGATTTTTTTCTGTTACAGGAGCCTATTGGCCTCATGACCACAAGTGCTGGGATCCCAGTGGAGATAAGAGATACACACACAATGAACTCTGATGTATTGTCTAACAGATTCTATCTAGATTCAGCAGTTCATTTAGATAGAGAACGCATACCAGAGCGACTCGTACACGCCAAAGCCGCAGGAGCCCTAGGTTACTTTGAAGTTTATCACGATGTCTCCAAGTACACAAAAGCCGACGTGTTTAATGGAGTTGGGAAGAAAACACCTATAGTTGCTAGATTTTCACCGAGTCGACCGAATCTTGGAGGAAGCGATCTCATCAGAGACACAAGAGGCTTTGCTGTTAAATTCTATACCAAAGAAGGAAACTTAGATTTCCTCGGGTTGCAAATTCCTGTGTTTTTTTTGAGAGATCCAGTTTTATTTCCGACGTTTATTCGTACTTTTAAAAGGAACCCTAAAACTAATCTCCTAGATAATACCGCGGTGTGGGATTTCCTAACCCTAAACCCAGATTCGTTGCACAGTTTCCTCTGGGTTATATCGGACTACGGTATACCAAACGGATATCGAAAGATGGACGGGTTTCCAATTCACACCTACCTTCTCACAAATAAACATGGTGACAAGTATTACGTTAGATTCAATTTCAGAACCGAACAAGGAATCGAATGTATCACCACGGACAGGGCAAGGGAAATTCAAGGTCGCGATATCGACTACTTCACTAGAGATTTATACAACGCAATTGAAAATAAAACGTATCCAGCATGGTTATTAGAAATGGATGTGATGTCCGGCGAAGACATAACTAAATGTAACTTTGACCCGTTTGATGTGACTAGGCAATGGCGGGAGAGGAGCTACCATACTGTTCCGATTGGCCGTATGGTGTTAACCAAAAATCCTGACAATTTCTTCAGAGTAGTAGAACAGGTATCATTTGACCCCCTTAACCTAGTTCCTGGAATTCCTGGTCCCCAGGACACGTTATTTAGGGGCCGCCATTTGCTATATCGAGATGGAGCAAACTATAGATTAGGAATAAATAATGCGAAAATAGAAGTAAACTGTCCCAAATACGCAAAAACCTACAATCGTGATGGACATGCCCCTGTTAAAGACAATATGGGAGATGCTCCAAATTATTACCCTAATTCGTTCCACGGACCTATGCCTTTCATTGACGAAGACCGTCCGAAAGAACGTCTAATGCTTTTCGAAAGGGCGGCTGTAGATTTGCAACCAGCTGCTAATTTCTATAACCATTATGTGGCCGGGGAAAGTCACAGACAACGGCTGGCGATGAATGCAGCGGAGACACTTGCTACTGTTACTCCTCCAGTGCTTCAGAGAGCGCTCAAGCTGTTGACGCTTATTGATCCTGATTTAGGAAAGAGAGTGAATCGGGCATTGCCTGCGGCTAGGCAGAATGCTATGCATTAAAGAATTGTCAAAATACTTGTAGGGTATTTTTTTTCAACATACACGTCTAAGGAAACGAACAACTTTGCGCAATAAACTAAAGGTCGCCTGTTTTTGCTGCGATTTATGTTTAAAGTAGTAGTTGGTGTAATATCTTAGGAGATTCGGACATTTCTTTAAAATAAATTAATATTTAGCTGTTTATGATCGTCATCGTCAATTCTCTTTACCATTTTTTTTCACTTATTTTTAAATTATGTAAAGTTAAATGAATACTAATTTACAATGTAGATGCAACTATTGCGCCGTTGTGCAATGAATGCAGTTTTATCAAACAGGAAGCATTTATTATTCTTTCTGCTGTGTTCGCACACGGAATAAAATTGTTAATCTTGTCGGTTTCCTAATATTGTTTGAACAATTATCAAATCTAAATTAGAAATTTCCTCTGGGCGTATAAAATATCTGAAAATGTATTTAAGTATCAATAATTAGATATTTTAGTTTCATTGCATTATGTGGTTCGCGGATCTCGTGTGGATTTCATATAAGTAGTATATTACAATGTTAAATCACGCAAACCAAATAGACCTCCGCATATATGATCCACGAACTCTAAGCTAACACTCACGGTAGACCTGACTGAAATTCGCTTGCATTTTTGATACGTGCTTTTGTGTGGTGGGAATTCAATTTGCGAGCTTGGTTTCGTAGTCAAATATTGTAACTAGCGTTTCAACCATGCAGTACAAAATTACGAATAACGGAGATCAAAATGTAACTACATAGGTTTCACAAAGCGCTGCAGTGTTGAATGAAATTTTGTATCTTGTCTTCGAAGGTGGTTAGGTTAGTGGTTAATAAATAAAATGGTCGGCTCTGATGTTGTTTTATTATCTACACTGAATTAATCTTACAGCAACAGCAAAAGGAACTGAGATGAATAGATTAATCGGGCAAATAAGTCTATAGTTACACATATACTGTTAATGTTGTATCTTATTTCGTAAATACATTCGTTTTAGTAGATAAACATAAAGTATACAGGGTGAAATCTGGGTCGTGATACAAATGATCACCTCTGTGTTCTACCCACGAATATGAACAACTTTCACTATGGGACCAACTGTGAAATCACGAAGGAAAAATCAGCTGTTTCATACATTTTGATCGAATACCTACGTATTGAACTTTTCTATGAAACAGCTGTTTTTTTTTTCGTGATTTCACAGTTGGTCCCATAGCGAAAGTTGTTCATATTCATGGGTAGAACACAGAGGTGATCATTTGTACCACGACCCAGATTTCACCCTGTATAAAGAGTAAAGACCTAAGTAATAAATATGTCCAATCTAATTAGCCTATTTAGTGTCGCACTGTCGGGCAAAGGCCTCCTCCCATTTCTCCAGTCTGGATTGAATTTATCGAAATCGCCCCACTGCCGTGTTGCTTTTGGATTGCCCCTACTCCCACTCCGTTACTTAATTAGAATTTAGTCGGTCTTGATAACATATCTATGTCTGAATAAATCACTAGTTGCTGACGGGAGCGCATTAATCTTGTAAATGTTATTATGTATCTCTCTCGCTCTCCGAGATTTTGTAGCCAAATGCAATAATATGACGGTGTGCCCCAACTAGTGTTGGGGTATTTCAGTCTATTCCCAAAGGTGGCTGCGTTTGAACTAAAAATCCGAGATTCCGAATGCCACAAAACCACCCTCCAACAGACTTACTGGGAAAAAATATACTCTGGCCCTTTATTCCAACTTGTTTTAGCCCAATTTCCATCTATATCGATACACACTGCTGACGTTATGAGAGCTCTTAAGTTAAGGGAATAAGAGCTATGATAACGTCAACATTATGTTTTTGATGCTTATCGAAGTAAGATGGGACTTAACAGATGTGCGTGGAGCTCTAACTTTATAAGAGAACTTACACTTTTAGCGAATAATTGTCCTCAGGTCGCGTGTGATATAGATGGCACTTTTAGCGAATAATTGGCCTCGCGTGTGATATACATGGATTTATTTCTGTAATAGGCCCACGAAAGTGTTCATTAATAACCTGGATATTGGTGAAATATACTTAACAGTATTGAAAGCCATTAATTAAAATACCTAGAGTTAGAATTAAAAGTAAGATGGGATAGTACATTGTTGGAGGATCTGGAGTCAGGGTTTATTTGGGATCATCGTAGAATGGTCTTTCAGTATTCTCGTTACCACTTCATCTTTGCAAATAGTTTTTGAGTTAATGACATAACTAAGGAAGCCCTGAATGCAGCTGGTGATTAATTACAAGCGGACCATGTGCTTGGCAACTTCCAGGCAGTGTATTATCAAACCTGTCGAAAGATTATCACTGGGCGAATATTTGGACGTTTCAACCGCCGTCATTATCGTCTTCAAAAATAGTGATAACAACCGGCAATGCATAATGTAAGTCGAAGTAAGTTTATTTTTCTTACGGGAACATTCAAAAGAAAGAGAAACTTGTTAATATTGTATGGAATAATATGCGAAGACGACAAGAATTTGATACGCCGCAGAATCATCCCATAATTTATGAACAGAGTTGAGATAAAAATAACCAATTTACAGGACTGTAGGAGATGGATTTTTTCATTATTTTTTAATAAATTTTCTTTTTACAAATAATTTTTCATCTCTTTGCCTTTATTGTCTTGAAAACTATCTCGTTTCCACATTTGCATTGTAGGTAATTAATAAAGTTTTATTACATCTATTCTCATTCTTTTAAAACCAGCATGAAATTTAATTATTGAACTAACTTTTACGAATATCAACTAGCTACTGAGAAACAGCAACTTAATTTAAGTTTTTTAATGTAATATTAACTTAGATGAACTCTTGAAAACGTTAAAAGGAGAAAAGATGTTAAGTTAAAATGATAAAGTGGCATCAAAACCAAATTTTCTTTATGGATGATTTTACTTTAAGTGGCAATAAACAATGCACATACCTACATTTATTATGCTACGTATGTTTTCTCTGTACAGTACATGTAGACATATCCTTCTTTAAACGCGGCTTAAAGAGAGTGTTCACTGAGAGGCAACAACTTCGCTGTTCCACTGGCATTGTTGATGTTTATGGTTGATGGTGACTGCTCACCATCAGATGGTCAACACATTCTTCGACATGCAGCCCCAATTCGAACATTACATATTCTGAAAGATAAACAAATCTAAAGACATTGTTAATAGCAAAAGAGGCCACCTATGGCGCCCAGCCCCCACAAGAATGAAAACGGATGGCTTTATGTGCTCCCGTGCGAAGAATGTCAGATGGAGATTGTTCGCGCGCGCCTTTATGGCAGCGTCAAATTCAATTAATTGCTGTTTACTCTAAAACCACAACATTTATTGAAAAAATGGTTTGCCAGGATTAAGAAGTTACGTATACTCAACTACTGAATCGAAAATCATCGTTAAAGATTATAGGGTTTCGAAGATTCGACCAAAAAAATGCAAAAAAGGTGTCATGTTTGAAAAAAGAACCTATCGAGGATTTTATTCCTAATCGTGTTTTCACGTTTGCCAGTCTCAAGCAAATATGATCTAGTTTAATACATCTAAAGAAGAGATACAAAGGCATTATGGTTATTGAGATCCAGATCGCGGAACACTGCAAACTTTATCATAGGTGGCCTGTTGTTTGTTTGTTTTAGGGCCTGTTTCACAATCGTCAAGTAACGCGTATCTGACACATAAATTTAGCCCTTTCCTTTTCTTACACTTGAACATAGACAAGGAGAGAGATAACTTTAACGGGCTCATAAATTTACTAGTCGATTGTGAAACAGGCCCTTACTTAAGTAAAAGTTGAAACACTGTCAACATCATCATTCACTTTTTTCAGGTATCTTTATCGTGCGACATATTATCGACCGTGTTTTCAGTAGCACCCCGTGAAAATACAGGAAATTGCTTCACGTTAAACGTTATAAACAGTCTATTTTTAGCGAGTTATTTATAAAGGTTTGTCTGACGCTGAGACGCGAATAATTCTGAATGAGTTTTAGATGTGTAGGTGTCATGTGTTTACAAAACGTCTCACTATAGAGCAAAATGGTCTGTTTAAAACGTAATGGCAGTAATGCTGTACGAGCCAAGTGGAAGTCGGACTCGTTCACTGAGGGTTCCGTATTTATGCAGCTAATTACTATTAAATATGAAGATAAATATTGTAACAAGACACTTGTAGACAAGTTGCCCATCCTCTAGTATCTAATAAGAATAGAGCGCCAACGTCTAGTAAATGATTTGTTTACCACGTTATACACCTAAGTATTAACAAAACGCATCTGGTTGGCCACTAGTTCAGCCCCCGGCCACGTGTCGCTGGCGGTCTAAAGCGGTTTGTTCCGTGCCTGTTGTTTTGGAAAACCGGGCCGCGTTCACTGATGATTGGTGTACTCCAGTATAAACTAGGAAATGGTGATTAAAATTATTAATATCAAATTCGGTATGGTCTCTTTCTTTCGTAGAATTGGTCTTAGTAAATAGGAGAAACGATCCAAAACAGTAACTACCCTTTAGACCATTTTTTTAAGCCCTAAAAAATCTGCTAGCCCATGATCCTAGAGCTAAGTGCTATGGACTATAATTTAATTACTTACATCTATTTCTTGTCCTCTATTTGTCGTCTGTGATTGAAATAATTTCGTAATGATCACATTAGCATTGTTTAGTTATGTTTGTTTATTAACTGCACTGCAGACATCAATATGGTCAGGAAAAGACCAACATCTACATTTATAAAGATAACAAATAATTTACCGCCCACTCGATTCTCAAGTTCCAAAGGAGTCAATAAAACAAGTGAATGTCAAACCGATATTTCAACCAATCCAATTATCACGCCGTCCATTGAAGATATACTGCGGATATTTGAAGGTGAGAGTTACGGGGCCGGAGTGGAATAACCCCATTGTCTCGACCTGGGTCCACTGTAGTGTGACTTAGTGTACACATACTATATTTATGTTATATACAAGTGTGATGGAGTGGGTGAAGTGACAATGGGAGGCCTAAAACGAAGTAAAAACCCATTTTTGTTTTAAAAGAATCGCTTAAATATTAAAAAAAAATGTGGTCCTAATGCCAAACATAGAACTAGGTTTTGAACTATGGGTACTAGACAACAATGTATACCTACATATTAATGGTAATAATACATAGAAAATGTCTTCTATGATTAGGAGAGCTATATTAGGCCCCCTGACAGGAAGAAATCACAACCGCCCTTGAATATCAGCAACTCAAGAAGAAAAGAGCATTTATTAAACTCGCGATACCAATGAATGCTTTGTAAAATTCTTACTTTTTCTGTAATTCATTGATCTTTGGTACATCCATAGCATTTTTTCTATATTTTTCATCACCATCATCATATTTTTTTTACTCCTAGTAAATTCTGATCGTTTATTTTAACAATAGTTTATGGGACAGTCATTCTGAAATACACAGTTAGGAAAAAATATATGATGATGATGAGTGAAAGAATAACCAGAATTATGTTGCTATTTTGTTTCATTTATTTTTTTATTTTTACTAACAAAACTTGGAGCGATCACTAGTATACGGAAAAAGCATCGATAATTGAGTTTATCGATATAGGCAATCTCTAGCTGTCATTTAATTTTGCCCCGTATATTCCTAGGTCTGAACAGCAGTTAAGTACTCTTACTGCCGCAATTAAATTCAACGCTTGTTTAGTGACGTGTTGTCTTATTCTATTGCTATAGCAAAGAAAGTTACAGCAGCGACTTTAATCACGCATTAAACTTAATTGACGTCTCTGAGTGCGGCAGTAACTGGGTACAGTCAACAGCATAAATAAGTGATCATTTATATACCTTGTCACTTTAACGTCGTGTTTGAAATGTTATACAAAATTGTGAAATGATTGAAAGCGACAAGATACATAAATGATCACTTATTTATGCTGGTGACTGTACAAGCCTTTACATTATCATTATCTACTGGATTGATTCAAAACTAACTACATAATGAACTTGAGTAAAAACTTGTAAAAAATCCTACTCTAATGAGTTTACATAACTAAGTAGGTGCTCACACTAATTACAGGGCTGTGGCAAAATATTTTTTTTTGACAGATTGGCTGATGTCTCTGTCACTGTTACTCAAGGAAGTTACTGATATTGACAAATTAATTCGATTTTAAGCACACAATGGCTTACTAAGGTAAATTGTACGATTATTTCCTTCGTTTAAAATCACGCTAATTTCGTTACTTAAGTACTTAATTGCGTCTTTGATGGGGCACCGAGTCTTTTGTAAAAAAAATTGTAGCGGTTAGCCTTTTCTTACAAATCAGTGCGGTAAGAGTGAAAGAAATAGCAGTCTCAACGTTTCCAACTTGGCTGTAGAATAGGCTCCTTTGTTTTTAGTACCATTTTTAGCAGAAAACTCGTAAATTACAGGCCTGCCAAGAGACTGGCTGAAATTGGCGCTCGACAAAGTCGGAACGGTGAAAAAAATACACGTCTTCATTATTTAGCGTCGAAAACACAATGTCGTACAGTGCGATAGCTCTAAAAAGGTACTTGGGGTTTGTATTTGTCTCTCATTCATTCTCGTATGCTCTTAGCGAGTGAGAGAGAAGTACAAAATCGAAGTGCTTACAGACTGTATATTTTTTAAACCCGACGTAAAAAAAAGGTTTTGTAATTTTAACGTGTGTTTCTGTGTGCCTATACATCTGTGTCTCTAGCATTGTAGCTCTAAATCGACACGACATATATACGATATCATGTTAAAAGTAATATAATTTTCCCGAATAGATCTAAGCCCAGCTCTAGTTGTATTACAATGCGTCGGTTATTTTTTCAATTAACTTAAGGCACTACAGTAAACACTACAGTACTTACTGCCGCACTCAGAGACGTCAATTAAATTTAACGCTTGTTTAGTGACGTGTTGTCTTATTCTATTGCTATAGCAAAGAAAGTGACAGCAGCTACTTTAATCATGCATTAAATTTGATTGACGTCTCTGAGTGCGGCAGT
This sequence comes from Acleris cristana, assembly GCA_948252455.1. Lineage (NCBI taxonomy): Eukaryota > Metazoa > Arthropoda > Insecta > Lepidoptera > Tortricidae > Acleris > Acleris cristana. Next base: position 13,084,871 of record OX411783.1, on the reverse strand, counting down.
TAGTTAGTAGTAGTTAAGTTCAAATGGCGACCTTAATGCTCAATGACATTCTCTACCAGTCAAACAAGCAAAAACCTGCGGCCGGTGCCATGAAAATTTGCGTTCAAAATCCAATTTTAAACTAGCATGATCATATTTAATCCATTGCTTTTTAATCAAAGAGTGTCGCTTGTTAATAGAGATGAAATACTTAGTTTTACTATGTCATTGTGTATTTTTCTATACCCATGTGTTAATGTGTTTGCAAATCAACGGTTTTCTTTTCCAGTCTAGAGTCAAGATGTAAATACTGCTTCTGTTTTCTAACGACTCTAAACGTATGAAGTTGACATAATTAAGCGGCGACACGATCTGTCATCAGCTTTCGTTAATCCTATTTTGTCGCTTTTCGAAAATCGCCGACTTAGCGTAATGCATCTTGACTATACTCTGATTATTATAAGATATTGCCTGTGACAGTACTGTTCGTAATTTCAATCACTTACACAAGCGAGGTATTTAAAAAGAGGCGATTCATTATTTAAATTCCTGGACGGCGTCGCTATTTTCGTCCCAATGTAGTATTTATGTAAAGTTAAAGAAATAAGTGTAATAAGCGTTTATATGAGCTGTCACAGGCATCATCTTAGAATAATCAGAGTATAGGTAGGTAGGTTGACCCATATAATATACTAATATATGAGGAGTGTTTAAGATAAGTAGGCACACACCCAAAGGTCGTTATAAAAGCCATAGCATCGTTAATATTTGGTTTGGAGTGATGCCCTACTTTCCGATGAGACACGAAAAATGATTTTCTGTATGAAATATTTTCACGTGTATTTTCCGTCCTTTGAAGTGGCGTAAGCCCTTCCCACACAATCCCTGCGCGGCTTTCTGGCCGGCCCTTTGGCATGCTTTATGAATATATTAGATACAAATTTAAACGAGTACGGTGACCTTTCGAAAAAGACGAGCAGAAGTTACTTATTTTAACAAGACTTTATTGTCGCAGCAATATTTCTGTTTGCTATAGGAGCATGATTTCTAAGTGTTTTATGAGTATAGTCGAAACCAATGGTTTTTGTATACATCTTAAAAGAATTGTGAAGCGACACCTAAATTGCGCAGTAGTCAAAAGTAAATACGTAGAAATATATACGTAGAAATACATTAAAAAGAAGGAATATATACTAGTAAAATTATAATTAAATACATTCCTAATCAAATAAATACATATAATATATAAGTACCTAAGTATGAGAAGTAGGAAGGACACACATAGTCTTAGATCAGGAATAAAAGTCAAGCCAGTACTTCTTCAGCCTATATTTAAGTTAAGCAACAGATTGAGACTGCCTATTATAAGTTGGTAGACTATTCCATAAACGAAAAGTGGGTGTAGTGTATTATATCTATCTATAGTGTATTGTTTCGACGAATGTTGACATCGTAGAAAGTATATTTAGTATAATTGGTACCTAAATATCCGAATCACTGTATACTATTGATGAGACCGAATTTCATTACGAATAATTTCGTTTAGTATAATGGTCATATTGCATAATCTTGTGTAGCATAATGGGAGCGAGCAAAGCGAGCGAGCAACATGGGTCGGAGCAGAAGCGACTAGAAAAGGTTATGTTGATAGGTATTTTTTTATAAGCCGGGGATATCTTGGTGTCTTGTCATGCTTGTATGCTGTTTATATGTTGAAAACTTTTATTCTGGAACATTAATTCTGCTTAAAAAGTTTATGCGTTACATTGTTTATTCCTTACGAACATTCGACTCATCAATGTTACGCATAAAGATTTTTGGACCAACTAAATTTATGCGTAATGATTTCTGAGAAAAAATAATATGCCATATGTGTTTCCGCTTTGCCAAAAGCTATTATGCCTTTAACAATTATTCCGAAAAAATCTACCAAACAAAGGGGACCCTCGAACAGAAAGTACCGAGAAAGATTAAGAATATTTAAGTTTAAGTGTTCCATCAACGACGTGTGAAGTCTTTCACGACGGATATAAAAGAAATGTTCATACAAAATTCTAGCCCCATTCCAGCGTCGACTGCATTTTCCAATAAGGTAATCCGGCTCCCAACCTCTATATTCCCTGAAAACGCGCTGTATAAGAAAAAGCGTGAATTTACTAGAAAATTCCGAGGCGAGAGAATACTGCAGTGGGCTAGAAGGGTATTTCAATCTACGCTATAGTAAAAAGAACCTAGAGCCGGTTTTTCTTGTTTTTTTCAAGTTTTACTTGTTTTGTACCCAACTTAAAATAGACTGTGTTGTGGTTAGGAATGTACGGTCGTAAACTTTTGTAGGATGATTCCAATTTTAATTTCACGTTTGGTGATCTATTTTAACTTATTTTCATATTTTGTTGAGAAATGCGATTTAAAAAGCCATTCATATCCCCTATAAGCGAAAATGTAAGTACATTGATAACTTTTCTAAGTACATTGTTAGGCTCCTTGTATATTGCTTTAGTATTTGACCCACGGGAAATCATGTAACGCAGGTGTGGCCTTAGATTTATCGGGAACCTGAGTTGCCTGACTTCGCTTATTCGCTTTAGTGATTGGAAGTCTGAGGTAATATTTCTTTTGCCGGCGCCTTCACTCTGAAGATCTGCTTTGAGGGTTAATCAACTTTTTAATTCAATTGTCTGACTTTGATTAGTTTTTTCCAAACCCAAGAAAGAAGAAAGGTAATTCATTTTTTTACCAGAACTTCAACGAAGGACGGACCTTCTAGCCATTTCAGCAAGTCGAATTACAAAAATGTAATAAAAGAAAATATGTATAATAAAACCTACTTTGATATATTTAATATTGTTCAACATTTAAACTATTTGAGGATAAAGTCATGCAAAGGTTACATTTTCCATCCCACGTGTTTTCTTTATTAAAAACTACTGCTTATTCATTTTCTCAACTCCCACTCTAGCCAGATTCCTTTTGTTAGGTTCCAAAAAGGCAACAGCAAAAAACAAAGCACATTTTAGGTAATTTTTCGAGTTTACATTTGTTTAACTAGACAATTGTCACAATTTAACCTTAACCTTTCAACCCACTGTGCTGTTTGAAGAACGAGGGCAGTTTTACGATTACCTTTTGTTTGATATTAACAAAAATATCTTAGTGAAGATTGCAGACGGCTAATTTATATTTCCTGAACTATAACAGAGCTAGTTGTTTAAGTTCAATAGTTTAATACCATCAATACCAGTTGACTGAAATGTTTTTCTTCTTTGTAACACAATCGTGTATTGTTAATGAATAAAAAACAACAAGGTTTTCCGCTAGTCATATTTATCGTCTATATAGTACTGTTAGTAAGCAATCTTCAAGAAGCCTTTTTTATGGCAAGAAGAAGGCAGAGCACACCGGCTGCTGACCAATAGATATTTGAATTCTCAAGACTACAATCCTAAGACTGCAAATGGTTGTCAACCCTGAGGACTAAGATAGAATGCCTCTATGCTAGTAATTTCACCGGTTGTCTTATCCCCACACCGAGACAAAACAATTAATGGGTAAGATGGTGGTAGTGATCCGGGCTAATCCTGCACAAGGGCCTTCCACCACAAAAGCGTAATTATTAATTACGCTACCACGGGTAAGTTCTCACCAGAATAATAAATTAAGGTTAATCAAGGCCACACACTAACTTGAGAGTTATTACTTATGTACAAAAAGTGAGTTATTCTAAAAAACCAATTCAGTTTCATGACTGATCGAGCTAAAAGGTACCTTTTGCGACGTATGGGAGAGAAGTGAAATTAGTTTAAAAGTCCAACAAGTTCGTGCCCGCAGATTGATGAGACTTACTCCATTTACGAGGTGCACAGCGGGATGCCACGGCCCGTGGCAGCGTAAGGTGTTTGCGATGTTCATCTTAAATCAAATGGCATGACGACTATGGCTAGACGGAACAATCTGTGGGTAAAGATCATTAGTCGAAAATTTGGCAGGACACCGCGCCAACTGACGCGATTAACTGACTGCCGTTTAAGTATTGGTGGCGTTCGCTATTGGATTTGAGCGATTGAATAAACTAAATAAATAAAATACAAAATTCACTACTCTTCGTTAAGACGCTGGCGCCCAACGTGTTCTTTTAAGTGTTTTTGGTGTCTGTCCATAGACTTGTCTTCATCAGGAAAAAGTTGACCAATGCCCCTTAATCTGTTATGCGTTTTATATTGAGATCTAAGAATACTTATAGTAATATAAATGCATCCCTTATTGCCTTTTGTTCGTTCTTGGGAATCTTTGTGTAACATGAGCATTGTGCATGACTGATTGTGTTTCTCTGCACTAGTCTGACAAACTAACATTGGCTTTATAGCAACGCAAAGTTTTGCAGTAAAATCTGAATTGTTGTCTGGATATGTTTGTAGATCCTTTTAAGTTGGACTTACTAATTACAACTACAAAAAAAAACATGTTTTCAGCCTTTTTGTACCTTTAGAACGTAATACAAATTTAGTTTCATTATAAACGCGTTTTGTTAAGGTTGTGTGTAAAGTTTAAGTATATAATAGCTTCAGGTGAGAATATTTTATGAGAGTATTATACAAGAATTTTATACCTCAACTTATAGTAAAGAATAAAACTGTATCACGTTTTTCGTAATGGTCCAGAATCCAGAATAGCGCCCGGTTGTTCAGGTTAGGTGTAGGCGTGCAAAACTTGCGGATTCCGCACGTGACCAGAAAACACAATAATTACGCGCGGAGTTTCGTAATAGGTACTTCGGGTTCTATAATACACCTATATCCGATAGTTTCAGTGGTATAATACAATGTAAATTGCTTTTAATACATTAAATCAATGGTAGGTCTCAAAAATAGGTACTTTTGTTTTGGGGCAACGAGATTTAATTAAAATATAATTATAATAATGTTCAAGCCTGGTTGAAACAGGCAAACGCAATAGAGCTCATGAAAGTCAGATTGACTCTATTTTACACTTTTTTTAAATTCCTCATAGTCACCGTCGAATCGCCACTTGTCCACACTGTTGTGACTTTTTTCGGTCAAAAAGCGGTTTCATGACGGCTTTTATGCCTAGTAGTAGAGGAGTTGTATGAAAATTTGTAGGTGATAGTGTGGTGGAACCACAATACATCTACACACATATGCTATAATATATACACATATACTACAATATAAATAAACATGTATTCTAATATCTAAACATGAATATATTCAATATCATAAATATATAATTAACATGTAATAAACGACACTTAACAAACTACTAATAATATATAATCAATAAAGATATTTATAAATAGTAAACAAGAATTAACTACAGTACTTATATTTAAAACACAAATATATATAGTTTAATATAAGTACATTCTATTTTAGGATATTAACAAACATACACTTACCTTGTTTAAAACATAATTATTTCTCCGTGTCGTCAAGTAGCCCCAGTGAACAAGCGCCGCCTGCGTGGAGATAACGGTCGCGTGACGTCACCGCAGCCCGGCGGTGCGCCCGCGCCCGCGCTCGCGCTCGGCGCCAGTGTGGAATCCTGTTCGCTACTGAATGCACGTCGCTCCGCTCTGACTAAGCTTACCTTCCGCTACCGCTTCCGCCGCTTAATACTATTGTCGCGCTTGTGCTACTGTACGTTTAATTACTGCCGCATTATAGTTATACGAAGTAATTGGTGTTTACTTGGAGTCAACCTACCTTATCTACACTGGTGACCCCTACTGCGAACATTCGACGCAGCCTTCAATAAGTCTGGATAATAAAGGTGACCCGTGGACAAAACGTAAGTGCAGTGAGCATTTTATATAATGTCGGATGGCGAAGACAAAGACAGATTTGACGATGCGAAGTCCGTAGCCGCTCGAGAACATAACGGTACGGGGCGCATTTCCAATGGAGCCGACACGTTCCGTGTCGGAGTTAAGATTCCGCCATTTTGGCCTCAGGAGCCTGCCGTCTGGTTTGCTCAAGTAGAAGGGCAGTTTGCACTGTCTAATATTACATCAGATTCTACGAAATTTTATTACGTTTTATCGCAACTTGAGCATCAGTATGCAGCGGAAATAAAGGATATTATTATCTCACCACCTGCGAATAACAAGTACGACAAATTAAAAACCGAACTCATTAAGCGCTTGTCAGCTTCCAGGGAAAAGGACTTGCAGAATCTGCTGAACCACGAGGAGTTAGGTGACCGGAAGCCGTCACAGTTTCTCCGGCACCTTCGGCACAAGGCGGGCCCATCGGTTCCAGAGGACTTACTGAAGACCATTTGGACCAGCCGTTTGCCCGTAAATTTACAATCCATAATAGCGTCCCTGCCGTCATTATCACTCGATGAGCTGGCAGATCTGGCAGATCGGGTCTGGGATATCGTACCAGGCAGCGCCCAAGTAGCTAGCACTTCCAACAGTTCAGCGATGGATTCAATGGCTCACCATATTGCTGAGCTCACCAAGCAGGTGCAGGTACTTACCACGGAAATGCAAACGAGATCTCGCTCTAAATTCAGACGTGGCGATCAACGAGGCCGCGGACGCAGCGGTGGTCGTCAAGGTCGTAGCAATAGCCGGTCGCAATCGAGTTACCGCAAGTATCCCATATGTTGGTACCATTCCAAGTTCCAAGCGCAATCAACGAGATGTATCAAGCCGTGCGATTTCGGCTCGGGAAACGGACAGGGCAATCGGTAATGGCGGCCAACGATTGCCCCAGCTCCAGTCGCTTGTTTGTAACAGATCGTCGTTCAAAAATGCAATTTCTAATTGATACAGGGAGCGACCTTTGTGTATTTCCACGATCAGCATTACGCGAATATCGGCCCCAGACTAACTACCAGCTTTACGCAGCAAATGGATCAATCATCAACACTTATGGGCATGCTCAACTGAATCTTAACCTAGGTCTACGCCGGGAGTTCAGCTGGCAGTTTGTGGTGGCAGATGTCACAAAAGCTATCATTGGCGTCGACTTCTTGTCGTTTTACAATTTAATCGTTGACTGCCGGCACCAGCGCCTATTGGATAGTACGACATCACTCACAACATCGGTAATATCTGTGGCTACAGGTGACGAAGTGCTCTCAATCAAGACACTGTATGGAGATTCGAAGTACAACGCCATCTTAAGAGACTTTCCCGAGATAACACGCCCCCCGGGTATTCATCGCGAGGTGAATCACGACACCGTGCACTTTATTAAAACAACGGACGGTCCTCCGATCTACTGCAGGCCTAGAAGATTAGCGCCAGACAAATTAAGGATTGCAAAGGAGGAATTTAATTCCATGCTCAAGAATGGAACTGCCCGGCCGTCATTAAGCCCCTGGTCGTCTCCCCTTCACCTAGCGCCCAAGAAAGACAACAGCTGGAGGCCGTGCGGCGACTACCGGCAACTAAATGCACGGACGGTTCCAGACCGATACCCAATTAGGCACATCCACGATTTCGCACATAATCTGGCTGGTTGCAAAAATTTCTCGACAATTGACCTTGTCAAAGCTTATAACCAGATCCCGGTTAACCCTGACGACATAGCAAAAACTGCAATCGCGACACCATTTGGGTTATATGAATTCCCCTATATGACCTTTGGCCTCAGAAACGCCGGTCAAACCTTTCAACGTTTTGTGGATGAGGTCACAAGGGGAATGGAGTTCGTGTTCGCGTACTTGGATGATTTCCTCGTTTTCTCCAAAGATGAAGAGACTCACGAAGATCATCTACGGCAATTATTCACAAAACTTAAGGAATACGGTATCGTCGTCAACCCTTCAAAATGTGTATTTGGAGTGCCGGAAGTTAAATTCTTAGGATATCACATTTCGGCAGGGGGTACAAAACCGCTAGAAGACAAGGTGGAAGCCCTTCAATCATTTCCAGCCCCCAAAACAGTAAAAGAATTACGAAGATTCCTAGGAATGATAAATTTTTACCGCCGGTTCATCCCAAACGCAGCACAAATTCAAGCCCCTTTACACGAGTTGCTGACAGGCTCTGTAAAGGGATCACACCCTGTGGACTTAAAGGATCAATATCTGGAAGCTTTTAACAATTGCAAATCAAGTTTATGCACAGCAACTCTTTTAGCTCACCCATACTGCAATTCACAACTCGCCCTTGTGACGGACGCATCTAATACGGCCATGGGCGCAGTGGTCCAGCAGAAGAGAGAAGACCAAGACACATGGGAACCACTAGCCTTTTATTCAAAAAAATTAAGTACTACCCAGCAAAAATACTCACCCTATGATCGGGAGTTGCTGGCAATTTATAACGCCATTAAATACTTTAGGCATATACTAGAAGCGCGAGTATTCACAATCTTCACGGACCATAAACCCCTTTGCTTCGCCTTCTCATCTAACAAGTCCAACTGTTCACCGAGGCAGTTTCGTCACCTTGATCTCATTTCGCAATACACGACAGATATCCGACACATATCAGGGATAAAGAACGTCGTTGCCGATACATTATCAAGAATAGAGGAACTAGAGAAGCCAGTCGATTTATTGGAATTAGCAAAGTCTCAAGACGAAGATGAAGAGCTAAAACAGATTGTTAGCGGTGCCGTGACTTACAACATCAACCTCAGAAAGATGACAATTCCTGGGACAACTACTGAGCTATACTGCGATGATAGCACTGCCAAACTCAGACCCTACGTAACAACCGGTTTTCGACGTCAAGTTTTTAGCAGCCTACACTCGCTCAGTCATCCAGGAATTAAAGCTTCAGCGAAACTCGTAGCTGAACGTTTTGTCTGGCCAAATATAAGAAAAGACTGTCGTAATTGGGCTCAATCATGCTCAGCCTGCCAGCGTTCGAAGGTCACTCGTCACGTTCAAGCACCATTGGGTACATACAAATTACCCAACGCCAGATTTTCGCATGTCCACATAGACTTAATTGGACCAATGCCTCCTTCGCATGGCTATCGCTACTGCCTTACAGCGATAGACCGTTTTACACGGTGGCCCGAGGCGATACCTATTATGGACATTCGTGCTGAGACCGTAGCCAAGGCCCTTCTCAACATCTGGATATCTCGGTTTGGTTGCCCAGTGAGTATTGTAACAGACCGAGGAAGCCAATTTGAATCGGCCCTCTTTAAATATCTCTCCAAAATAGTGGGATTCGTGCATCGACGTACCACAGCGTATCATCCTGCATGTAATGGACTAATAGAAAGGTTCCACAGACAGCTGAAAACTGCCATTGTTTGCCACGATCAAGCAAGCTGGACAGAAGCTTTACCACTGGTCCTGCTTGGAGTAAGAAGCGCGTTCAAGGAAGATCTGCAAACTACTTCCGCGGAGATGGTGTACGGGGAAACGCTGAGGCTCCCAGGGGAATTTTTCCAAACCACTGGAGAAACAACAAGCGACTTCACTGATTTCACTGCGCGCTTGCGTTCCATCACCCAGCAACTTCAACCCACACCTAAGTCAAGGCACGGCCAGAAGAAAACGTTTGTATTTAAGGACCTAAAGTCCACCAGCCATGTCTTTCTCAGAGAAGACGCTGTGCGTAGTCCGCTAACGCCAGCTTACACAGGGCCACATGCAGTTCTGGAACGAGGCGAGAAGACGTTCAAACTGAAAATTAAAGGAAAAACAGTTACTGTGTCCATAGACCGCTTGAAGCCGGCTTACATACTCGAAGACGGGGAAGAACGTCAAGTCGCTACAAAAACAGGGTCAACACAGGAAGAACTCAAGGTCAACAAAACAGAAAGACAGAAGGAAGGAAATGATATAAAGATAACTAGATCAGGCCGGCGGGTCCGATTCCCAGATTATTATCGCCCGTAGACGGTCTCTGGAGGGGAGTGATGTGGTGGAACCACAATACATCTACACACATATGCTATAATATATACACATATACTACAATATAAATAAACATGTATTCTAATATCTAAACATGAATATATTCAATATCATAAATATATAATTAACATGTAATAAACGACACTTAACAAACTACTAATAATATATAATCAATAAAGATATTTATAAATAGTAAACAAGAATTAACTACAGTACTTATATTTAAAACACAAATATATATAGTTTAATATAAGTACATTCTATTTTAGGATATTAACAAACATACACTTACCTTGTTTAAAACATAATTATTTCTCCGTGTCGTCAAGTAGCCCCAGTGAACAAGCGCCGCCTGCGTGGAGATAACGGTCGCGTGACGTCACCGCAGCCCGGCGGTGCGCCCGCGCCCGCGCTCGCGCTCGGCGCCAGTGTGGAATCCTGTTCGCTACTGAATGCACGTCGCTCCGCTCTGACTAAGCTTACCTTCCGCTACCGCTTCCGCCGCTTAATACTATTGTCGCGCTTGTGCTACTGTACGTTTAATTACTGCCGCATTATAGTTATACGAAGTAATTGGTGTTTACTTGGAGTCAACCTACCTTATCTACAATAGGTCAAAATAATTCCCACAAAGACAGAGTTTGATTTTTTTAGTTCCTTGTTTGTATCTTTTTGACATACTAAAAATATAGAAAAATATAAGTGTGCAAAACGCGTCTTTTAGAACGCCAAAATTTTTTATTTCAAAAAAAATTAAAAAAAATTAAATATCGTGTGTGGTATCAAATTACAGGAAATCATACACTAAAAAAGGTTATGAGATTGATTTTATAAACCAAAAATAAAAAACAAAGTGGTGGCTGAAAAACTGAAAGATTTTTCAATGTAGAAAATTATTTTGTACATTGAAATCTCAACTAAACTATTATATGTAGTTTTACACATCACAATTCGTTTTATAAAAGAAAAGCATATTTAATTGATGAATATTTTTATTTATATTAATATAATATAAAAAATAGAGGCTGTATATTAATTTAAAAAGTATATCAATGTTTATAATATGGAAAAGCACAAATATCATCAGTTATTGGTGATTTCTTTCAGTGATGTCTTTTAAAAATACAAAATGCCAGACATGAACTGTATCTTGTGCTCTGAAAGTGAAAACGAAAGTTCAAAGTGTGTAAAATTGACTACCAAAGGTATACAAGGTATCATCAGTGCAAGTAAAAATCGAAAAGACAGTATCCATGAGTTATTTAAACCATTGCCTGATCATCCCGTCAGTGTCCATGTCGAATGCAGCCGTTTGTAACTAAATCCCAATAATATCAAGAGTGAACTGAAATCAAAGTTGCATATTCAGGATGAAGCAAGCACCAGTAGAGTATTACGGTCGGACATATCTAAATTTACATTTAAAGAACACTGTTTGCTTTGTGGTCGTTTTATTACTGACAGTGAGAAACGTTTCAAATCTAGCGTTATTGAAGTCCGTACAAAAATGTTTCAAAATTCGGTAATGAAGGCGTGTACTCCAGAAATGATTTATGGTCTGCCAATGTTCAATCACGATTGCAATCAATAAATGATTTACCAGCAGCACAAGCCATTTATCACCAGGCATGCAGCGTAAATTTTCGAAAAGGTGACCTAGCAAGTCGCTTGGATGACCTGCAGACAAAAAAAATATGACGCTTTTTTGGGATAATTACGACAATTGCGATATTTTTGTAATTCAGGGTCTTCTTGCTAAGTTTCTGGTAATCTAAAACAATATTAGATACTGTTTGACCTTAAGTTATCACATTAGTTATTTCATCATCTTTGGAAACGATAATGTTACCAGAAAAATGTTCTAGCTTCTGCAGCATCCTCGCATTAGTATATGGTTCATTATCAACTGGCAGGAAGTCTTTCATTTGAGTCACCAGCTGCTGGATAGAAACAGTCTCATCATTTTCTTGAAACCAACTACATACGCCCAAAAAAGCGTCATGTTTTTTTTGTCTACAGGTCATCCAAGAGACTTGCTAGGTAATGTATCTTGGGAACCAATGTACTTCTTTGGGACTGGGTCACCTTTTCGAAAATTTACACTGCATGCTTGATGATAAATGATATTTGTGCTTTTCCATATTATAAATTACACTATTGACAATACAAAAAAAAAACGCAAAACTTTTTCCCACCATTCGAGTACATACATTCTTTTGCTGCACTCTGCACCGATCTCTATGGTACAATAGTTTTTTTTTTAATATTCTGCCAAGCAAATTTCCTTTGAGGTGCGTTGAGTTTATAGATAAAAAAATATATATATATACAGCCTTTATTTTTTATATTATATTAATATGTATAGTTAAAAATACTCATGAACTAAATATGCTTTTCTTTTATAAAACTAATTTTGAAGTGTAGAACTATAATAGTTTAGTTGAGATTTCAATGTAAGTACAAAACATTTTTCTACATTGAAAAATCTTTCAGGTTTTCAGCCACCACTTTAGTTATTTATTTTTATTTTATAAAATCAATCTCATGACCTTTTTTAGTGTGTAATTTCCTGTAATTTGATACCACACACGATATTTAATACTTTTACAAATTTTTCAAATTTCAAAACTTTGGCGGTTAAAAAAACATATTTTGAACACTTATATTTTTCTATATTTTTAGTATGTCAAAAAGATACACACAAAGAACTAAAAACATCAAACCCCATCTTTGTGGGAATTATTTTGACCCCAAAGGCTATATCTCCTCTACTATAGTTGCATAAACGCAAATTAAATTTAATGTCACCTTTAATCACGTACAGACACTTTTTACTTTGGCTAATTAGAAAGTAACAGGTGTTCTAATCGGACATTAGTACTAACGAACGTTGATGCAACTTGGGTGTCAGTTGTTAGTAACAAATGAGCGAAGTAAGACCAACTTTGGAGTGATTTAAGTCTTTTAACAATCAGTACCTGGTTTTTTTTTTTTGGTAGGTTTTCTAAAAATAAAACCTAGCTAGATCGATTTTTCGCCCCCGAAACTCCCTGCATACTAAATTTCATGAAAATCGTTGGAGCCGTTTCCGAGATTCAGGATATACACGGCGTGAGTATTCCATACGATCCTATATTTTAAGGGCAGTTAGATAAGACCTTAATTAACGTAAATTGGTACAATAAGTTAACAAAAGAAAACATGTTTTTTTCATACATATTAATTCGGCACGCAATGTATTCAAATAACCAAGTCGTCTACGTAAGCACTTTGTGTTCATTGATTTATTGACGACGTTATTTTCAACTCAATATTTTAATTACATTGCTGGCCGGGAAAACTTAAAAAAAAACATTAGGTACGCTTAATTATTGAGAGTATTTGTTAAAATTTATTACTGTACAGTAATACTGCTTAAATCTATCGTATGTTAAAATTTAGGATCTTTTGGAATACACACGCTGTATATACAAGAATTGCTCGTTTAAAGGTATTAGATAGATTTATAGCTTAAAATAATCAGTTCAAAAAGTAAAGTCACTGAAATAAGTGGCCAAAAAGTGCAAAATATCTACTGCCTACGCCAAACGAATCGTCAGTATCCAATCTCCAAATGGAACCATCACTTTTCTACTGTCAAAGAAATTGCTCCCTACTACGTATTGATTCTATTTGTTCTAAGGTGAATACTTTGACGTTCTCTTCGACGTTTCACGATACAAAGAGGGAAAGAGGGAATGGCAAGGAATTGAATTGAAACATTTTATAAGCGTTTGAGACGCATTTTACATAGTGACGGCGTATATTGTGTTACATACTTGAGATATCCTTTGTGGAGTTGGAATGCCTCAAGGAACGTTGTTGGGTACTGTTTAAATGCATGTTATAAATGGCATATAAAACCTACGTTTTTGTTTAAAATAATGTGAGATTGATATACAATGTTAAGAATTAATAGAAATTCAGTATCTTAGGGAAACAACGAGTTTTTGAAGAACTTATTACGATGTTTATTTGAAGATGATATTTTGGTTATTTTTATTGTACTTTTCATCTCCTACTCTGACATGGAAATATTACAATGGCTATAGTCATAATTAATTTATTTCAACAAACGTTGCTACAGATAAAACTTAAATAGGTTTCGTCCCCAGAAAATTTCCTGTTTTTCATTAGTTACCAGCCACCATCTTTGTCAGTAATTTGTTACACCCTTCTTTAGTTAATTTAGCGTTTATTTAATTTGAGCCATGGGTCCCGACAAACATTTTGTTAAGTAAAGTGATGAAGCTTACGTAATTGAAGAGCTTTTAAAGCTCCGACGAGTTAATTAAGTTATTTTAAGTACATTTTGTAGTCAAGTTCATCTGGACAGTAAGTCTCTAAGAAACTTCAATAAATTTAATTAAATTAAGTTACAATCAACGGATAGACAGACAACCGATATGTTGCTTTATTCGATTACTGTTAAATTACGTATTTGCTGCACTTGCTATGGAAACGTTTGGGCCATGGTCATCTAACAGAGATAAATTTATCAAAGAAGGTGTCAGATAAATTAATCGGCGTCTCAGGCGACCACAGGCAAGGGTCCTTTTTTGCCCAAAGAGCATCGCAGTGCAGCGGGGTAACCCTGCGAGTGTCCTAGGCACGATGCCGGTTCTCCGCGTTCACTTGTTCAACCGACCCACGGAATAGAAAAAACATTGGAAGTGGCATGAGCTTCGCTTAGTATCAGACCCGAGGGCCCTGCCAAGATGCACTACGCTAACTATCGTTTCTATTCGTTCCGTGTTTAAACCAATCGCGTCACTGGTAGATGGCGTGATACGAAAAGTCACGTGATCTACCAGTGACGCGATTAGTTAAAAACGAAACAAATAGAAACGCTAGTTAGCGTAGTGCATCTTGGCAGGGCCCTCTGTTGTCGCCAATACTCGAACTATCATAAAAACAACACGTCACCATGGAAAATGTTTTTGGTGCGGCTATCGTGTTTACATTCCAAAATAATATAATAAGGCATGCTGCTCGATTTATTTCCTATTTTAGAAATATCGAAATATCGAAATAAGCGATCGTGGTAAAAGTATGGTAGGTTATGTGGAACTCCGCATAGCTATGCCACACGTTACACGCCCACTTGACACTTCTACTGTTTTTTCTGTTCTGTGGACCGACCAAACGCCGTTTTTAAGAGAATAACACCCCAGCCTTGGACCCACGACCCTCCAGAGACGGATTCCACGTTCACCTCAAGGACGGGAGCAAATTACTACGATTCTAATTGATCTATCATCACTGTGTTTAGTTGTTTACCAACGCGATGGAGGAAAACAAATAAATCTCGTGTAATGTGTAATCCCTGTAGGAATTGGAAAGTTACTACGCAGTAGTTAATGTGACTAATATTCACATAATATTTATTTTGCCATCGTGAATTGTAGAAGGTATTACAGGCTACTTGTTTGTAAAGCCGGGAATACACATGCAAAATGCAAGAGTAACGTGCATACTATAATTAATTACCGGCTTGTACAAGTAACTGCCACACAGTGAATAAATTTGCAAGTTAACTTGCATGCAATTTTGTAGTGGTTGCGTTCATTCACACGTGCCATAAGCATACGGTTTGCAGCCCTCCCTCATATTGCATGCCAGTAAATGAAATTGCTTGCGATCTACTTGCTTGCCAGATATGCCAGTTAGTGTATACAACTATACACATGAAAGTAGATAGCACGTGCAAGGAGCTGTTATGCAAGTGTGCTAGAGACAGGCATGTGAATTCCCGGCTTTAAATTAAGCAATGTACTGTATTACGTTTTTCACTTACTTCGTTCGAATTGTATGCAGGGTTTTTTGATAACAGAAAATATCAGGCGATAATCTTACACAAATTAAACGAGTCCCGAACTAAGTTCTAGGGATTGTAGGTACGATGGATACTGGAAAACGATAAATTTACTCATTTAGAGTACTAAGAAGAATGGTAAACAACCTCATACAAACTAACAATCGTGCTCATTACACGTATATTTGTCTTAACAAATATAATGGAGTAACGCACATATCAAGTACATATAAAAGACTTAGGCTGCATTACACCAAACTGGAATTGCACTTACTCCGAGATTAGTCTATACAAATTCGGCATTTAATCTAGGTATAAGACCTTATTCTCGCTTGGTGAAATCCGCCATTACCCAATTACTTTCAATATTTGCAGTTTACTACCAGACGCTTAGCTTTTAGCGGTGGTAGGAACTTGTACAAGGTCCGTCTGAATCGCTACCACCATTTTCTCCTTTAAACTACCGCCAAGCAGCAGTGTTCACATTCTTGTGTTCCAGTGTGGGGCTAAGTCAACTTCCATCACAGGCATTACAACGCATTTGCGGTCTTAGGATTGCAGTCTTAAGATTGTAGTCTTGAGAATGCAAATGTCTATGGGTCTCAGATCTCACTTACCATCAGGTGGTCCGTGTGCTCGTTTGTCTTTACTACGCCATAAAAAAAGGTTCGTTGGTAAGACAAGACGTCATATTTTAGGTCTTGTATTGATCAAATACGTCTAAAAATAAACTGATAGATGTAACCGAGCTATAACGTCGCGTAATGTGGTTTGACGTACTCCACAAACAGTCGTAAAGTCGATATCTAATGAAAGTGAACTCGGTCTACTGCGTCACGCAACCAAGATGGGAATAAGAAATAGGAATAGAAATAAAGTTAGTTGGAAAATAAAGTGCTTTAGATCGATAAGTATGTAAATAGAGAAACAGACTTACTGCTGCTCTCAGAGACGTCAATTAAATTTAATGCTTGTTTAGTGACGTGTTGTCTTATTCTATTGCTATAGCAAAGAAAGTGAGAGTAGCTTCTTTAATCAAGAATTTAATTTAATTGACGTCTCTGAGTGCGGCAGTTACACCCGTATTCACAAACAATACTTAAGGGATCCTTTACTGAGTAAACGCACTGCGTTCAATACAGCTTTGGGATTGGTCCTTTTTGACCGACCTTTTGTTTGTGAGACGATTTGAACCACCCTGTGCGTTCGTGAGCACTGTGACACCTCATAGTGACGTTTGTGAATACGGGTGTTAGGGTAAGGAGTTTTTAATTATAGGTAGGTAGGTGTTTGAACTGATATTTCTTAAATTGATATCTATTACGTTAGGCGTAAGTATAAATGTTTATTTAGTAATGCTCAATAAGTAAACGTGAATGTTTTGGTCTTTTACTGTTTTTCAAGCACTTTTCGTGATCAGTTACTTTAAATGTGTTTTGCTCTACTGTGTATTGTGAGAAATCATTTTTTTCAGTGTTGTTTGACGAGACTTACGAAGGTTTAATTTGTCAAGTATAGTATTAATCCTTATTTAATTCGCACTCGTACGAAGTCAATGTGGATCGCTAATAGAACACATTTTTTTTTTCAAAAAATACTTGTTTAATAAATTTCAAAGCCTTTGTTAAAAATAGACAGCCGTTTACGGTGAACGTACTTCCGCACAACTTTGATCCGCCCACAGCACGACCGGCATCAAAGGCTTCTCTATTAATAGCGCGGGGGTCAACGGCTGACTGCCCATGCACTTTTGTGCAGGGTGACTTTTAACCAACTCGCGTTACAACCCGACGGACGAATTATTAACCGGCCAGCTGATGTTGTCCTGTCAGAGCGTACAACGTTTTAGGGCGTGCATTCTCAATTAGGTAGCATAATACTCGCTCGTATTACTTCGCTCGTTCGACAAGAAACCGTTTTTTATTTAACAGAGTAACTTGTGCGGAATGTAGCCATAAGATAACATTAAAGAATCATCTAGATAAAAAGTGAATGAATGAACATACCATGAAACGTGACATTTCTATGCTGCTTTACTTTAGCTGTCGCCACTTTTTACCCGACTGCCGAGGGAGCAGTATATATGAATTTTAGTTCCTATGTGGCGATCTAGAAACTAAACGCGTGGACTGATATCGATAATTCTTATGTCAATCGATTTGTGTTAATCTTGTGAGTGTCACTAAAGATATGACAGTTATTATAATTGAACACGGCGGCAACCAGATGCCATTTCGTAAAATCGAAAAATAAAGTCGACGAATTATGACAAAATAATGGGGTATCATTAAATAGGTATTTAAAATCATCTTTGTGTTTCCCTCAAAATTTTTCATTTTGAATGATCATTACAGGTTTATTACGATTTAAAGTTGGTTGAAAACGGTCGGGTTATTAAAGTTTGCTTTTTGTTAGTTATTTATGGCATAGAGAAGGCAAATGAGCACCCAGGCCACCTGTAAAGGGGGATTTGGAGACCCATAGACATTTGGATTCTGAAAATAGACTGGAAATGTGTTGCCATTGCCAACCCTGAGAACTAATATGGAATGCCTCTATGATAGTAATTTTACCAGTTGTAGCCATGATAGCCAGTAGGTGATTGGGGTCCATTTTAGCGTAGAATTTAGACGTAACACAAAATGCATAGCGACTGGACAGTACTCATGATGTGAGCTTGTTTGTCCGGTAAAATTTTTGCCATGTTAAGATATAAATAAATAGATACTGCCACAATTTAATGGCCAGACTCTAGCAAGAACGCGTCATTGTTGCTTTGAAGCTTTGAGCCAAATAAGCAGTGAAACTGTGTTCATATTCATTCTGAATGACCAACTTATTTGACATTAACTGCCTATTGGGATCCATGTTTAGTTGGAAAGCGTTACACAGAAAACAGCCAACTGATGTGAAGTTGAAACGGAGTTCTAAGTGTTTTAAAGTTTGATCGGTTATTTTTGTCATTTTATGTTGTTTAGGACCCTTGTTATGATTTAAATTTTGTTAAACTGATGCTATTTTTTTATTATATATAGCGGGACCTCAAAAAACTTTCTCCGTTTTAAAGATATTAACGTTTTTAATGAATGGCTGTATTCTTCACTAAAAGTTACAAATACGTAACGCCAAGTGAAGTGCCATCAATCGTGACCTTAAAATCGTCGCTTGTATTCGTTTAGCTAGCTCAAGAACCTATCTATGTCAATGTCTGTATCGGGAACCCAACTTCACTTAATTCCTCGGTCACGTACGTACCTAATACCGAGATTAGACGCAAAACGAACTGCGGATGTCAGCACAAGGGTAACTCGATTGGAGTGGGGAGGGTACGTGGGACGACGGAATGACATTAGGTGCTTATAGAGTACCTGGTTGCTTATATATAGAGTACAGTCGAACTTTAGTACCTTATTATTTTCTCTTGTGGACTAAACAAAAGCATCTGGGGTTACTGTCACATTTAAACTGCCATATTTTAATTGTTACAACGATCAAGGGACAAGGTACTAAAGTGTATACATATTTGTGAACTCGACTGTACCTCCGCGCTCTTCAGTCTAGTCCTTTGAGCATACTTAGAATCTTGTCATTGTGAATGTCATTATCACTCTCAGGCACGTCCCACCGCCGACTATGAGCAAGAAGCGAATAGAGCCCGTGATCAACTATTTATATTATATGCGTCTCTTTTATTTACACGGGTGCTATATCTTTTTTTGGACGGAGAGTTCTCACCGGCAGTGTGAACAGCCAGTGATCAATTATTAGTTGACAAAGATGTAAACAAATTAGTACCTACTCTTTGACATATAACCTCAAATATTCATCAAGGAAGTAAAAACATACAAGGTGACACATAAGTCGTGAACAAACTTATCACCAGGGTGTTCTACCCACAAAATATGAACAACTTTCACTATGGGACCAACTCTGAAATCTCGAAAAAAAAAACAGATGTTTCATAGAAAAGTTCAATACGTCCACGACCAAAACGTATGAAACAGCTGTCTTTTTTTTCGTGTTTTAAGAGTTGATCCCTTAGTGAAAGTTGTTCATATTTGTGGGTAGAACACCCTGGTGATAAGTTTGTTCACGACTTATGTGTCACCTTGTATACCTATGCATTTAAAATAACGTATAATTAATAGTTATTTAATGTTACACTCAATGTGAAAGTAAAGATCGAGTGTATAAATCATTGCTAAGACCTCACTTGATCTTTAAAAGCACGTGATTATCGAGTAATAACGTTAAATTAGAACTAAGGTTACCGACATAGCCCGAAGAATAGCTAAACTTAAGTGGCAGTGGGCGGGGCACATTGCTCGCAGGACTGATGGCCGATGGGGTCAGAAGGTTCTTGAGTGGCGTCCGCGGATCGGGAGACGAGCTGTAGGTAGGCCTCCAACAAGATGGAGTGACGACCTTGTAAATACCGGTCTGAGTGGAGTTGGGGGAGGCCTATGTCCAGCAGTGGACGTCTTTCGGCTGACATGATGATGATGATGAATGTTAAATTGGTTCATTTGGTTGTGTTTACATCTTTGCCAATTTCAAATGGAACAGACTATATGTGTCTCTCTTATTGACACGGAATTTATATCTAATGATCGTTTCTTGTGCGAGAAAATAGTCGATCGCTAATAGCTCCCTCGTCGGCAGTGGGACAAGTGCCTCATGCTTTTCATTTAATATTCAGTTTGAAGTTTATAATGACAATATTTACGCACTGCTTTCAATACAGCTTTGTGATTGGTCCTTTTTGACCGACCTTTTGTTTATGAGACGATCTGAACCACCCTGTGCGTTCGTGAGCACTGTGAGACCTCATAGTGACGTTTGTGAATACAGGTGTTAGTGTCGTGGGCTCCCCTACAACCAAAGAGATTTAATATTATAGGTAATAGAGTGGGCATCGGAGACATTTTCATAGAAAAACTTTGATCATAAGCATCATGAATGCCATCTATGACGGGCGTGTCAAAGTAGACTAAACGACGTACGACTTTTTACCTCGAGGTAACAAGTTTTGCATCACTTTTTTGTTCGCTATGCCCCGTCTATTACTACTTTACATTTAATGTCTTTGCCTACAACTAGTGCTTACCGTTGCGGTACTGTAAGCTAAATAGAGTAATCGATAATCGTCCCTAAACTACCAAAAATACGCTCGACGTTCTTTTAACACGTTCAAAATGAGTTTAAAACAAAGCTCGGCCCAAATGTGTCGGCTATTAATACCTACTGGTTCAGCCATTGTAAAAACGTGGCCAAGCGAGTGCACAATTTTGCCCCTCTAACAGTCTGACCTCAACATGTTATTAATATCGTCGTATCGATCTTCAAAGTGTAGTTACGTATTATGAAACTTATGTGGATACTAGCTTCTGCCCGCGACTTCGTCCACGTAGTTTTCGATTATAGTTATTCCCTCGGGAACTTTTAAATTTCCCGGGATGAAAAGTAGCCTATGTGTTAATCTAGGGTATAAGCTATTTTCATTCCAAATTTCATCCAAATCCGTCCAGCCGTTGCAGCGTGAAGAAGTAACAAACACACACACACACACACACACACACACAAACTTTCGCATTTATAATATTATATATATATATATATATATATATATATATATATATATATATATATAATATAATATATATATATATATATATATAGTAGGATTTAACCCGACTGTCGAAGAAGAAAAGTAATAATTTCTACCTGTAGGGTGATGGAACCAGTAATGTACAAGGACCAATATTGGACACTTGATTCTTATGGTACAGAAGATAACGGTTATTTATTTATTTTGAGACGATCAATTAATAACCTTATATTCTTTGAATTAAGAGTGAAGTGTCCATTATTGGTGCCTTCAGCTAAAAGTGTCCAACATTGGTGCCGTCACCCTATGTATGTTCTTTGTGCCTTAGAGGCTGATCTAAGGCTCTACTTTGAAATCCGTAATTCGAACTTCGTCTATTGCTATCCCTGTTGCTCTCGACGGAAGAGACGGGGAGAAGAAAGTGACGGGGCGATCCGAAGTTCGAATTACTACTTGTATCTAAATATCTGCCCTTACCGGGATTTGAACCCAGGACCGCAAGCTTCGTAGGCAGGGTCACTACCAACTGGGCCAGCGCGTCGTCGTAGTTCTCATACCCTGAGAACGAGAGAGACGGCAAGCGACGTTTAAAATTTTCAGCAGTGTCATAGAATTGCGGTGAAACATTTTAAAAGTAGGTCAGTATTTTTATTAAGAGCTCATCTTAAAGGCCTTATATTAGTTAGACCTTAATAGAAACGAATACTCCGTGTTTCTACCCAACGGAATAGAAAAAACAGTGGAAGTGGCATGAGCTTCGCTTAGTATCAGACCTGTTGTCGCCAATACTCACACTATCATAAAAACAACACGCCACCATGGAAAATGTTTTTGGTGCGGCTATTGTTTTTACACTCCAAAATAGCACAATATTCTGGAAATATCGAAATATCGAAATAAGCGATCGCGGCAAAAGTATGGTAGGTTATGCGGAACTCCGCATAACTATGCCACACGATACACGCCCACTTGACACTTCTACTGTTTTTTCTGTTCTGTGTTCTACCCGATAACCTGACAGGCGAATATCGACTGACTGCTGTTACTAACAACAATATTTCGATATTAGCTTACTAAGAGCCTGTTAGTTTGCGGTGCCTTAAGTCGGAACTGGATATTGCATTCGGCAGAGTTTCATGACCTACTTACGCGTAACATAACCACATAACCAGCCTACGTGTTATACGTGTAGTCAGCATCATCAAGAACCTTCTCGTTTTAACGCCATGTTTGAACTGTTACGGGATTGTGATAAAAGTGTTAAAAGTGATATAGCGACAAGGTGCTTAAGTGTCGGTATGAGCTATGTAGAATGCTATATCACAATCACAATACTGATGGACCCTAACTTATCATAAAGAGGACCCCCGACTCACATTGAAGCCACGCACGTGGAAACTTTGGTCACATGAGCTTATAATTTTTTATACGGGAATTCAAAATTTGACAAAAATTTGGTTTCTTATTTATCTTATTACGGTATTTAATTCTTTTAATTCGGACTTTCGCAAAGACACCTACCGTCATTAATTAAAAAAAAGTCCAAAAAGGTACTTCCCGTACCGGGAATCGAACCCGAGCCTCCTGGGTGAAAGCCAGGTATCCTAGCCACTAGACCATACGGGAGATGGTTATACTGGCGAAATTTTTGATTAGTTCTTTCTTATTAGTTACTGATTGATAGTTTAATATCGTTAAAAAAAAAAAGTTTTTTTTCTTCCGTAATGTGTATGATAAATTCTTGCTTTCAAAAAATCGTCCTTGCAATTTATTACGTGTTTTAAAAGAGTTAAAAATGATGCCATAATTAACAATTATCAAAGTTTTAAAATGTATTATTAGTATTATTACAACCCTTACCTAGTTAAACTTGGAATGCTATTCAGCGTTACCACTGAGGAGAACCCAATCAGCAACGAAAAAATTATCCCTCTTACTGACATCTAGCGGATAACCTCAGTACTATTGTACTGTAGTAGAGTGCAGCCGGTAGCGATAGCCACGTTCACCAAACACTCGGAGCCATTGACAAGTAGTACAATCATTTATAGCTAGATGGCGCTAAATCACCAAAAGACAAGCTTGAGAAGACAGTTTAGTTCTGTATTACAGAAATGGACAGATGTCGCTGATATTAACTTACCAAATTTTGTTACCGAGTAAAAAATATGGCGTTATTTAGTAGAGCCGATTTAAGAGGTTCAAAAACTATGACCAGACTTATGCCATTTTTACCAAAGGTAATAAATTAATTGATCATTTTTTAACATTGTTATTATGGTTAAACACCCAATTACTCAAACCCAAAATACCAGGTACTGGCAGTGGTTTTAAAAATACCTATCATCTCTATTTAACTTAAAAATCTTGAAATAAAGTTGATCGTACCAGTAATTGGTACGGGGTGCCAACAATTGGACTTTATCAGCTCTTATATCTCTAATATGGGGTAAAGAAAACACTGAATGAATGCATAAACGTTACCATTATATTGTTTATCTAGAGAGAATAATGCAAACACTATGTCAATATGAATATCTCTTTATTTTTAACAATATACTCTAGACAGGAGGTATTTTATCACTTATTTTATTTCTATCTATCTATTATCTAGATAATTTGTCACGTACATTCAGAGATAGATGAAATTACGAGTAACAAGGGTAAATACCGCGAATATATGGCTCAACTAATCTTTGAGGTTAGTTTAATCTGGTTTTATCTAGTTTACACTTAAATTAAATTAGTTAAATAGGAAATTTTACATCTGGAAAGGACTAGAATCTTTAATACTGGATTTTAATTAAGTACGTCATTTTAAATGGACATTAAGTGTACAATAAATAGGTACAATTCTATTTTTACATATTTAAATTAAACGTAAAGGTCCTTTCAAAATATAGGAGATAGCTGATAGTAAAAAATAATATTTTGACTTTAAAGTCCAATAGACAACTTTGATTGGCTGAAATTAATTGTTGAAGGTTATATTTATAAAATTTCTACTAACACACAAAGCGTTTTGTGCACGGTTTGCCTTCATATTTGCTTTTAATATATTATTAATAGGAATTTAATAATACTAGAAGGTATGAAGTGATATCTACAAAGATGACAATGATTTTTACCAGCCATTTTTCGGTTGAAAGGGTATGACATCGGCTAAAGGTAATAAGTAACTGTTATGTAGATATAGTTATGTCGATTTATGTATTTGGATCTCTTGTTACAATACAATTTAAAAATATGTCACTTAGTACCAATTTCACCAAACGATGTTAAATGTTAATCAATGTTAATCGACTATTAACACTCTAATCGTCTGCTAAGTGGTTGGTGAAATTCGACATTAGTTATGTTGCATTATGGTAACATGACATTTGGTACCATAGATGTAACATTATAAAACACAATAAGTTTGCACTGAACCTCTTTAAAATTGTCTAAGACATAGATTTTGATCTATAATACATTACGTAATAATTCCGTTACAAAGAAATAACAAAGCCAAACTTTAGTATTACATACAAGTTTACATAAATTAAATAATAAATTAAATGAACATGTCTAATTTAAGTAAAAAAAGTACAGAGAGCTCATTAACAGAACAACTTAGCTACTACTACCTTTGGCAACCCATTTAAAATAAAAACACAGTTAGAAAGGCAAATTGAATCATAAAACAGTTTGATCGGAACAAGAGATCCAGTAGGTCCAGTAGGGTTCTACTGGGCGTCCCGCCGCCTCCTGCCGGGGCCGCCCTCGAAGTTGGCCGCGGCCAGGCCCAGGAGGTGCTTGGCCTGCAGAGCTCCGGAGTACCCGCGGTTTAGACCCAGGTCTATGGCGCGCTTCTCGCTGGAACATTGGAATATTGGACAAAAATAACACCATGTATGTAAGGGGTTTTAGAATATTGAATAAACTGACTTGGTAGCTCGGCCGTTTAGAAACTGTTTAAACAGCCTTTATTCAAGTAGGAAGGACCATATTGTCATCGTTACAATCGCTCTTATGTTGACCGTAATGGCGGCCGAGTTAAAGACGATAGGTAACATGTCAAAGGCAATATGGTTTTACCTAGTAAAATAGAGGCCCTGTATTTTTTCTGATAGTTTTTTTGCCATGCTCTTTTTCTTTCCCCTTAATGGTATAATAAGAGAAGGACAAAATAGCAATCCGGAAAAGCTAACATTGTTTAAGTAAGGTTTAAGTATTGTAAAATTTTCCGTATTTATATATGGTTCGATTCCAAAAGAAATAATTTATGATGATTCGGCATCTCACGCCTTAATTCCACACTGTAAAAGACCATCTATCTTCCACAAACAACACTGTTGACGTCATAGCAGTTTTACTGTCAATTGAATAACAACATGATTACGATATCAAGATGGCCTTAATCCAAGTAGAATAAAGGCGCGCTAAAGTCAGTTTAGTGTTTTAAAAATTGCGAACTGCTACTTAAAAATAAAAACAATTATACGACTATGTCATGCAACAAATTATTACTACGTCGAGTCTTATTAAATGAAACGTACTTTTTTTATAAAAAAATCTACAAACGCTTTATAGTTAAAAAAACATCACGATAACCTATTCTCATGCATACGCGTGTAACACAAAACGTATTAAGTAAGCAGTAAAAAAAAAACATAAACTCCTCTTGTTACAATGTAACAAAATCCCCTATGTAAATTTATTTCGGGTTCACATTTAAATTTTGATACTTTTTCCGCAACGTTTCTCTTTATTTACAAACGACATAGTTTTAAACAAAGTGTATACAAACAGGCATTTCAGCAGCATTGCGAGTTTCAAACTTTTAAAACATTTCCTTTAAAGTACATTTTAAATGTAATCTCATTCTCTTAATTTTTGGAGAACCCATTCAGTGGATGTAAGGTTTGATTGTTGATTTCAAGGTGTAGGTACAATTGGTAACAAGATTTAAAAAGATAATGCTATTTTGTAAATCATTACTTTTTTCTTTACAAAAATGACGGGAGTTCATTTAATCTACAGTAAATTTTGGGCTTGGTACCGGTGGTAATGCCCGTTTATATATGCGTTGCGTAGCGGGGCTCGTTGCAGTGGTGATAAAAGAAATACCGGAGACAGTTATTACTGGATTTAATCTTTAGTTATACAAATACGATAGTCTAAGTAAATGGTGCGTCCGCGCTGAGTAGCGGAGAGCGAGAAGATTATCTATGTATCACAATGTTGCCAACATACAATTTTGTTGGCGTCGTTTAAGGCAAACATTTTGACGCCACACCACCCCCCTACGGAGAAGGATAAACCAAAAATAATAATATTTAAAAGTAACAAAAGTCATTACGATTCCGGAAACTCACGTGGCGGCCAGACCTGGTAGTATATGGCCGTTTCAAGGGGGCTGTGGTATCTGCAGGCGCAGGCGCCGCTATAGGGCTAGGCGCAGGTGCAGCTGCAGGGCCAGGCGTCGGCTGTGCTCGAGGCAAATCCAAAGGTGCCGAGGTAACCGGCGAGCTAGGGTAGTTGTCAGAATCAAGAAAGGCTGGTTTGACGCGGTCGACGCTCACTACGACCTTCCTGTTCTTGATGTCCAAGGTCAGGGTCTTCCCGTCCGCGGAACGCTGTAATACGGCGAAAGGACCTGTATAAGGAGGTTGCAATGGGCGCCGAACTGTATCGTCACGAAGAAAAACGTGAGATGCGGTGGGTAAGTCCTTTGAGATAAAGACAGAAGGAGTCGAATGGCGAGAGGCGGGAGCTGGGCGAAGTGATGACATCTTTCGTCGCAGCTGGACGACGAAGTCAGAGGGATCGACAAGCCGGTCTTCGCCAGAATCGGAAACCAACATTTCTCCGGGTAAACGAAGAGGTTCCCCATACGTCATTTCGGCAGCCGTAGCCTTCAAGTCGTCCTTGTAGGCGGTACGCATGCCGAGTAGGACGAGAGGAAGAGCGCGTGTCCAGGTGTCAGAGTGGCACATAAGTGCGGCCTTTAACTGGCGATGGAGTCGCTCAATCATTCCGTTCGCACAAGGATGGTATGCGGTTGTCCGTATGCGCTTTGTCGCAAAAGTTTGCATAAGGCGCCGGAACAGGTCGGATTCGAACTGGGTGCCCTGGTCAGTTGTTATGATAGCAGGGACACCAAAACGAGCAACCCATCCTCGAACGAAGGTATCGGCTACCTCATCGGCAGTGATGGAGCGCATGGGCCACACCTCTGGCCACCTAGAAACCCTGTCAATAGCCGTGAGACAATAGCGAAAATCGTCGCAGACGGGGAGGGGGCCAACTATGTCAATATGGACATGGGTGAATCGACCAGATGGTTGCTCTATTGAACCTAAAGGAGCCGAAGTATGTCTTGAAACTTTGCTACGCTGGCACGCGAGACAAGACTGTGCCCACCTGCGACAATCTTTCCGAATGGAAGGCCAGACATAGCGTCCTACCAAGAGTCGCGTGGTGGCTCTAACGCCGGGGTGACTCAAGTTGTGTAACTTGTCAAACACCGCGCGACGAAACGAAGGGGTCAGATAGGGACGAGGCTTGCCAGTAGAAACGTCACAAAGTATGGAGACGTCAGTACCAGGAACAGCGATACGAGACAGCTGAAGGCTTGAGGCTCCTTCACGAAGGTCGGCGAGTTCTAGGTCCTCTTGCTGAGATTTAGAGAGAGCTTCATAGTCCTCTTCTAAAGAGATGGCTTCAATCCGCGACATTGCATCGGCGACGACGTTATCCTCCCCTTTTATATAGCGGATGTCAGTCGTAAACTGGCCGATGAATGACAGCTGGTTCAGCTGAGACGGGGAAGCTTTTCACGACGCTGTACGAAAGCGTACAGCAATGGCTTGTGGTCAGTATAAATAGTAACGTGCTGAACCTCGAGAATATGACGGAAGTGCTGTACGCTTTCGTACACCGCCAGTAGCTCTCGGTAGTAAGCTGGCCACTGAGCCTTCTGAGTGTTGAAGTAACGCTGGCCGTAACGCTGGCCGTTTTTATAAAGAATGTCAATGTCTTTGATTTAATTCAAACTTGTGTGTCAATAAAATAATGTACAAGATGACACCGGTATTTTCCTCGGTGTACATTAGCTTAAGTGAAGCTAGTAGAGAGGCGGTGTTCTTACAAGCCTTAATAAGGGAACTGTTGACGATATCTACTTGTGAGATTGTGTTGTATTGTGATAATCAGTCTGCTATGCAACTTGCTGTTAATAAGGTACAACACAAAAGAAGCAAGCATATCGAAATCAGGTACCATTATGTAAGAGACATGGTTGATAGATTCAATGTGAAAATTGTGTACATTCCGACAGATGCAATGATAGCAGATGTGTTTACCAAACCGCTGGGTTGCCTTAAACATGGGGAGTTTACTTGGCAGTTAGGTGTAGCATAAGTGTTTAGACCCACTTTATGGGGGACTGTTGAAGTAACGCCCACGTTATGGGGGGACTGTTGAAGTAACGCTGGCCGTAACGCTGGCCGTTTTTATAAAGAATGTCAATGTCTTTGATTTAATTCAAACTTGTGTGTCAATAAAATAATGTACAAGATGACACCGGTATTTTCCTTATATATGCATTAAATACATAAATAAACTTCTAAAACTGAGGGGTCAACTTTTTGCTGAAAAAGGCAATAGGACACCATTGGTCGTTAACAAACTGCTGAAGACAAGATCCTAAATGGACACTAGACGCGTCCGTAAACAGGCCAAGGGGTGCGTCGTTGACCGGATGCTGCAGTAAGGTTGCGTTCGAAAGGCCTGATTTGCAGGCTTCAAAATGCACCAGAAGCTCGGGTGTCCATGAGAATGGTTTAGTACCCTTACCATTGGTTGCGACTACTGCATCAATCAAAGGCGCCTGAGACTGAGCGGCGTGAGGCACGAAGCGGCGATAGTAATTTATCATGCCGAGAAAACGGCGCACACCTTGGACAGTCTTCGGAGGCGGGAAATCTATTAAGGCTTGGATGCGATCTTGTGGAGGGCGGGTGCCTTGTGAGCTAATGTGGAAGCCCAGGAACACTACTTCGGCTGCGCCTAAAACGCACTTAGAGGGATTGATCACCACTCCATAATCATGCAGACGCTTGAAGAGCGTTCTGAGGTGTTCCCTGTGTTGAGCCTCATCTTTCGAGTAGACGAGGATGTCATCCACGTAGGGAAATACAAAATCGAGGCCCCGTGTGACCTCATCGATAAACCGTTGAAAACTTTGTCCAGCATTTCGTAAACCAAAACTCATGAAAGGAAATTCGAAGAGGCCAAACGGGGTAACGATGGCGGTCTTGGGGATGTCATCCTCGGCCACTGGGATTTGATGGTACGCCTTCACAAGATCGAGGGTGCTAAAAATGGTTGCTCCAGCAAGATTGTAAGCGAAGTCGTTAATGTGGCGCACGGGGTACCGGTCAGGAATAGTTCTGGCGTTCAAGGCGCGGTAGTCGCCACAGGGACGCCAGGACTGGTCCTTCTTTGTAGTCATATGTAAAGGAGACGACCAAGCACTTTCAGATGGTCGCGCTGTACCACTGCGCACCATGTCCTCGAATTCGCGCTTGGCAGCAGATAATTTCTGGGGTGCCAGGCGACGGGGACGGCAGGAAATAGGTGGCCCTTCAGTTGTCCTAATATGATGTACCGTGCTATGTTTAACAGACCGTGGGAAACCAGGAGGTTTGGTGATGTCTGGGAACTCAGCGAGCACCTGTGCAAACGAAGAGTTCTGAGAATCAATAGACTTGACGCTGGACTGCAAGGTAGTAGCAGTAGAAGCAATGGCCTTGAGGCCGGTGCTGCCGTCAACAAGCCTCTTATGGTGACAGTCAGGTAGCAAATGATAATGGGACAAAAAGTCTGAACCTATAATGGCTGTATTGACGTCAGCCACCACAAACTGCCAGGTAAAATTGCGCCGCAGTCCAAAATCAAGTCTAAGATTGACCGTTCCGAAGGTCTTAATTGTGCTGCCGTTGGCTGCGCTGAGTTCCCAGTCGGTGGGTGGTCTCTGCTCTCTAAGCCAGCGGTATGGGTAACAACATAAATCGGAACCTGTGTCGACCAGGTATTGATTCTTGGTAACCTTGTCGGTGACAAAAAGGCGGCGGCTGTGGGGTTCGATCTGGCAGCAGTCAGAATCCGCCTTTAATGACTGCTGGTCGAGTTTCCCGCTGTCCAGTTGCATGGAGTGATGCACTTGGCTGCCTTTGCACCAAATTTTTTATGGTACCAGCATGCTTTAGAATAGTTGGTTGGAGTGCTGCTGCGGCTTGCGCCTCTAGATGCGGATCGGCCACGGGATCTTCCACGCTGCTGCTTCTCAGTTAGAGCAGCGACCTGCTGACCAAGCTTGTCTAGGCGTTCCATGACAGTTTTGAGGTCAGGGTGTCCGCTGGCAGCTTTATTGTCCACCTTATAGACACTCGGAGGTCCGGGAGTAACCTCAATGATCTTGTCCGCCAGCTCTGCCAATTTGTCTAAGCTGAGATCTGACTGTGCGGTAAGTATAGCCTGCACGTGGCCAGGTAAACGTCGCATCCACAATCGCCGCAGTATGCTATCATCCTTTGAGGTACCGGCGAGGGACTGAAGATGCCGCAAGAAAGCTGTAGGTTTTCGATCACCCCGCTCTTCATCACTAAGTAGGCGCTCTATGCGCTGCTCTTCAGATGTAGAAAGTCTTCTAATAAGCTCCTGTTTCAGTGTATCATACTTGTGTTCCTCCGGTGGGTTCATAATTATGTCCTCAATATCACCTATTAGTCGCTGGTCTATAATACTAATAACATGACTAAATTTTGTCATGTCGCTGGTAATACCTGCCAAGTGGAATTGGGCCTCAGCTTGTGCAAACCAAACTGCGGGCCTGTCCGACCAAAAAGGAGGTAACTTTACAGCGACTTTGCACACTTCTTTTGTATCAGCTGATGATGTGCCATTTTGGGGTTGTAGCCGCGCTTGTAGAGCAGCATTCTGCACCTGCAGAGCTTCCAGTTGGGTTTGCAGCTCTTCGACAGACATTCTGGAATATTACAGATACCACACCCAAGAAAGAGAACAAACAGTTAAAAAAAAAAAGATTAGTTTTTTAAATTTATCCTTCACCGCAGGGAGCCAAACACACAAAACACAAAATTTGTTAAAAAGTACACACAAAATGCAATATTTGTTATATTAATGCACAAAACACCTGTTAAATATAAACACAAAACTCAATATTGGTTAAATGAACACACAAACTGCAAATTTCGTTAGTAAATAGTGTTGTGACAGTCATGCAATATTGTCCCGCTAAGCACAAACACAAAAATATTAAATATGGCAATGAAAAATGATGGGATTATTAATTTAGCAATATTGCTTGCCTGCACACAGTACAAGATAGAACACACACCAAATATTAAATAGAAAATGCACTCTCCAAAACAATGTTAGCAGAAATATGTCTAATGACAATGAGGTTATGTTAAATAAGTAACCAAAACACCATTAATGAAAATCCAAATGCAATGATAAATGCAGTAAATTTGTACAAAAACAGTAAAATAGCAAAACTTAGTATTTAAGGTTAATTAGCATAAATTAGAACAAACAGTTTAATTAGTATTCCGTCAACATAAAACCAAATAGAATAAACACTCTAGTTTTGTTAAATAATAGAATAAACACTCTTACGTAGGTATAGTTGCAATCACTGTCAGTTTCTTTGTAGGATATTTTTAACGGGAAAACTGAAATACTTTACTGGATACGTTGATGAACTGGATAAAAACCGGTTTTAGGCAAGTTGTTCAAATGCACTTTTTCGTAACCTTTTATTGCAAAATCACTCACTGCACTTTGTGGAAACTGGCCTCGAACGATGCACACCAGGCTTCGATGTCGAGGGTCGCCATGAGACAAGTGGAACCGCCGCGATATCCAAGGAAAGCATCCACACTTGACGCTTGTGGACGTGTACGTCGTGGTCACCAATTTGGGCTTGGTACCGGTGGTAATGCCCGTTTATATATGCGTTGCGTAGCGGGGCTCGTTGCAGTGGTGATAAAAGAAATACCGGAGACAGTTATTACTGGATTTAATCTTTAGTTATACAAATACGATAGTCTAAGTAAATGGTGCGTCCGCGCTGAGTAGCGGAGAGCGAGAAGATTATCTATGTATCACAATGTTGCCAACATACAATTTTGTTGGCGTCGTTTAAGGCAAACATTTTGACGCCACAAAATAATTTTCTTTGACATATTTGTGGGTACATTTCATGTTGTTAATGCGTTAAAAACATAAATATTTTCCAGATTTAGTTACCTGCGACGCAAAATTTAATATAATTTTCTAGTTCTACGGAATCGTAATGCATGCACGTTATAACATTGCCATATGAACTAAAAGCGAACATTAAAGTAAATATCTTAAAGCATGCACTGCAATAATAATAAAAAATACTACATTCATAAACCTTGACGCTTTAAAAACATACCTAGTAATGTCGTTTTTAAAGCTGTGGACAAACAAGAACAGGTAAAAATGTGTTCTAAAGAGCAAGGTCTGCTGAAATCAAGGTAGAACTATCGGCGGAAGAACTTCAATCGAGGCAATTTAGGTCTCCATCAATATAGATTCAGATGAGGGTGTTTAGCCATCCTATTACCAGAGCCCCTAGACAAGATGCATTACACCAACTAGTGTTTCTATTAGTTTCGTTTTTAAACCAATCGCTTCACTGCTAGATCACGTGACTTTTCGTATCACGTCATCTACAAGTGACGCGATTGGTTTAAAAACGAAATGAATAGAAACGCTAGTTAGCTTAGTGCATCTTGTCTTGTCTTGCCAAACTGGCTGGCCTTACGGTCATATTTTAATTATCGTTCCTGACGTAGAGACCTCGTTATGTTGTTCTCCTAGTCACTATTTTTAATTTTATTTTATTGAGCTTACATTAGTAATTTTTTTTATTTGTGTTAGTTTTAAAATAATTATTTATTACTTTATTACCTTGTAACGTTACTTTTAAGTATTCTTGTATTTTATGATTGGAAAAAAAGACCTTCTGCTGGAGTTTCTTGCGGCGCTTCTTCTCCGTCTGGTCTTGTCTGAAGCGTTAGTAGATTCACTCCATATTACCGACGTGTAAAAGAGCCCTAATTTGGCCAATGTACTGAATAAATATTTTGAATTTAGTTTTTTTTTAAATACAGGAGTTAATAAATCTTTGAGTCAGACATGTGCGAATAGAAGATATAATCACGCTAGTACTCGTAACTAGTAATTATAACAATAATTTGTATCGCATCTGATATTACTTTGGGGAGGAACTCATTGTTCAGAGCGTTTCTCTGACTACAATCATTTGATTTATGTATGAACATGAAAATGTTTAACAAGGTGGAAGTTACTGATCCAAACCGACGCTGGTTAAATTCTACTTAATTTACAATGAAAAAAAATATTAGTCGCTTCTAACAAGATTGTGATTATTGTGCATAAACGTCTTGATTCCATACGAGCCTGACAAGACGTTAGATACATCAACTAAGATGTTAGTTGAATCACTATAGAAATTGCTGTTGTTACTATTAGCTTTGGATGATATGACTAATATCTTAACTATTTTATTCATTTTTTGTCAACTAAGAGAAAATCTCTCTTCGTTGGCTCTCATTTTTTTGAGTGTAAGTTTAAACACTCGTTATTATTTTTCACCTTATCCTACCAAAATGTTGTTTGTTGTTTTACCACAATTTTTAGATCGGTGCAAGTTTTTCAAGAGTTAAGCCATTTTTGTATCTACCCAATATTTTTTCTGCCTTGATTTCAGTATTTTTCATATCGATTAAAGTTGTTTACGCATTTGGCCTTTTATACAACAGCCTTGATGCCAAATGAGCATCTTCCAGCAGTTACAAATATAAGTTGTTACCACGTAGGTAAATATATTACAGTGTAACAAGTTTTAAAACGGCCTTTAAATTTTTACTTCTCTCTCTCTCTCGTAGATATATATTTTAAAGTGAGTCTCATGTAGTTTACCCGAACCCAAAAGTCTTTAACTTGTTACACTGTATAAAGAACACGTGACAAGATGAAGTCATGCAGTAAAAAGGACAATCACATGTTATATTTGCTTTTCTAATACATTGCATACTTATTTTTTGTATCCTTTTTCCAACCTGATACACGGTTCATCTTTTATTACATCATAGGTTATCTTTAGCTTATTATTTGGTCATTATACACTAGGAAGTGCTAAAGACGCTGTCGTTGACTCAACACCAAGAATACAGTAAAAAGAAACGAGTTCCAACGTTATGAACACAACTCAAGTCATAACTATGGCAAAGTCTTCCTCCTTCTCGTGTTACGTTTTCTGTCATAGTTGCTTTAGAACTTATCATTGATTTGTTTAACCGGGTTGATTAGGAAGCAATAGCAAGATGCCACGGTTGTATGATACTTACGTCTCCATTTTGCGTTCCATCTGGATCAGGTTGGTGAGGCGGTTCAGCATGTCCACGACATCTTCAGGCTCGTACTGGATGTCGTTGCGGTAGTAGTTGTTTTGACTGAAAGAAATAAATGGTGAGAATCGCAGAAAATAGAAGACTGAAGCTTTGAAACAATCGTTTTGGAAATTTCATGTTGAGTGTTTCATCAATTCTAAGCTGAAGCTGAAGTTGCAAAGCGCACTAAAATTGATTCGTGGTAAAGACTTTTATCAGAAAAACAACTGCGTACGCCTGCTCCAACCCCCCCCCCCCCCTCCCCCTTAACAAAATCCTAGCTCCGCCCTTGGTAGTGTTAGATAAATAGGTGGGCTGATTAATTGTAATAAGTAATTAGACATTCTTTGGATAGAAATTGCATTTCCAGTATGGCACTTTCGAAAGGAATCGTTGGTTAAACAAAATGTTGAAATAGGGCAAAGTTTGCATACTCCAGTATCGTCGTTTCCTGCCAGATTTATTTTCGTCATCAAAATAAATTCTGCTTCTTTAGATTTAAGGGTACGAATCTGTTTTTACTATAAATGGACATTTAAAATGCCTTGGGGCAGTTTCAATCTTAGCGGCGCTAGCCAGATATCATTAGTTGTAAATAAATCTTTTTAGTACATTCTTTTTTAGACTTAACCACAATAATCTTTTTCCTGACAAGCCCGTGTGATAGTGATAAATGAGTATTGATTATAATATTATGAGTTGAATTATTCATGTATATAAAGTAAAAAAAATCTAAAATTTTCAACATCATTATGTTTCGGAATGGGGTAGAGAGGGTGCATAGTTGGGAAGTACATTTATGGACAAAGTACCACTACCTGGGGTAGGAAGCCGCAGGCGGCGCGAGGAGTAGCGCCACCAGCACGCAGTTCGCCAAAACGCAGCTTGCTCGAACCATCCTGGAACCACAGACCGTACACTTTAAAACACTGCAAGTTATATACCTACTAATTTTATTATCTGAATTATTAAACGTGGGTTAAGTACGACCCTTGTGACAGCGGATTTTAATTTCCAACACTTATCTATTATGGTGGCACTATACTTGGCGCTGCGTATTCTATATGTGTATCAGCATCGTTTGACAACTAGGTATACCGTCTTCATATTTCGACTATCTGTCAAATATTCCAAATACGTGAATACGCAACGCCAAGTGTAGTATCACCTAATAGTCGCAAGTGAAAAGTGATTATGCTAATTTGTATCGACGTATATTTTTTGGTTTGATATAAATGTTGTACGTGTTTGAGCTGTCACAGCGATAATTTAAGATTAACCTAGTTCAATGGAACTAGTTAATTTGCTAAAAGTCTCCAAAAAATATCGAGTTTTGAAAAAAAGTCTGTTCGGAATAAAATTGGTCACATGATTAAATTTTCAGTAAATTTCATTTTATTTTTATTTATTTTTAGTGTGCTGTATTTATATTTGGCTTAGCATCATGACGTCATGAGTGACACTGGGTAAGAAAAGATGGAATTTAAAATACACACAAAACAATATGTAGTGATTAACATTATTATATAGACGACAGTATTAAAACATAAAACTAACGTATTAGCGAGGCTTATGTTTGTGCGACGTATTGTATAAATAAACGCCAGCATTGACGGTTTCACGGCAAAACACACGAATAAACTTTGGTTTCGTCGTATCTCATTTTCAAAATCTTCTAAAAATGGTAATTTATATTTGTGCCAATCCCTCTTAATTTCAAAAGTGTCAACCCGCTTTGGATATCCAATTATTAAGCCATTTCCGCATTTCTTTTTCGGGGTTTACCTTTCGTCATACCCTTGTTTCTTTTCCTAAATAAATAAGAAGCAAAGAATAAATTTGTATGTGGCTACAATCCTTTTTGTATAAGGATACTTTGTTGGGTTAAAAAAATATTTCAAAAGTTATTCATTTTACTTTTTTTTCTACTGCAACAGTGTACATATATTTGGAAAGAAATATATCGAATAAAGATTTCCTTTTTCCTAATAAAACATATCATTCCGGAGCACAAACTTTTCCTGCTTGGATGTCAGAAAAATGTGCTTGAGATCGTTTCCTCTTCAATCACAGGACAATCAAGATCGAAAAAAAGAAAACACACAAAAATATAGATTGATTTTGGTGCGTCAATATTACAAGGAATAGATAAAGGTG
The DNA here is from genome assembly GCA_948252455.1 of Acleris cristana. Classification (NCBI taxonomy): domain Eukaryota; kingdom Metazoa; phylum Arthropoda; class Insecta; order Lepidoptera; family Tortricidae; genus Acleris; species Acleris cristana. The sequence goes on along the minus strand of OX411783.1, from coordinate 13,047,907 downwards.
AGAACACAGACGAAATCGTAAAAAATGGGGAGCATACGTCGAGGATTGCACAATAGTGGTATCCTGAGGGCTTATTGTCTAACGCACTAACAATCGCAACGGCTTCAAAGCGGAACAATTGTTTTCATTTTGTATGCAGACAAGAATTAGATTTTCAAAATGAAAACGATTGCGATTGCTCATCAATATAATATAAAATCGTAAATAATCCTTTCTACAAGATCTTTTTCGTTGTATCGTACTTATAAAATCACCTTTGGCACACGATCCCTCGGAAGATTGGGGAACATGATCCAAAATCAATGCGGTGGCGCATAGGTCACGTCACGTGTAAATAGTTCGTCACTATTATTTTACCTTAGGGTAAGAGAGGGTAACTCCCTCGTGGGTAAAAGGCATGGTGGCAATTTGCTCATGCTTTTAGTTTGGGTTTTACGACCAAAAAAGCATGATTTATGGTGAAATATGATGAAGGTTGAAAGTGTACAGTTCACGGCTTAAATAATTCAGTTGATATTATTTAACATTCCTGCCAAACGCGTTAACAATTTTTGTTAACTTTGACATTTCGAAATTTTAAATATAGAACATTGAATTACCTATGAAGGTCGGTGAAATGAGGTTGGTAAAATTGAGGTATGACACAAGACCTCATAACATCCATATTCTATATTAAAAAAAAGGTTTAATGTTGTTAAAATTATATTAAAGCGAAAAAATTACGTACAGACGTATATGTTAAAATTAAACAAATGTTTTAGTTGTGTTTTACTTTTTTGCGTTGTTCTTGAACAATAAAATAACTGGCTGAATTTTTGCACAGCCATAAAACAAAAGGTGTTATTCAAAACATAAATCAGAAACCAGTGAATGTCGGAAAAATGAAAAGGATACAAGCGAAAGACGTCTCAGGAAAGGTGACAGGCGTGACAACCTGCGTTTATTTTATATTGAATTCGCAAACAACATTTTAATTTATCGGTCCGTGAGTTTGTAGGTATTGTTTTTTATTTTGCAATGGGATTTGTGTAAGATCAATCCAGCTGTTCAAGGTAGACGTCACAGCATGGATTAAAGTGACATTAAATTTAATAAATGCTTTTAAGCAACTGACGAAAAAGGTAATTATTACTTAATATTAGTTTTTCTTCTTTTGTCGTAATTTTCAAAGCCCAAAACAGTAAAAAAAGCTCTGCATTTGTCTGTCTGTATATCCATCTGTTTGTTATCACTTAGGGCCCAAACGGGTGAACCGACCAAATGCGTGTCTTTTATGTGAAAGTTCAGGGCGTGGTAAGCGGGGTCGAAAGTACTAATAAAAAATAAATCTTACGATGATCTCGTTTACGAGTGGATGAGGGGCACTCGTATTTAAAATCATAGGCATGAAAATTAAAGTATCCAATGATATAAAAAAAACTTCCTGAAATCAGCAAAAATCTGACATTTCGGACACAGGATGACTCAAAAATCGACGCCCTGATGTAAGCAAGCTCAGTGCAAGTTTTTTTTAAACTTACATGTTTTTACATCCGCAGTCCAATCACGACTGCCCAAACATCGATCAGAAAATCACATACTTTTATAAAAATATCAAGCTATCAAAGTGCTTACCCGACCGCACTGTTGACACACACTTCAGTCGACTAATTACATCGATACTCGATTATCATATCGATTCATAATCGACTCACAGATTTTAGATATCGTTTCCGGCGCGGAGAGTGGCTAGCTGTATTTATCTGGTTTTAGTTGCTATGTGCATCGCAGTAAAAAAAAACCGCTAAGTACTTTCACTTCTTTTTACAATGCGATATAATTCAGACGAATCTACCCTTTGGATAAAACTATCATAACTAAGAAAAAACGCCGTAGATAGGGTACTCAATCTTTTTTTTAAATAAATTAGTAAGGTACAAAAAGTATTAGTAAGTAATAAATCAGATATTCAGATAGATCTACTATGTAAATTGATCTACGTACCGACATTAATTAAACTTTGAACGTTGCCACATCATTTTTGAATCTACATTTCTAGAACACACTTCCAGGAATATCCACGAATTCCATATAAAATGGACACGGGAACAAATTCCCGACAATGAACGTGTCAAAACAATCAGCTGTCCCACATTGAAATAGTGCAAGTTAAAGCAAAAGTTGCAGTATCCAAACAGTCAAAACTTTTACAAAGTTATAGATTCAGCTCGTTATGCCACTACTTGCAAATGCTACGAGCAAAGTTATAGGTGATGTGAAAGCTACAAATTTGTCCGCCTGAAAAGATAAGTTGGCGTTTTGTCGTAGTTGACTAACGATCTGGCTGAAGTTTAAATTGTGGATAAATTTAGTTTATGTTACCTATTTTATGTCCAGTGAATATATTGAATAAGTAGTTCCATAAAACAATTGAGGCAATGTTATCAATATGACATTGTTTTATTTACTTACTGTGTCTTTGTAATATCATATTTTAATAGCCAGAATCTTTATACTAGAAAGATGTAGATTGAGTACCTACCTAACTAATTGTATAGGTATACCTACAGGAAAAATGATTAAAGTTCCACTTCGAAGCAAGCCAGCAAAATAAGTGTATTTTTCAATGTGGATACAGCTTCCTAAAAAATGAAAATGTCACGAAGTTGATACTTTTAGTTCACAAACATCTTATCGACCCTATTTTTTTAATCAAAATTAAACCACAACAAAACAAAACAAAACAAAACAACACAAAACACACAAAACAAAACACACAAACAAACAACAAACAAAGGGATAATTTCACCTTTGTACATATGTTTATATAAATTGTATCGTATGGTTTTTCTATTGTATAATAAAGTGTTTACATACATACATACATACATACAAACCGCCAATTTGGCCGGTAACGTAGAGCAAAAAACAATTCGCCTTATCCTTATTATTACAAATAACAACGCCTCCAGACCGTTGTGGTTCCATTAATAATTCTAATGTTTCGAATAAACGTTCTCTTTTCAAATAAACGACGCCATTTTGGTGAACAGTTATCCCGATCGTATTCATTGTGAAACATCAGTTATTTTGATCACTGAAATTATTTAGCGTTCGGTAAATTATGACTACGTTTTGGAGACAAATTCCGGTTATGACTAGATGTAAATACCTTTAATTTTTTATCAGGTTCGAAGAACTTAACAGTATGTGGTAAAGCTATGGTTTCAATACTATATACACTAGAAAATAAATGAAAACGGGCCAGTTTTACATTCCTTTTGCTTTTTAAAGGGAAAAATATAGCTAAATACAAACCACGCGTTTATTATATCGTTTTTACGGTAATAACATTGTCTCACCGAAGATAATCCCACAAGGGTCGACAAAATCTTTACTAGCAATACGTGAGCGATAATTAACAATTACACGGGCATAAGTAAGTATTGTAAAAAAAACTGACTTAGCCTAAAACATACAACCTAATATATATATAAGAGGTACACAACCAAAAATTATGTCAGAAATGAAACATGAAAAAACCTAAACATACATACATATATACACTCACGTCGTCATTCCCAGAGTGGGGTAGACAGAGCTACAGAATTAACTACCAACAACTCTAAAAACTTTAATTCTGTAACCACATTTTGCACAAACAAAAGATGGTCAGGTATTAATGTTTCTGTGATAACTAAGGAGGTTCTTGAATAGCTTAGTTTTATATTTCACTTTGCTTCATAAAGTGGGGATGAAAATAATATAAACAATATAAATAAATAGGTATGATTGTTATTTTCATCCCCACTTCAAGAACCTAGTTATCACAGAAATATAACCTGGCCATATTTTTTGCCGTCTAGAGTGATATTATTAGAGGCGGATGTCATTGTTTATCAGTGAATAAAAATGCATCTAACATCCCACATGTGTATTGTTTGGTAAGCAATTCCTAGGTATGGTTTGACCGAAGAAAATAGAGGCTTATTAATACATAACATCAAACCTAGAATGGTAAGATCAAGAGATTGGAGAAACAACATTTGCCTTCGTAAAAAAGACCTATACAACTGATATTACACATTGCATCTCATTATCGTTCGATATCTAATAACTTCGGTCTAGATAACGTTGCATCTCACACAGCACTGTGACCTCTACCTATGTACGTGTATTTATTTTGTTCTGAATCAACGATACGTTAGCTTTATCAGACTTAAAACCAGCATTCCTAAACGATTTACCTCTCTCGTAAAATCGCATCTGCTCAGTAATAAAAATGTGTAGAAGACGTCAAGAATTGTATAGAAAAATTGCGTTGAAAAATAAAACCCGTCGGATGTAAAGTTTTAAGTTCAAATAACAAGGAAGAGAATAGACAAGACTTTAAAGTCAAAGATATTGAAGCCATAAATATCAGTTATGAAACAGTATCCTTTCGAACAATGTTGTTATATATTGAAGTGTCAACTGTCAAAGCGACACTTTGTGTTGTCGACGGGTCTTTGCAAATGCTAAAGGAAATGTACTTCACGCTTGTTTAAAAGGTTTAAAGTTCACTTGCTGTTTAGCGATGTGGCATTTTGTTTTGGACAGGTATACACACCAACATACCTAGTTATAGAAAATTACCAAAACAGTCGAAGTAAGATTGGCTTTTTGTAAGACTTATTCAACAATGTGTACATTGCTTAGTTGTATAATAAGAAATGTACTAGGCATAAATCTAAATGTTACAATAATTACAGACAACCACAGCATGCAATAGGTTGCTTTAGAGAAAAAAATAATAAAAAATATCAAGAAATAAGTAAACATAGGTCCGAACAAGGCTTGAACAATTTTAACTTCGTCACTTGAGACGTCTAGAAGCGTTATTGAAGTCGCACATTTAGGATAATAGTTTTGAATCCGAGAAAGAGTTTGCATAAACCAATAGTTCTGAAACATCTGTGCTGGTTTTTGTAAATTCAGTAAGCCTTTCTCAGATTGTTCAAAGAGTTATTATTATTATATTATTATTACGAGTGTCAGACACCTACAGCGCTGATTTTCAGCCAGTACCGGCAGTGACTCACGGAACGCTGTACAAACATACTATAATGAACATGTTTTTCCTTTTTAAACTAAATACTAAATAAATTTTGGTTAGTAACTTTCTGCAAAAGGTAAACTGCAAAACCACTGAATACTTAGCTTGCAGCTGACGATGAAACTGACCGCGGAATGCTAGTCTAAGCTATTTAACTCTGGGTAGTAAAGACGCAAAGCTTATAATTTCACAGGGCTAAGGAAAAAAACAATTAAATTCCAAATCTCCTTATTTTTTTTTTACAGTAAAGTATAAACAATATGTTTGTATTTTTAACAAACATAAAGTAAACGCTAAGGAAAATCAAAGTAAGGTATCTCTTCTTAATATTTTTTGCCAAAAGAAAGACTAACAATTATTAATGATTGTTTTCGACCTTTGGTTAGCCTTGTTGGTAGTGACCCTTACAAAGTTAGCGGTCCCGAGATCGATTTCCGGTAATGGCAAATATTTTTGTGATGAGCGTGAGTATTCATTCTAGAGTAGGGAATGCAAATAACCGGTTATAACCGGTTTTAACCGGTTTTAACCGGTTATTTCATACAAAAACTGTTAATAACCGGTTAAATTGCATTCCCTATTCTAGAGTCTTATTACATGTTTTCTATGTATTTAAGGATAGTATCTTTTAGTATTATATCAGAGAATATTTAACTTTACTGTTTATTTAGTGGTTCTATCTACAGGGTCTCTTTATTACTGGGTAAACCCATATGTACTTTGCAATGTTATCGTATTGTCATATAACAAGAACACTTATTGCTTGAAAGTAAAAGCAGCCGAGTGAAAAACATTACGATATCATGTCAAAGGCATTATGGTTTTACCGAATAGAACAGACGCCCTAAGCCACTTTGAATATCGTTTCAATTAGGTGCATATTGGAAAAGCAACGGAGCAGTTTTCTTTCCATCATAGTAAAGTAGATTGCGGTGTCAAAGAGATGGAAGTTGATGCAAAATGTACGCCAAAGCGTAAAATGGAAGTAAGGTGTTGTTTTCTTGGAATAACTTGTTCAATTCACGAAGTTTTAAACGGCATTCTTAAGTTGTTCCATTCGTTAGAACGTAACGGTCAAATCACACCGCGAGGCGACGCGACGCGACCCTGCGCGCACATTTTTAATAGAGCGACTTTATTTACTACACGAAAAGGTACACATTTCATTGTGAGAAATAAGAATACGGTATACCACGCAGCGCTGCGCCTCGAGACGACTCGCGGCGCAGCGCGACGCATCGCGACGCAGCGGTGCATCGTCGGCACGCGCGGCGTGCGAGAGCGCTGCGCCTCGCGAAGCCGCGAGGTGCAGCCTGAGGCCGCCGACGCGACTTGTCTCTTCTCTCTCTTGCAAATGGTAAACTGCAGGGGACGCGGCGAGTAGACACGTTCCGCTGCAGTCTGCAGCTGCGCAGCGAGGCGTCGTGCTGCCGACGATTTTACGGTGCGCCTCGCGAAGTCACTGGCCTCTTCCAGTATCGTCGCGTCGCGACGCGTCTCGGTGTGAACTGACCCTAAGGCAAATTTTACCGACCACCTGATGGTAAGTGGGGATCTGTGACCCATAGAAATTTGCACAATCTAAACATTACAATCCTAAATCCAATGCCTCTAAGCTAGTGATTTCACTTGTTGTCTTATCCCCACACCGGAACACAACAACGTGAACACTGCTGCTTATCGGTTGGTTATAGGATAAGATGGTGGTAGATTCGGACGGATCTTGCACAAGGTCGTACCGCCACTATCGCGTTAGGTACAGTTGAGTACAAAGATATATTTAGATTAGGACGACGCATTGGCCCAGTTGGTAGTGACCCTGCCTACGAAGCTAGCGGTCCTGTGTTGAAATCTCGGTAAGGGCAGATATTTATGTGATGAGCGCGAATATTTTTTCCCAAGTCATGGATGTTTTCTATGTATTTAAGTATATATTTGTCTATACAATAAGTCTCTATTTATATCGTTATCTAGTACAAGCCTGGAGCTTAGTTTGGGACTAGGTCAATTGGTGTGACATTGTCCCGTGATATTTATTTATTTATTAATATTATATACTCACTTACACTTTATCCCATTGAAATAAGGCCGCTTTGGCCGAGCTGATTCAGAAATAAATTGTGCGACCAAATTAAAGATACATGCACTAAAATGTTTAATAATGCTCTGACGCGACAACTTAAGCTTGCTGAGTAATAATTCATTGATGTAAAGGGTAGGATAATCACCTAGCAGGTCAGCCTTGCTAATACAAATGGCGGTATCTCCAACAGAAATCCTGTACCAAATAAAACTTTAATACTAACAGGTGAGGGTTGAATCTGCTTTAGCTATTGAACTTGAGATACCACCTTTTGGCTTATGAGGGCAGATTAGTTTGCACTTGACAAAATATTGGTTTTACGTAAGAGGTAGACTATTGGTGGAGCATAGACGGCTTTGTAAGATAAATTCATGTTCTATTTCTTTTTAGGGTTCCGTACCTCAAAGCTAAGAAGAAACCCTTATAGGTTCACCTTCTCCGTCTATTTGTCTGTATGTCTCAGAAACGCATGGAGGTATCAAATTGGAATTAATATCAAATACTCAAGTCTGTAAATGCCAATCAAGCAATCCATACTAATATTATAAATGTGAAAGTGTGTCTGTCTGTCTGTCTGTTACCTCTTCACGCTTAAACCGCTGAACCGATTTAGATGAAATTTGGTATGGAGATAGCTTGAGTCCCGGGGAAGGACATAGGCTACTTTTTATCCCGGAAAATTAGACAGATCCCTAGGGAGCAGCGATAAACGACTTCTACGCGGACGGAGTCGCGGGCAAAAGCTAGTAGTTAATAAATTATAAATGAAGCATATTTTGATACTCGCAAGGGAATCAAAACATAACTCCTCGCGTCGACCTCTAATCATGAAATTTTACAAGAAGCTTTTCTTATAGCACAAGTAAAGGGAAAAACCGAACACCAACAGTAGTTTTTTAGTAACATGATACAAAAATGATTCCCCATTTATCTCCTCTTAAAGCGTGAAAAAACTTCGCGACGAACTATGTACATTAGAAGTACATACGGAACCATCGGTGCACGAGTCCGATTCGCACTTGGCCGATTGTTATACATCAATTTCGATTTCTTTAATTTCGACGGAAAATACTCTTTTGTTTTGTATTTCAAAAGATTTATTTGTGAAATGTTAATTGAAGTCAGTTTGGCGTGCCGAAAACGTAATTAAGTAGAAGGGACGGCTTTGTTTCATATTTGTAATTCCTTAATTTGTTGTGCTCGGCCAAATAATATCAACGAAATAAAGCAAATACGTGAGATTGACTTTTACACGAAGTATATATTTTTTGATATGTCGAAGGCAAAGAGCGCTCAGGCCACCTGATGGCAAGTGGGATCTGTGACCCATAGACATTAGCATTCTCAAGCCTACAATCTTAAGACACCAGTCATAAGACCGCAAATGTGTTGCCAATCCTGAGGACTAAAATGGGGACAACCAGTAAAATTACTAGCATGGAGGCATTACTAGCATTACTTAAATAGTATATTTCAATGGTTTGCTCATTCCCACACCTGAACACAATAATACGAATACTCCTGCTTGACGGTAATTAGTTTATAAATGTGAACGTAGTTCTATCTGTCTCTTTGTTTGTTACTCTTTAATGGTTCAATTTTGATTAATTTTTTTTGTGTAGAGTCACCAGCAGAAGTATTCTTACACGATTCTAATTCCAATACACTTTTGCTGCTGATTGTACATCGCTCGGGGTAGATTATATAATATTTTTCGTATATAAAAATTGTTTCCCTGAGTATAAGTATAAAAAAACCCTGTCTTTAGGTGTATAAATGTTTAGCAAAAAAACCACAAGAAACCAGATTAACAATACTTAACATATGATGTGAAACAAAGGTAGATAGGTAGATAGTTGAAATGTTCACAGTGAGTATTTCTAAAGCCGATATAAAAACAAATAATAAATTTAAAAAATTAAAGGCGGGCCCCATACAAGAAACGTGATTAATATTGTACGGTTGTACGGGACACTTCGTATACGAGTCCGACTCGCACTTGGTCGGTTTTTATTTAGACTTGTTATAGACACTCATATAATAAATAGCGACCCGCCCTCAATTCGCTTCGGTTTGTCTGAGTTTGCTGTAACCAAAACCTTCTTGAATCACTCTATCTATTGATGAAAACCGCATCAGAATCTGTACCGTAGTTTGAAAGATCTAAGCGTTCATACAGAGGGACAGATGGCGAACAGCGACTTTGTTTTATTCTATGTAAAGAAGACAAAACAGTTTGTTTATTATGTTATGACTGCGCTGAGTTTAATAACTACTAGTAATACTTTATCTAAAATAGTATGAAACTCCTCGTAGTGAACTCTATGAAACAATTTTAATCTTGCACCGCAATTTCTTATACAAAAATAATTAGTTACCCTAACTCCCAAAGGGGTAAACTAATTATAGTTTGCAAAGTTGATCTCTACGTGATCAAATTTGATTGTTGTTTATATCATAAAGTTTATCCTGCAGTTTAGAATTAATGTGGACATCGCATAACTTTACTATAAGCAAATCTCTAGAGGGTTGCGGTGTTTGTATGTAGTGGTAAGGCGAACACAACAATGAATACAGAACAGAATTGACGTACACATGTGTCGATGTTTGTGTGTATCGAACGTCAGTTGCGACTGTCATTTGTTTGTACATCGTTACGCACACGTATGTAAACGCAAGACTAATAAGATTTGGTTTTAGAGGGTTGTTTTCGGAATTAAAATATCAAGTGGATCGTAAGTTATGGACGTAAGGGAGGGTTTATTATTTTACGGTTTTGGTTATTTGACCCGGGGATTATTTTTAATTACCTCTAACAGAATTGAACTATAGTTGTGGTAAATTATGGACATCTACTAAGGTGGTATAAGTTTGTGGTCTCTGCCTGCCTACCCCTCTGGGAAACAGGCGTGATTTAATGTATGTATGTATGTATTAAGGTGTTATATTTGGGACTATTTTTGTACATAAATATTTGAATAGTAGTCTTTACCCGTGACTTCAAATTATTTGGGATAAAATATACTTTATCTAGAATAAAGACTTGTGTCCAAAGTTATATTTAAATCTATAGTCGTTTATGCGTGATTAAAAACAAACATACAGAGCGTACATAGAGCACGCATAGGTGACTTAAGGAATAAAGGCTTGTAGTACTGTTAGGCGATGGGCTTGCAACCTGTCACTAATACGCTGGTAAAGATCTTTGCCTAATTGTGCAAAATGTGGTTACAGAATTATCAATTTTTTTTTAGAGTTTTTGGTTATTCTGTAGCTCTAACTACCCCACTCTGGGAATGAAGGCATGAGTTTATGTGTGTATGTGTAAAACAAACATCTAAATATCCTGACAAACTTTCATATTTATAATACTACAAGATTATCATATCGAGAATTTTTACGTCTTAAATTGTTTTTTGTTTTATAAAACATAAAAACATAGCCTATTTTACAATATCTTTACACTTATTTGTATCGTATTGTAAACATTATGACAGCTCTTTTTAACTTGACAGTAATGGCGTCCGAGTCGAAAGTAACACAAATGCAATAAAGGAAAAGTCGATGAAGAATAAGGGCCCAGTCTTTCCAATATGATTCTTATATCAATTGCTTTTTACAATTGATTATTAATATTTAATTAAAAGTAAGAATGGGTATACTTAGTAGGACTTTTCCCAAAGGATACTCCTCAAAGAGACTTAATTACCTTCTCTTTCAAAATATTCTGCTTCGGGCAAACGTAAAATTTAACTTTTGAAGCGACATTTTCTTTAAAAGCAGTTGTAATATCCGGTTATTGAGTTCATGAAAAGTCATTAGAATATTTTGCATTTGCGCATAAAATTAACTCCCTTTGAAAATAATTTATTTATACGAGTTGTATTTATTTCCTTACTTTTCTTTGGTTAATAAATGTTGATATATGTCTTTGCTTTATCGTCATTATTTTAAGTCCAAATGTCTATGGTTTATCGTCATTATTTTACTTCATAATGAAATAAATAGAGTGTCTTATTTGGTAACTCAGAAAGTGTGTGTGCGTGTTAGTTAATCTTTTTTTTACTGGAATAGAGAAGGCAAATAACACCGGCCACCTAATGGTAAGTGAGCCTTTAGAAATGTGCATACTCTAAGTATAGATTACAATCCTAAGACCGCCAATCTGATGCCAATCCTTAGGACTAAGATGGAATGCCTCTATGCTAAAATAATCTTTCATTAAGTGTAATAAAGAGTCTAAATATTTTCATAAACAGGCAGGCAGTTTAAAAGTGATACAGGCTACTTTTATATCTTGTAATATTAAACTGGACTCACCAGACTTTCACGACACAACAAGGACTTGCCTTCAAAATAAAATAAATCCTTGATAATGCTACAGTAGTTTATATAAATGAGGTTTATTCCCAAGAAATTCAGTGGGACCGTTAGTAGCAACGATTATCTCAACAATAAAAGATTACGACTTTCGGACCCAGACAGGACTAAGGACTAATATGTGGTCAGGATCAAAATGGTTGTACACTTTGTAGCTGGCATAGTGCTAAGTTTGTACAGTACGTGAAATAAGTGCAAAAGCATAAAGTTATGATTGGACTCATTTGAAATTTATACACCAAGGGTTCCTTTTGTGACAACGGAGCCCTAAAAAGATGTAATAGCGTACGTAATGAGAAAAAAAAACCACCTTCAAAAACTCAAAAATAACAGAAAATTATGATCATTAAAAATTATAATATTAAAATTAAAATGTTTCAAAAAACAAAAAAACCGCCTTCAAAACCAAAGATACGTTATTTTCAAGTGGTTATACAGTCCAACAGAAGTCGGCTTTTGGTTTAAAATATTGTAGGACACTGACTTCAGTTTGACTGACCTATTACTATTTAAAAAAGGCGTTGATTTTTGCATTCTTGCAGGGGTTTTTTTAAACATTAAATTTTTATTTTATACTTTTTAGTGATCCTAATTTGCTATTATGTAATCTAACAAACATTTAAAAAAATACAGTCGAATTGATCGAATTGAACAGAATTTCTTTTGACCTAGATTTCATCTTAAGTAGAATCACATGTTTTTTTTATGAAACTACTAACAGAATGTAAATTAAGGAAGTAAGCGATGGAAATTGAAAAACGCCTTAGTTGGCCTTTCTAATTACATTTAAAAGCCTTTCGCTCGTTTTCAATGAGAGAAAGAATTCATTATGAATTTTCTACACGTACAATATTACCAACTTAACAATGTCGGTGGAAAAATGTTTTACTACCATTTAAAGAACTAAAAACTTAGGTTTTACTAGACTGTGGTGTCTCCGGCAGTGGTAAAGTTAAATTTGCGTAATCGTGGTCATGGCAGGACGTTGTTTCTTTTATAAATAGGAAATTAAAAGGCTATGGAATTATTTAATTACTGCCACTGGTGATTTAGCCAATAATGAAGTATTATTATTTATATTTAATTGCGTTGTCTTGCTACTTTTTAACTGTAGTGCAAGTATTAGCTTTTGTTTTTAAAAGTTTTGTTGGCATATTTAAATGTCCTTAAATACCGAAAAATAACTTTTCCTTATTATTGTATTCAATTATTATTTCTTATTATTTATGTGTATGGGTCTCAGATCCCACACCATCAGGTGGGCTGAGTGCTTGCGTGCCTTCTCCATGCCATAAAAATAAATTAAAATAAATAAATAAATAACTTAATAGGTGAGAAGTATTAATTATTATTTATTGTCAATTTTCCCCGCAACAAAGTCTAATGTAAATTTTAACCTCGCATTAAAACAAGCCTAAAGACGAAGTGCACAAAAATTCACCGTTTATTTTTTTTAAATTACTTCCAATAACGAAATAATCGTCGACATAGATTAAAAAAAATTAAATACAAAAAAACCGATTGATTTTTTTTTACGAATTTTATGTAAGTACCCAGTGACACTCGCGCCCTCAAGACTGATCTAATGACGTATCATTTATCCATCTGACCCGCTGAGTAGTTACGAGGGGACATAGGAACGGACATACATACTGGTGAAACACATAACCCTTCTTTAAGGTTTCGCCGCAGTCGGGTAAACAATACACTTTAGTTAAAAACACAAATTCTATTTAATTGTATTGGGTAGTTGCAATGACGTAGCTTTGCAGTTCAGCTACCGCTGAGAGAAAAACTTATACCTCTGTCCCTTATGCTCACCGTAAAATGAACGGCATAGCTATGTCACAATTACCCGCTTGAACTGAGATGTCATAAATCTTTAAATATTGACAAATTCCACACTCTATTATTTTTGTACAATTTAAAATCCTAAACAACACAAAAATAAGTCTTATTCTTATTTTTCCTGTTAACAGTTTTTTTTCACTGTAAGTGTCAAGTGTAATTTGTATATTTTTAAATCCACCCCCTAATTGAAAATTACGCCACGGCGAGCTATTAGGAACGTTCACGCCTGGCCGGCGCGCTACGGCGTAGCTCGCTACGTTACTGCGCTGTACCGGCTACGACGTAGACTTGCTATTTGCTGATGATAAACGGTGTCCTAAATAAACAGAATCCTTTTATTGTAAAGCATAAAAAAAATAAAAGGTTTTGAAATTTTGGGTCATTCAAATGTCAAATGAATTTTAAAGGTTCGTGTCTTATCAAGTAGCAAAATCGTCTATGATAAGCGCAAACACTTGCACCTATGTCATTGTTCTCAAATAAGGTAACGGCACAAAAGTTGGTCACTTTTAGATGATAGGTACCAAAAATGGTCACTTAAGTAACTCTTAATTCAAAGACCAAACGATTATATTTGATTGTTGTCAAATAAATGAATAACATTCACTTTTTTTAAAATAAAAATCAAGTGTTCATTTTTGGTCCTTCTACATTACTGGTACTTTACAGTAAAATTGAAATTGTTTTCTTTGACATTGTTGAAACCTGAAGAGGACTACAGTTATACAGAATGATACATTTGTTAACTTCTGTAACCTGTACTATTATAAGTATTTTATTGTTGCTTAGAACACTCAAAAAATTGGTGAAATCTCTGCTTCGTCTCTTCAACGTCAAGTTTAAACTACTATAAAAAAAATTGTATTAATAATGTTGATTATATCGAAAACAACAGAAAATACTAATTTCATTACGCTAATATGTATTAAGTGACCTAACTTATTAACATAAACAAGTACTATCAAGGACTTAAATGTCTTTATTGTGTTGATTTTTGTCTTTAATGTATTTTTATGTTTTGTGCTTTTTATGGATCCTGTTTTCCGGAATAAAACTATTTAATTTCATTTTTTAATTTTTATTTTCTCCACATTTAAAGTCCATAATGTACTAAACAACGAAAAGTTTCCTTCGTAATAAAGAGAATTGCTTTAACGTTTCACTTCGGAATTATGATGCATGCTGTAAAAGCTCGCATGCACGTATATTGTGCATAAGAGTAATTCAGTTGAAGTTTCGACTTACTTAGCATTATTTATGGGACGCCTGACTAGGAAGTTTTTATTGTTTTGCTTTATTTTATGTTATTAAGTCTACAAATGTTTTTTCTCATTTATTAGTATATACAGGGTGTAAACAAATGCTTTACCGAACACTGGTAGTAGTTTCAAACTACTTAGTGAATGTAAATGCTGTGTTTTTAACTACTACATCTAATTTAAAATGAAAATATGAATGTTTTAAATAGGGGCTTAAAACTCCTGAATTTAAACCCCTTGGGAACTTTAGCTAGAATTTGCATGGCTTTGTTTCATTTCTCTCGTAAAAGATGGACCTTGAAGGGTGTAAATTTTCTAGAGCTGTTTGATGTGTCTTAAGAGATCCAAATTTCAAAATGTCTTATTTCTTACGGTAATAAAAACTTGAGCTTGAAATTCATTGTTTTATATTATTTTCTTTGTAATATGAACTTTTAGATGAGCAGAGTTTTATTACCAGAATTAAATGCTAGCAGTATTCAGTTGTAAATTGGTAGTGTTTTATCAAGTTAATTTTAATTTAGAATGCGCTATACGAGCTATTTAATTATGTAAAAAAATATTTTGCCTTTATTAACCCGTCGAGTGTCCTAAATACTATATTAGCATTAAAGGATTATTTGAATTTGGAATTTATTATTTCCGATGTAAGATTGATATTTTAATACAATACGTAGTATTTAGGACACTCGACAGGTTAAAATAAATGCCCCAAGAATTTACAATAGATCCAAAATCATTAACTTTTTCTTTGACAGCAAAAAAGATAAAAAATGTTTATTCAGGAAGTAGGCAGCACAGGCACTTTTGCACATCAAAATTCTACCAGCGCTTCCCAAGAGGAGACCACTGCTGAGAAAAAAGCAAGGATCAACACTGATTTGCCTGTAACATTATGCAGTGATATTTTTTCTAGAAGTTTTACGTATGTGTAGATGTGTAATAATCCGGATAGATACCCAGAAGCAGGTACTAAAACATATAGGTACATAAAGTTTTTTATAAGGTCAATTTATACGCGGGGCATGGGCACTTCAATACCATGATACATTGTTTATTTTACTTTATTTTATTTATTATTTTAAAACCGTCATTTTTGTTATTTACTGAATTTAACACCCTGTAGGTATCCTGATTATTTACGGGCCACGTAGCTCTAATTGTATGCAACTTGAACACGCTATTTGTGTCAGCGGCACTGATTGTTAGCTGTACCGTTCACACGTGGCATTGTATTGCTGGGGCTTATCGGGTTCTTCACATCTTGAAATCGCGAGATCTTGCGATACAACCTGTACGTGTGATTGGAACGTTCACTTTGTAGGGTTGTTTAGCTAAGGGTTTTAGCACTTTAGTTTAAAGAGACATTGAAGGTGGAATTTAAAGTGGTGTAAAGGCTGAATGCAGGAATGTTAAAGGTGTAAAAATAATAAGTAAGGAGCAGAGGAAGACCAAAAAGGAGGAGGCGGGATGATTTGAGTTTCAAAGCGACTGGCGGAAGCATACAATCAACAGGGACGAATGGCGAAATCAATAACAGAGGCTAATAAAAAAAGTATATTGCACTGGGAAGCGTTTTTCTATGACTCTACGGAACATTTTTAGGGTTCCGTACCAAAAGGGTAAAAACGGGACCCTATTACTAAGACTCCGCTGTCCGTCTTTCTGTCTGTCACCAGGCTGTATCTCATGAACCGTGATACCTAGGCAGTTGAAATTTTCACAGATGATGTATTTCTGTTGCCGCTATAACAACAAATACTAAAAACAGAATAAAATAAATATTTAAGGGGGGCCAATACAACAAACGTGTTTTTTTGCCGATTTTGGCTAATGTTGTACAGATAGGTAGATAGGTACGGAACCCTTCGTGCGCGAGTCCGACTCAAACTTGGCCGGTTTTTTTGTGTCGAGGAGGCTTTGATAATATGCATTCTATAAAAGTTTATAACTGTTCTGACAAAATATAAGGGGTTGATATGATTATGTTCATTCCTGTAAATTATATTGAAACAATAATGTAACATTTTGTAAGTGGCAAATGGCCAAGTAACCAAATCTATCCTTGGTCTAAATTTTAGGTACGAGTATTGAGCAATAGGCTCATTTATTTATTTATTCAAATTCATTTCCACGGCATTACAGTATGACCGATACACCGAGAAATTTAAGGATTAATTACAAACGGTAGAGATAATAAATTAAAAACAGAAGTCAATTAATACTAAATGGCCAATCATCCATCATCTCGCAAAATCTTAGACATGTCAAACCCTATACTTTTTTAAATATCTGCCGTCGCAACGTTTGTAGAATGTTACTTGGCTAACCCATCTACCACGCAGAAATACTTTAGCACGCGCATTGTTGTAAAAAAAGAGAAATATTAAAGTCTATGTTTCATCAAGGAAACCACATAATATAAAACCTTAATTTCCCGGACGTGCAATCGCTCCTTTCACGTACAACGCCGCTCCTCAGCGCGACCGCATATTTGCAAAATTCCTATTAAACAGGTAGCGCATTATACAGCGCTGTTTAAAACAATTTCGGCGTGGTCAAAGCAGACCGCCGTGTTTGCTCATCTTATCTCTTAGGCCGCGATTAATTTGATAACACCCTGTAATTGGAAAATGGGCACGTTTGGCTGGCTTACTGCAGCCTTAGTGGCCTGTAACACGGCCTTAGTTGCTTGTAACATGAGCCTAAAGGAGTAACACGTGTTATATTTTGGGTAAATGTGAGGGTTCAGGGGTTACGAGTATCACGAGAGGACCGGTTAGGGGTTTTATTATTTTAATTCTGGAATATTGAAAAAAATGTCTTTTTACACGACTGCCCAAAAAAAGGCGTGTAATGTTTTCAGGGTTCATGTTCTAAATGCCTCAGCTGATTTAGATGTGTGGGGTATCGTTAGAATCCTTTCACCATCCCGGGTGACATAGGATACTAATCTGTTAAAATTGGTATAACAACAATGGCAAAATGATAATTATTAACATACGTGTGGATATCAATTGGCTATTGCTATTTATTGTTAACGGTTTTATATTTTATGTATTGTGCTATTGATGTCCTTAAATAAATAAATAATAAATAGGTAGGTATTGTGACACTACGACTTTAGTCTTAGTCGTCTGTGTCTCTCACAAATATTAAGTCTATGGTTGAAGCGTAGATAAGTAGAATATCAGTTAGAGGTAGTGTAAACATAGCGGCTTTTTCTTAGTCGTCTGTCCCTTTCATAAGTAAGCAAAACTTTTGCCATAGGTATATTTACAAAGGATAAATTTAGGCTGAAATAAAAAGCTAGGAGAAGTAAAACCATGAATTTTGAAATATTTAAATTTTAGGATTTTTCTGGATTTGAAGCATCATAAGTCCAAAACGTCAGAAGATTTTTAGGTATATATTGGATGCACGGAGAAGACTCCAGGTCTTTCGTAATGGCTCTCAGAGCGTCGTAACGATAAATCTTTTATACAAATTTTGGAGTGGGTAAGCTTTGCTTTTATTTTGTCAGATTTCCTCAATAATAAGAAATTATTGATAAAATATTAAATTCATTTCTAAATTTTAAATAAACAATTTAGAAGTACGTTATAAAGAACATGCTACTAAATTAAGTGGGAAATTCGATTTAAATGAATTAGTGCCTTTTGGAAAGTAAAATTCGTCAAAGATTATCGTTTTACAGCGTGAGTGCGCTGGCAGAGTTGGGTTGGGCCTAACGGTGCCAAATCTAGGCTAACTCTGTTAAAACCCTCACGGGTTAAGCCTGCTTCCTGTGCAAGAAGTAGCCACCTTTAAAGGCTGCTGCAGTGTTGTAGCGGCTTGGGTGTTGATTTGCACCTGGTTTCTCCTGATTCGCTACCAACGCAATGGGTCTTGCCCTCTTTAGGGTACTGGCACGAGGCGTGGATTCGTCAACCATTGCCTGATAGAAAATCAATGATCTCAGTCCTGATGCTTACCCTCATTTCCTATTCCCGAGAGAGTCTCATCCCAGGCTTCGGCCGAGGCTTTCTCACCAACACATGGCTTAGGGCGTTAGGCACACACGAGACGCCATCTCAGTCCTATAGTTTAGCTAGATAAGGATACGAGTTTAACGTAAATGTGAGGTCGGACCTCTAGTTTTGATTGGGGAGGGATTTTAGAAGAATATTTGGGTTCTCAGAGTTAGATAGGAGTAAAATTATGATCCGCGTAAAATCTAAAAAATATATAATCCGAATAACATATAAACTAAATTTAGAAGGACAGTCAATATAGTCTAGGGATCTAAATCTACAATTTTAATATGTTTCGAATCAAATTCTGTGTTATTCAAATAAAAAAAAATATACTTATAGTTTCTTCTTGTAAAATTCTAAAAAATAAATCAAGGTATTTCAGCTAAAGCCATATTTATTTAAATTGTTACTTACTTAAATGAAAAGAAATAATTATTTAATTCTTATTGAATATATAAATTTTATTCAGCTAAAATAATCAGGGATATCCAGTTGTCATAACCTAGAAATGTATTTAATTATTAGCTGCTAGGTATAGAATATTGTTGAATTCTAAGAGTCTATTTAGGGTATTTTAGCTATGATATCTATTTATCATTCTGAGGATTTTATAAAGATATATATAATATTTCTATTTCTGAGTCCTTGAGCTATTTGCAGTCAAGAAGTTTCCTACAAATTCTTAATCTGAAAGATTTGCATAAATAATTTCTCTTGGATATAATAAGAGTCTTTGAGAGTCATAGTCTGGACACTGGATGATGCTCCAGAGTTCAATAGTAGATCAAGGTCTCTTTGAACGCTGTCCGTAGGCAATGAATCTCATAATTTATTTCCACGGGAATCTACAAACATATGAAATGATCTCCATATTACTTATATAAATTGAATCCTAAGAATTGTATTTATGAGACGAATACGCTGACAAATAAGTAATTGAAGGGACTACAGATTGAAATATTATTTTATCTGAACCTCAGATCTGAATATAAACTTTCATCCTTTCATCATTCATCAATTTTCTTATCTTTCTACGTCATGATTTTGCAAAATTTGGGATTAGAATAATTAAATTTATATCACAAATTCGGAGAGTTAGTCAAAATTTAATTCAAAAGATTATATAATATCCCACTCTCCTTTGGTGATCCCTCTTGTCCCTTTTCCTAAGAATACTGACTAAACTACCAAGACATAGAGGCTATCGTCTTGTTGCAATCATCCTAGAAGCAATAGCTGGGGCACTGTCCAGTCTGGGTCGAGGTGCACAATCCATGAGGATACTCAGGGCTGTGTGTACAGCCCGGGGCGGGGAGCGAGCCCGGATCTTGGCTAAAATTATTATATTTTTAAATTCTGAACTTTGCATACATCATTCATCAGGTTCTCATCATAAAAGAAAATGGGTTACTACTCGGTTTCTAATGTAGGTTCTTTATTCCCTAGACAAATCAATTGGCCATATTTAAGCGTATTTACTATAAACAAGATCAATTTTCAAAAGGTTATTATTTAGGAAATAGTGAGTGCATAGGGTAGGGTACATTTCGGTACACGTTGTCCAGGATTTGGGAAACGTAAAGCCTTGGTTAGGTAGTTCGGTACAATTTTGTGCCGTGACCGGGATGGTACAGTATATCGACGACAATATAAAAAATGCAGTCGGGTTTTTAAAGCTTGCTTTTCATTTAACTAGTTAATTATTTTTCAGGGTTTTTAGGGACAATACAATACAAATATTGTTTATTGAACACCACATACAATAACAGCACGGAAAGCAAAAACAAACGAAATGTTACAAAGTGAGTTAACAGGAGGTCTTATCGCTAAATAGCGATCTCTTTCGGACAACTGTACAAAGAAGAGAGATAAGTAATATTTAACTTAAATTATTATTCTGTTTATACCATAATTTGTACGTGAAATTTTAAACCTATTTCAGGTCGTAATCGTCGTGTCGCGAGTCGCGAGACAAAATGCAAAACGTTGCAAAACAATGAAATTGGTTTATATTAAATGCCAAATTGGCAATCACAGCGAGTGCAATCCAGTGCAATAATTACATTGTAGATTATAATCAACTTTCAACGTTGGAGCGACGGTTTAGGGCGGTTTATCGCATGCAATTGTTCCGAAAGTGTGACAGTGGTCAAGTCTATTTACATTGAATTTGAACATTTATTTATATATTTAAACTTTTTTGCACAATATAAATGTAAAAAGTACGAATGGCTGACTTAATGCCATAACATTTAGTTTATTTTTAAGACGATTTATTTTTGTATTTTTTAGGACGGTAGCGGTCTCCGTTTTGATTCCTGGTTAGGAAAAATTTGTGATATACACGAGTTTTGGATATTTTCCATGTTTTTGAATGTATGTGTATCGATCGTTATATTATAGTGCATGACTAAAGCTTGGTTTCCAACTATTTGTATTACATTACCCTGATACTTATATTTTATGTGAAATTCACAAAACTATTAAAAAAAATTGTCTAGCTAAAATATGAATATTTAGTTCAAATATTTCTGTGCTCCAACTTATATTCAAATTCCAGCCAGCAAAAATATTTTTTGAAGGGTACGAGTAAATACTCTTTAGGGAGTTGATTCCCAAATTGTATTTTTAATCCTTTCGTAACGACTCCATCTGGATTCACTCGGCACTAATTCGTGAACCGCCCCCAATTGCTGTCGTAAAGATAATGACAATTAACGAAAAAGGTGCAAAATGGCGTTCCACTTTGATATTGTTGTTATAAGTTTAAAAAAAATATATAAATGTCATCATAATAACATAGGGTGACGGCACCAATGTTGGAGATTTTTAGCCTAAGGCACAAATAATGGACATTTAACTCTCGAAGTTCATAAGCAGCGGTGGATGAAGCATCCATCACTCTCGCACTTACTTACTGGTCAGAAAGTGACAGACGTTTTATCCACGTTTAACCACACCGATAAACACGACCATAACACGGCCCGCTGGTTCCATCACCCTACTATAATCATCATGTGGTCATAATTTTTCCGAAAGTTACAACTTGACACATCGATTTTTCACCGGCTTAATCCTGCAAATTTCATCAAAATTGTTAGAGCCGTTTTCGAGAACTTCATTGCAAATATACAGTTGTATATAACAAATATTGTTTGTGCTCGTTGAATAGTACAGGATTAGTTCATCCCAAAGACAAAACTTGCATCCCAGTTTCCCTCAAATTAAAACCGTTAAGTTGGTTTTAATCATTAAAAGGACGTATCTAATATAGCAAAAGATAATATCGAACCGGACTAATCAAACGGTTGCAAAATGTTCTTAGTTAATAAATACATTGTATTTGATATTAGGCTCTAATACAACAACGTTACAGTGGCCATTGTTGTCTTTAAATATAAGAATAAAAAAATTCAAACCCGTATTTTTTCAAGACTCAAGACTAAGTGCCGGCCTTCCAGTTTTTAATTATAGAAAAGAGGTCACTGGTTAGTGAGAAAGAAAAACGAAGGCGTTGAAAATGTTCAGGAATTCTTTTGGATAACACTTACATTACCATAACACGTATACTTTGCGTGCCTCACACTCGTATATTGCCCATTTCCTAGGTAAGAATACGCTACGTGAGTGCACCATATGAGACGCGAACCTTAAACTTGAAAGCATGACAAAATTTTCACTCTTACAGTACCATTTGCTACTAAACTAATACACCAATGCATGTGCAACTGTTGCACAAGTATTTCTATTTTACAGTTAATGAATAGTATTGATGCAAGTGCGAAATTTTTTTCGCTTTACGATAAAAAAAACATTTCACCGATCACTCAGCTAAGTTTATAAAAACTAACTTAATACCTATTAGATGGGTAGGTGAGGCTCTGAAATCTAATTGACTTCACATGAGGGGACAATTTTAAAAATCAGTACAGGTTTATGATTTTAATAAACATTTTAAATACTCTTTTCAAATAATCATTAAGGTAATAAACAAATAAACAAACCCGTCACCCGTTTACCCGTCATTATATCTACTTATGCAAAATAATCAAAATGTAAATAGTTAGCAAAATTAATCTAATACACCCTCAGACTAGCTAACTTAGCTATGCCTTCTTAGTAGCTATAATAATCTCAGAACCGAACGGTCAAGGGCAAACAAATCAAATATCCAAATAACAAAGCCTACCCAATTAAATTACGAAATCCATACGTAACACCTGACACCCTTTGTGAAAGAAACTTCTCGCAACTCGCATATATGATTGTTGGTTATGTATCACTCAACAAAGGAAGTTCCCACTGACTTCATATTAACGCCTGAAATTAACACCCTGTGTGTATCTTCAAGATAAGTAAGAAGTTTCAGTGAGTTAATTGTGTTATGACATTAGAAACGTCAAAGTGACAATACCTTTGACGTTACTAATTTTATTAACCCCCGAAAAAAAGAGGGGTGTTATAAGTTAGAGTGTATCTGTGTGACTGTTTTGACCACGGATGAACCAAAGACACTAATTGCTATTGTTCTTAACTAGGTTGCATGAAAAATGGTTGGGCCTTTAAACAGTTTTCAGCTGTGACAGATCGGGGTTGCCTTATATCGGAGATATTTATCTATTTAGTACATAATTATAAAACAATTGATAACTAAAACTTTGTAAGTATATGAATCGGGTAAATATAGTCGACGTCAAAAGTAAGTGATTGTTTTGACACCTTGACACTATAGTGAGGTCAATTCAGGATGTTACCGTGACAGCTTATATAAAAACGAATAATTACAATTGTTTCCTCGACGTTTAGTAAATACGACGTCGTTCTCTTATTTAAAAGATTAATCAACTTTATTTTCATTGTGCCTTGCATTGTATGTAGGGATCATAATGCAATAACCGAATTATAACGTCATGTTTCAAATTTCTATACAAACAAGTAGTAAGGTACAAAAAAGGCAAAAGACAATTGATAAATTATGTTGGCTATAAATAATAGCACCCTACAGTTGCGACCATTTTACTTTCATTACGAGGGGGCAGTAATATGATGCCAAATTACGAAACGTTCGCGAAAGTAAACCACCCGTCAAAAACAACAAAGCCTTTTTTAATTTCAAATTAAAACCAAATAATAAAAAGCCTTGTAAATAGGATAAAAATTCGATGTTGAAGTACGAATTAAAGAAATTAATTTCTTTGAAAATGACAATTCATTTGTTTAATTTTTGCAGCCATTTGACTTGACAAAGGCCGAATCAAAGGTATGTAAATATTAGCTTTTTTTCTTTCTGTAATTACGTTTGGGACCAAACCTGGCTGATACTAAGTCGGAGTAAAAAGCTGTTAAAATTTATTAAAAAAAACAAGTAATCAACTAGGTAATAATACTGCCTATATTTAGTTTGGTTCGGTTTTAAAAGCGAAATAAAAATAAAATAAAATAAAATAAAAATTATTTATTCAAAGTTAAGAGTAACAAATCGAACAGATTATCCGTTGGTCCCACACTAGGCCATGCCTGTCACGTGGTAACCAGATTTGGAGTAACATTTTCAAAGAGAGTACAGTTTACTGTCTACAAAAACATAGGAATAATGCTCGAATAAAACTTTATTCAAATCATTTTTGCACCGAATCTAATCCTAATTTAAGAGTTTTGAACACCATTGATAAAATCGGCATTATGACTTAATAACTTCGACACAGAATCACGGGTAGATTTCGATTATCGTCATTCTCCCTACACTTTTACATTTTCCGGGATGAGGAGTAACCTATGTGTTAATCCAGGGTATAAGCTATCTCCATTTCAAATTTTAATCAAAGCCCGTCCAGCCGTTGCAGCGTGAAGGAGTAACAAACAAACACACAAACACGCATAATTATAATATTAGTAGGATAAGGTATAGTAAACCCAAATTACCAGATTAAATTTCATTGAATTGAAATGAAAACTCGTTTTGAAAACCCTCTAAATTGTTTTAACACAACTTATTTTAGGTGTAACATAAAATACATTTATACTTTCGAGTTTCCCTCACAATAAGAAATTCCCAAAGTTGCCGACGGAACTGTCCCATGGCGAAAAAACAAGTAAAAGTAATTTAATATGAAAGCATTAACTGGGACAATGATTAATAACGCCACTGTTTGTTTTACCCGCGGCTCTTAACCAGTTTGGGAAATGTAAATCATTTAATCTTAACTTTTTTAGAGTAAGCTTAACCTGAAAGACAAATAGGTACTTAATTTGGAATTGCCTAAACAAATGTTCTTATCGTTTTCTGTGTGTTTTTGGAACATAACAAAATTGCAGAATTATTCCTTTTATCTTTTTTCTATTTTATTTGTTTCATAGTTTATTAAGGATCATCAAGAATTAAAATAACAATAAAAAATGACAGAAAAAACGAGCATGTTACCATTACAGCCTGACTTTATAAGGCCTGTAACGGAATAAATACATATATTTAAAATAAAAATATTCTTGGTTTCAGTGTTGCAGTTTTGTTCAAGAATTAAACTTAACAAAAAAACGTGGTAGACGAAAGAACCGAGGATGTTTTATTATAGCCCTACTCATATTTGATTTATTGTGTTACTTTAGTCTAAACTCAAACAAACACATCGGTTGATTGTTCAAAGCCTGCCATTTTAGGTCTGTAACATATAAAAGCAGTTTCCGTACATTTGCGGTATTTGTACGTTCTTTATCTTCCCTTTGAAAGAGCCTGCTGGTGACACGAGCATTGTCGTTGCTATCGCTTCCTAGAGTTGTATGAAACTGGCTTTAAGATGCTATGTTTTTGTTCAGGAAGGCTTGCTTGAGTGAATATCTAAAAGAATTAAGGAACAGAAAGATATGTTGAAATTGTAAGACCGCTTAAGAATTCAAATAGAAAATACTTTAGAGACCATGTATTATTCCTTGTCAAAATATGACAAGTTACAGGGAGGTGGAAGAGACAGATATATGATGCCTTTAGCTTTGTCTCTTTCACTGACTGCTACTTGTTAGTTCTTCATACTTTAAAAAAATACAATAAACTTTATTCGGAGTTCGTTCAGCACTATGACATGGCTTCCTTACATGACAACGTAAATGCATCTACTTCGCGTGTCCGAATCCGGACTTAAACCCCGACCAAGCGTCGTGGTTGGCCGTACGTAGCTACTGACGTTCCACGCTTGTTGTTGCAGCCGGTCGGCCGTGAAAATTAAGAAAATGCCTCTTTGCGTGATAAGCCCAAAAAAGCGACGAATTTGAATCGATTTTGCGCGGAAAACGGAAAATTATCTTCTCTTGGTGTGTCCCAGTTGGTAGCAAAAAGTGACACATATGGTTTTCATACAGACTGAAGTGTTGACGTTATCGATGTGTATTTATATCTATGGTCCTTTGTTTGTGGAAGATTTGATTGTCCACGCAAGTCATAGTTAAGATTAGTGGAGGCTTCATCCATTAAGACACTTAACAATAATTTGCTAGGTGTCGAGGACTATGATTGTCTCGTAACACCCATTACGCTTGTATTGACAATAGTGCTTGACGTGTAGTGCATATTGGACAGGACTGTTAAGGAGCTATAATGCAGTAGGTGCAGTGAGTACCAACATAAAATGATCGCTGTTATAAATATGAATGAACTGATGAGTGTTATTTTCAGCTGATAAATTTTGCAAAAATACAATTAAAATATAGCAAACAAAGAATACAGATTTTTTTATTGACGGCGAACAAGATCGGTGTGCTAAAATGACAGTGATTGGGATGGACCAAAAAAAATTACTTATATTTTTTACATTCTGATTCGGAAGAATAGGTAGGAATAGGTTAAGAGACCAATTTCATTAATTTTGTATTTGAGTCAATAGTTTTGTTTTAATATCTTTATTTATTTAGGAGACATTTTATGGATGACATTATTATTTTAAATTTGGTTAGGCCTTTTCTAATAAATTACAACAATTTAATGATATATAATGATAAATAGTGTTTGTAATGGTGTATTAAAATATACTATTTCAAGCGGTTTTCGCCTAACTCGTAAGATACACGAAGGAGGGCTTCAAGTCAAAAAAGGTATATTTAATACTTTTGTTGAAATATCCGAAATAGATAAATATTTCAAAAACTTAATAATGCATAACGGCTTTAAAACCTCCTCATTGGTTCCAACTGGATTTTGATAAAAGTGGGACCAATCTGAAATGTCACCCTTTAAAAAACAAATCGGTTTATAAATAACAAACATTAAAAAAATACAACCGAGTCTAGAACCTGCTCCTGTGTTTAAGTCTTTTAAAAATTACATCATCCCTTTTGTTTGTACGTGTGACGTTTCTAAAATAACTGACAATCGCAGTTGATATGTAATCACACACAAGCTCACCGAGACGTATACGTCAATTTTCTTACTCATTGTTGTGTTAGCGTTACCACCGACAAAGACCGCAACCCTCAACTGATTTACCATATCTATTACGTAGCCAACTTTACCAGATATCTAACTACTATTACATTAACAAGAACGGTCCCTTCCTCTCCTCAGGGTATTACAAGTTACTACTCAATTAAGTTAGTGCTAACTTGTTAACATGACAGTCATCGTCAATATTATAGAATATGCCTATTCTAAGTAAGATGGACATGAAAAGGTGAGCATTTGTTAATGCCCTATGTGCCGATTTATTGAATCTACAAGTTTACGTAGGTATTTACTTGTTACAAGTGTTATGTTTAATTATGATTTCGTATAAGACTTGTGGAATCGTTTTTCTCAAATGTTAACGGACAAGTAGGTACGAGTATTAGGTACCTTTGATGGACTATAAACAAACTTTACTTGTCTTACAAGTTAATATAATTTGTTACGAATTAATTATTAGTCAGACGAGTAAAAAAATATAACTAAATAGATAATTAATTAATGGTGTTTTAGCGGCTCTACAAAATATGCGGAATACTAAGCAAAATAGGTACTACTGGGCCTGTATTCTACGCGGCAAAACAATATTGCTTTTGACGGGTTTTCGTAGCGTCAACATAATGACAACTCTTATTTACTTGAGAGTTAAAAATAATACACGCCGAAAGCATTTTGTTTACCGCGCAAAAGTCCCTGTTTTTTGTGTATATTTAAGCAAATAATTGGTACCGTTACGATACTATTTACTTATAAGCTCATAGCAAATCTGTAAGGTCTTTTATCGCATGCATTACTATACCATTGACAACTTTACACAGAAACCTCTAAACATCACTCAGAATTTTAACCGCATCCTTTAAAAATATTTTAAAATCCCTCTCGTGGATGCCGCGGCATGCGCCCGCAATATTTTGCGATGCAGTAAAATATAAAAGAGCAAACACGTGAGTCGCGGCAGTATCAACCTATTGGCCAAAAGTGGGTCGGCTCGTGTACCTAAAGGTTTGGAAATAACCGTAATGGTTCAGAATAAAATGAAAATACAGGTAAAAAAATATTTTTAATTATGTCAGGAAAGAAAACATGTGTAACAATGGAATACTGATTTTAAGAATTACTTTTCGTAATTAATCTTATTTGAATAAATAAATAAAAAGTAGGTAAGCTTAAAAACCAAACTGCACGTTTGATACTGTTTAATTTATCAAATTCCTGACGTAATATGCTATTAAACCCGACTTTTTTTATTAATAACGTAACCAGTACCTAACTCTAAGCTAAGCCGAACCTATTGTCACCTCGTTTGTCAAAATCGGGTCATCCAAAAAATAAGGTTTAATAACGTAACCGAACATAATCCACTTATATAAACCAATAATCCTTCAGCCATTTCGGATACGTTTACAAAGACCTCGAATCTTACTTTATTAGATACGCATACGCCCATAACGCTAACGTAAATGATTTTCGAAAACTGCTAATATTTACGGAATGAACGTTTACCAAACGGATCTTGTCTAGGCCTTCAGTGTGCCAAAAATAATACAATTTTAAGTAAAATTTCAAGGTACTTAAAAATCCGCCTAACAATTGGCTAAATTAAATATTGTTTTTGTTAAATCAGCATACG
Organism: Acleris cristana; assembly: GCA_948252455.1. NCBI lineage: Eukaryota > Metazoa > Arthropoda > Insecta > Lepidoptera > Tortricidae > Acleris > Acleris cristana. The sequence goes on along the minus strand of OX411783.1, from coordinate 13,019,186 downwards.
TACACTACTACGATTATCAGAGCTAGGAAACCACCCAATCGCCTATAATTTACCGCCACTGCAATTAATCAAGTCACTAAGCTAGAATTAATTAATATTGAATACACTCGATTGACCCAAATTGTCCTCCCGACACTAACGAATCCACGCCCGACGTCTATAATAATGATTAATTCAAATTCTCTTAAACTACAGGAAATACAACATCTTTTACTCTGAAAACATTTCTATCTATATCCGTATCGTAAATACTTTACGCTGTATTTAAAAACCACGGATACCGACAAAAAACATATTTAATTCATAAAAAATATTCAAGTAAATTTTTTACCTATTTCAAAAATGGAACGACTCAGTTTTTCTTCATAGTATAGCGAGGCTTTCAATATTCCATTTTAAATGTGAAATCTGTCCAATAACGGAGATAATAAGCTTATCACTGGCCAAGTCACTTAAAACGTGTTAAAAATATTACCTTTCTTATAAAGAGAATGAGTTTAGAAAAAAAAGAAATCAGCATTTAAAAATAGAACGCATTTTCATCAAATTCCTTCAGAATGACGATCGTTTTCGGAATTCCATTTTCAATTGTGTTCAAATCTGCAACGTATCCTTTAGTAGCGACAATAGCTTATCACTGGCCAGTAACACACTAGTAATTCCAATTTAACAGTGAATAGTTTTTTTCTAGGAGTAAATCTGAAATGGCTATTTCACGGGTGGTGGGTATAGAAGCCATTTGAGCGGAGAGTATAGATTGAGCCGTAGATGGGGATTGGTCAAATATAGTGTATTTTCTAATTTGGTGACTTTGTCACTCTTTCATAAAAAAGTTATTTACGATTTTGTCGGCTTCTACATTGCTTTTTTTTAATAGCAACAATGCTAAACGAAATTTAATTTTACCATTTTAATAAGTTTTCACTTTTGCTCGACTACAAAATACGATATTTTCATTTAAAATTAATCGCGCGTGATTAGAATTCTTTAAATTAAATTTCGACGTTTCGAGCTCTTTTCGGAAAGATTACGGAAAGGAAATCTAATTTAAAAGTTTCTCCGTATTGTTATACAACTTCTTCGGCGAACTATTTCAATGACCTGACGCCGCGAAGTTTTTAACTGCCTCACTTTTTACTTCGCTTGAACTTGGAAAAACAATGCTCTATAAATAATATTCCGAAAATTTCATTGATAATGTTATGTAAATATACATAATTATATGTACATATACAATGTACAGTACAACACTTTCGACATTTTATAAATATAGATCAGTTAATAATCAGTGGGTTATTTGTAATTATTTCTTCACCTTTACATTTATTAAGTTATTTATAGTACAGCAAAAAGTTGACAGCAATTGCGGACATTATAATTCTACAAAAAATATTTAGCCTAAAACTGTAATTAGTTGATCACCATTGCTGTTATTTACTCAGACTTGGCTTTTAACAAACCTAACATTACCGATTTATTTATTATGCATTAAAATTATCATGCAAAAACCAACACTCAGTATTGTCCCGTAAAGTATCATTCGTCTAAGTTGCTGTAACTGGAAATCATCTTCAATGTTTGCTTCGGCTATCATCTAAACTTCCCTAATGAGGAATAATCTCTTTAAATAAAATTAAAAACCCTAACCAACTCAACTGTTATTTTCGGCCACCTCAAAATCAAGCGTTCTAAATTCAAAACTGCATTTGCCCACTTAAGCGTTTGAATTTCGAATTCTCTCCCCCGAGGGAAATTCTAGCAAGTTCAGAACCACCAACAAAGTGGTCAGAGTTACAAATGCCGAATAATTTTCCGTTAAGTCTTCGTACTTCGCAGTTACTTGAGCAAACTTCAAATATGGTGCTTAAGGGGAATTAAGATTCTTTTTTCACTCGTAACTTCTTAAATTCCTCAGTGTATTGCTTTAATATAAGTTAACTTGGAATTTAAAACAAATATTACTGCAATAACGGCGTTCCTGATGTCGTTCAAAGTTTTGATTTGGTATTTTTTTCTGATTTTACTTCTTACTTAACCTATTTCGTAACTTAAACAATACTTTTATTCTTTAAGTCGGTTGCAAACTTGAATTACTACATTAATTTTCAAGCACTATACCACTTGAATGGGCGTTTTCAAGGTTGAATGACCATTCAACAAAGTTCTTTAGAAATACATGCAAGTTAATTTATCTGATGCCATTTCTTTTTACCCATGAATTATCGGTCTGCCTTGCATAGGTTTGGCTTACATTTCAATAGTTCAGTAAATTTCAACGGGAACACAATATCTTGTTAAAAAGATTCATAATCATAACATTTACTTCATCATATTTGTATTTTACTTAACTCTTCACCAAAATCTAAGCTGTTAGCTATGGCAAGTATTCCGGAATATCCTTTGTTTCCTGGCAACTTTGCTCATCCCACTGAATAAAGGGACGTGATAACACTGATAACAACGGACATGTCATTACGTGTCTTGTCACGATATGTCCCTAAGAGATTCAGACAAATGTCAAATGTCATAAGGACATAAGTCATGAAGTAGTGCAGGGCCTATAATCCCCTTTGTTTTTAAGAACATCAATATCAAATTGTACGAGTATGGTACTGTCGAATTCAACAGTTAGAGACTATGAAATCGTTCCCTTTTCAAAATTGTGAATGAAATGTCACTAAGGAATGACTGAACGATTGTCATTAACTGATTATGAGTACGGTTATTAGTCACCTAATAAGGTCTCTATTTCACATTGTATTTGCCTATCTCGCTTCGATATCGTAATAATTTTTGGCTTTGTGACAGCTCTTCAGTATACCTATTTCGTTGAAAGCCGTGTTTAATAGGCCGTATCGTAAGAAATAAATTTAATATGGTTTCGAAAGCAAGACTGAATGCAATAGAGGCTTCGTGATTCTCTCACAAGCAAATATATTAAGTTGTGGATAAATTAATTATAATATTAAGATCGTCAATTACTTAACATTTGAAATGTATTGATAATATCATTGCCAATAGAATCAAATCCGATAATTAGCAATTTGACTTCAATCCATTGACTCGTCTCTTAGCCAATTATGGTAACGCCGAAAATTAATGCACTTAGTTAAATCAATCAAGATAATGTACCAGAAATAATTAATTAATCGTAACCATTTGTCACTTCTATGAATCACAAATTATAATATATGGCACTAAAGTCACAGATTAAATATGAGTTATACGAAAGGTACCAAAACGGGTTCTTATGGGTTGTTTGTTTCTCATTTTTGACATGAAACAGGTATCTATTATTTGTTTAACAGGAGGCTACGAACTTTATTATCTTAGATCTGAGTCACTAAGCTATTTTTATTTAAATTAATACTTTCATTAATAATTCTATCAATCCTGTAGTAACAAAAGAGAGCACAGATAAGATAACCTTGGCCTATACAATATCTGAACTATGCTTATCACCCGCATAGAACCATGACAGCCATTGATGCTAGATTACAGTAATTACCAGGTCCGCGCGATTCTAATTTATCAAACGACTAATTAAGTCAGATTTCAATTAATTTGAAAATGAATCAAGTTAATTGATATTGTACGAATTGGGGATGGAAAGTGGAGGATTTCAATCAAATTGTTTATTCCTATTATAAAGTTGCATCATGAACTGTGTAAAATGCAAGACATAATTATCTTTAAATATTATCTATTTTAATATTTTCCTACCTTAAAATGAAAGTATTTATTTACTTTAAGTAGAAATATAGATGTATATGATTCCTTATCATGGACTATATTGATTTATTTTTAAATACGCATTTATGTGTTACCTTTGTTTCGGTGCAATATGTTTGCCAAATTGTATCGTGCCCCAACCGATTCATTTGCCAAACCGCTTTGCTTCTATCAGATGGTACTGAAATAAATCCTGAAATATTTACAGTTACAGGAAAAAAATGGGTTGGAAAATGAAACGGTTGGGAAACGACACATTTTGGCAAACAAATTTCGGCCAAATGGTAGGTCTCCCATATGAATATATATAAAATTGTATTATATATTTACTTATCTACTTATTTGTATGGTAAGCTTATATTAATTACTTTTCGTAGTTGTTACAGTCTCTTGTTATTGTTCCCAAGAAGTCTTCACCACCTACAGTATAAAATATTTTATTAAAGTTATCGTATCCCTTCTAAAGTTACCTGCAAGAGATCGCTAATCCTGCCGTTTACTAGTGTAATTTATTATTGCGCTGTTTGAAATGTTTCTGTATGGTGTAAAATAAAGTTTTTTTTATTGTATCATGTACCAACGTCCTAACCATTGGATTAAAAGAAATGCACGCCCCCTCAGGAATGCTACATTACTACTCACTTATGTCACTGGAATTGCTATTATTGGGCCATTAGCGTCACATTCCGGAAAATATCTTTCTCATATTAGATATGTGAGAAAATGATGGCCTCTCACACGAGTCACGATGGATGGTCGAATAAACACGAAATAAGTTGGGTTTATAAGCTGTCTGATATTTAACGTGACGTCAGAAAATCTCACTGGGTCTAGGTATAGTTATTTTTTTAATGGCAAGAAGAAGGCATACTCAGGCCACTTGATGGTGAGTGCGATCTGAGAAACATAGACACTTGAATTCTCAAGACTACAACCTCAAGCCTGCAATCCTAAGACCTCAAATGCGATACCAACCCTGAGGACTGAGATGGAATGCCTCTAGACGCTAGTAAATTCTCAGGCTCTACTATTTATAACCCGTGTGGTTGCCTGGTTAGAATAGTGCCACTCTGTGTCTTCCCGTGGATGTCGTATGACGCGACTAAGGGAATAAAGGCTCGTAGTACTGTCAGGCGATGGGCTTGCACCCTGTCACTAATACGCTGGTAAAGATCTTAGCCGAACTGTGCAAAATGTGGTTACAGAATTATCAACAAGTTTTTAGAGTTGTACGTAATTCTGAAGCTCTGCCTACCCCACTGTGGGATTACAGGGGTGAAAGTATGTATGTATTCGTATATTTGATAGGTTTTTAATCACGTTCTCGAAAACGGCTAGGAAGGATGTTGGTGAAAATAACGGAATAGGGTTTTTCGCGTCCAGAAATCGATCTGTCAAGTCTCCATATTCGGGAAAATTCTGTTTCAACCTGAGCGACGTTCGCTCTCCCAGATATTTTGATATAACATTCTGCTCGGTCTTAATTGGTCTTCTTTTTACACTATATCTTAACTCTTTCTAGACGCGTGGATTGATAATGAATTTGATGATTCATGTTCAAATGAAAAATTTATTGCAAAAATTTGCATGATCGTATAGGCTCTGCCGGAAAGGGATATGTGGCAAAAATATGTCCAGGCACACGTATTCAAAAAAAAGTGTAGTATTTTTTATTCGAAAGCATACAGAAGGCTATTGAGCACACAGGCCACCTGATGGTTAGGGTCTCTCAGACCCATGGACATGTGCAATTTCAAGATGGTTGCCAAACCACAGGTCCAAGGTAGGATGCATCTATGCTAGTAAACTACACCTGGCTAGTTTGACTAAAACTGGAAAGACGCAACTCACTTGTAAATTACTCATAAACTTTGCAGACAACTTTAATAACTTTAAGATTTAAAGGTTGAAAATTTGAATATGTTTCTAAATTTTGATGTAGTGCTTTTAACTTATAACTTATGAGCGCTAGCGTTTCACCTTATGCAACGATTATTTTAAAGATATATTCCTAGACGACTCCTTTTTCTCTTTTCTCACTTTGCTTCAACTCTCACTCCTTCCCAGCAGGCCTTCCTAGACGGCAACTACCTGGAAATAGCAAATTCTGCGCAAGGGAGACTTACTTTTATTTTTGAATTCATCCAATACTTCATGTATGGATTTTTAGAAATTCGTCTGCCTTAACCGGGAATCGCCCTGGTCGAATATGACAAAATAATAAAGTAGGGTTTTTTTTAATTTCAAGGTGCGCTTACGGTAAGCTTTCGATCTGTATCATAAAACACGACTCTATTGTTTTGTCATATTCGACCAGTTCGATTCCCGGTTAAGGAAGATTTTTTTCTCCTTTGCGTAGAATTTGCCATTTCCAATATTTAAGGTAGATGCCGTCCATGTGGCATTCGTTTGTTCCACCCTGTATACTACTTAAAAGACTGTAAGTATGATAAATTTGTTCAACGATCTTCATACAGACCCTAGTATGCTTGCTCCTGCACGATTATTAATGCAGACTTGTCAAGTTTACTATTACGTATGAAGCAACCTTTACCTGCATGCTACGAAATCATAACAAAACTACTTTACACCCATACTAAAACTAAAAGCTTCTATTTAGAGCTATTCTAAGCTGTTTCTTTTTTTTTCAAGTTTTTTATTGGTGTTTAATGTAACTAGGTTTACCTTTTATTGTGCATTTGTAAACTTTGTAATTGAAATAATATTGCTATTGTAGGCAATAAATATACTGAATTGGAAATTTATTCCCTTCACGAACACAGAAATAGTTATAAATATAGAATTGTAACAATATAAGGCCATTTTGCTATTGCTTTTGATAACATAACGCAGACGGCCTGTACAATAACGTCCCATTACTCACTGGGGACATTTTTACAGACCTAGAACAATAATATTTCAAGATTTACTATTGATTTCACAGCCAATGTCATAAAAGTAATTACTTTTGTTCAAGAAAAACAACTTCAAAATGCAGCAAAACAGAAAGACAAAGACCGAAGTCTCACTATAAAGGTTGAGGGTTCTTTTTTTACATACTATTTTTTATCATATTTTATACTTGTAAAAGTATATGTCTAGTAACGCAGTACATTGACAAATATCAAAATCATGTAGGAATAGTTTTGATCCTTTATTCGAGATTATGTTTTGCTCAATTTTACCTTTACGGTTATAATGGCAGCACAAAAGACTCACGCTGCCATTTTACTGATCCCTTGCCTCCATCCCTGAGCCGAAGAACAAACATACTATAACATAAACATATAGCCTTTGCTGAATGGAACGTTCCACTTATTACTTTCAATCAGTCCCGATAGACGGCTGTAAAATCAGCAAACTGTTGCGAAAGGGCGATAACGAGTTTATTGCGCGGTTAAGTGTGGAGTAAACCTCGACATGGCTAGATAAACTTGATAGTGGGAGCGTAATCTGCCTGCTGAGCCGAAGGTTTTTGTTTCGCATTGAAGAGAAGTAAACTTTAGGTGAGTAGTGCACACGTCTGAAATCACAGTTTACCTGAGGAAATCCGAAAGTAGCTATATTATCATATGTAAGCAAAAATATAGAATCCTGAGCGTAGAGAAAAATAAAAGATCATCATCATCCTAGTATAATAGTAATGCACGTAACCAATTATGTGCAAATAAAAAAGTGCCACTTTGCTCCTAGAAGGGAAAAAAGTCCCCATTCCGAATAGGTGATGTGAAAAGAAAGATATATTATATATAATTATATATACAAGTATAACTCTTTCCCGACATTTTGGTAAAAATAAGTTAACCAACTTTATTTATACATTTTGGTCATTATTTGGGCGTTTGTTCCGAATCACTTTCGTGGTCACATTTTTGTAGAAGTGGAAGATTTCGATTTCGTTTCTGGTTAGGTATCTAAGTTTACCGGACATCTAACAAATATTCAAAAACTCCATGAAAATATACGCCCAATTCTTCATAAATATGTCCACAAATGTGAGGCGGTTGAAACGCTCGACGAGGAAATTTACACCAAATACATTTTACAATTTGAATATATTCACCACACATGAACCCTGTACAACATTGTCGAAACAGATACAACGTGAAACTTGTCACCTCGTAACGAGACGTTTCTCGATAATATCTGAGCTGTCACCCTCCGGTCTAAAACCACCCGCCGCATGTGCAATGTGCATCGCCGACAGGCTTTGTTCAAGCGATAAAGGGGTGGCATAGATTTGCAAGGTTGATAATAAGACTAACCTTCACACACTTTCTCGAACATGTTTTATGAATTAGTGCAAGGAGTTGATTCTAGTGGATTTTGTTTTATTGATTTTTATAGGAAATTGTGTTTTTTTCGGGAGAAGAAGTAGTTAACAAAGGGACAGAGCCTACTTTAACTAAAATAGGTTTTTGAATAAGGGTGTTAATCTTGTTAGTGATGAAGACAGCTGACTTTTTAATTTACTAATCTAAAATAATACCAATTGTTTTCGGCGCGAAATAAAAAGCAGCGTTAATTGGACTCGGGATTTGCCGACTTTTTATTTCGGCTTGCAGTAATTAATATTTTTGTTGAAATAATTATTCTTACTAATATTATAAATGCGAAAGTTTGTTGTCAGTTTTCTTACTAATATTATAAATGCGAAAGTTTGTTGTCAGTTTTTCCTTGACTACCTTGAGATACATTGGACAAAATTAAATGTTACAAAAATTAATTAGTTCTCAAGAGTTCGAGGGTCAAAGCTAGTAATGTAATAAAAAAATGAATGAAAAAATATGTGTATTGAGCACGAGTATTTTTTCCTAATTCTTAAATGCATGCATGCATACTTTCACACCTGTTCCAGAGTGGGGTAGGCAGAGCTACAGAATAACCTACAACTCTAAAAACTTGTTAATTATCCTGTAACCACGTTTTGAACAATTAGGCTAAGATCTTTACCAGCGTATTAGTGACAGATTGCAAGCCCATCGCCTAACAGCAAGCCACAACCCACAAGCCACAAGCCACAAGCCTTTATTCCCTTAGTCGCCTCTTACGACATCCACGCGATGGCACTATTCTAACCCGGCAACCACACGGGGTTTTCTATTTAGGCCGCATTTCACCAAACTGGAATAAGACTTACTCCGAGATTAGTCTATACAAATTCGGCGTTTAATCTAGGTATAAGACCTTATTCTCGCTTGGTGAAATCAGCCATTAATAAAGTAGGTATTTTCTATTCGTACCTATACTTATCGTTCTCTAGTACTCATAATGCTTAGCTTATCTGACTGAAAGCTGGTCACGGTATCGAACTCCCCTCGTAGAATATTATATTACAATCGACAAAACTTTCCATGTGTTCCGTCACAATGTATTCCAGTTTCCCACAAGAAGGATTATCGCGAGGGTGCCTTTAATACTTACCTGTAACTTACAAATGTGATTGCCGTAAGCACGGTCTTATGACTTCGTACACGCAAGCTATTTTTGTTGATCTTATTTCGAGGCACTTGGAATATATATTATATGTATTATATTGGGAAACGACACATTTTGGCAAACAAATTTCGGCCAAATGGTAGGTCTCCCATATGAATATATATAAAATTGTATTATATATTTACTTATCTACTTATTTGTATGGTAAGCTTATATTAATTACTTTTCGTAGTTGTTACAGTCTCTTGTTATTGTTCCCAAGAAGTCTTCACCACCTACAGTATAAAATATTTTATTAAAGTTATCGTATCCCTTCTAAAGTTACCTGCAAGAGATCGCTAATCCTGCCGTTTACTAGTGTAATTTATTATTGCGCTGTTTGAAATGTTTCTGTATGGTGTAAAATAAAGTTTTTTTTATTGTATCATGTACCAACGTCCTAACCATTGGATTAAAAGAAATGCACGCCCCCTCAGGAATGCTACATTACTACTCACTTATGTCACTGGAATTGCTATTATTGGGCCATTAGCGTCACATTCCGGAAAATATCTTTCTCATATTAGATATGTGAGAAAATGATGGCCTCTCACACGAGTCACGATGGATGGTCGAATAAACACGAAATAAGTTGGGTTTATAAGCTGTCTGATATTTAACGTGACGTCAGAAAATCTCACTGGGTCTAGGTATAGTTATTTTTTTAATGGCAAGAAGAAGGCATACTCAGGCCACTTGATGGTGAGTGCGATCTGAGAAACATAGACACTTGAATTCTCAAGACTACAACCTCAAGCCTGCAATCCTAAGACCTCAAATGCGATACCAACCCTGAGGACTGAGACATCCACGCGATGGCACTATTCTAACCCGGCAACCACACGGGGTTTTCTATTTAGGCCGCATTTCACCAAACTGGAATAAGACTTACTCCGAGATTAGTCTATACAAATTCGGCGTTTAATCTAGGTATAAGACCTTATTCTCGCTTGGTGAAATCAGCCATTAATAAAGTAGGTATTTTCTATTCGTACCTATACTTATCGTTCTCTAGTACTCATAATGCTTAGCTTATCTGACTGAAAGCTGGTCACGGTATCGAACTCCCCTCGTAGAATATTATATTACAATCGACAAAACTTTCCATGTGTTCCGTCACAATGTATTCCAGTTTCCCACAAGAAGGATTATCGCGAGGGTGCCTTTAATACTTACCTGTAACTTACAAATGTGATTGCCGTAAGCACGGTCTTATGACTTCGTACACGCAAGCTATTTTTGTTGATCTTATTTCGAGGCACTTGGAATATATATTATATGTATTATATATATTGTATTATATATATTATATTTCGGCTGACGAACAATTTGTAAATCTGGGGACGGTTCGAGTATGTGTAAGTTTTACGCGGAAAAAAAGTTACAGTGCCGTATACTTATTTGTCTTAACCGTGTTATGTACTTTTAATGCTTGTTGAGTTTAAGGCGAGAGCGTCGATAGCCTAGTTGGCTTAAGGTGTCGACTCGTTATTTCAAGGTACAGTCAACCAATTTGATTCCTAGGCCACTATTGACTTTGTCAATATGACGTCGTAAACCAAATCATAAGAAGTCTGTAACGTTTGGTTGTCAACGTCACTTTAACATAGTCCAAAGTGGCCTAGAAATCAAATTGGTTGACTGTACCTAGTTCGGTCGCCATGTTCGAAAGAGTTATTCTTACTTATTTACAATGTACCCGAGGCGATGAAGGTAAAAGACCGTAAGGACACCTGCATATTGGAACATTTAAGTAGTGGGTAATTAGAGTAAAGATCCTAAAGGGTCGAAGGGTGTTCGAAGAAATGGGCCCATCTGAAAGATAAGATATGGCAGTCATGTAGATTATTCTATGCTCTGCATGAAACTTGGCAGGATTTTCCGGCTCGTCATAAGGTCACGTTCATACACTGACGTCATAGCCAATTAGAGCATAGTAAGTAAGCGGCAACGTAACATTTTAAATTTTAACACAGCAAAAAATACGTTAAGAAAACTTAACTGCCGCACTCAGAGACGTCAATTATATTTAATGCTTGATTAAAGTTGCTGCTGTCACTTTCTTTGCTACAGCAATAGAATAAGACAACACGTCACATAACAAGTATTAAATTTAATTGACGTCTCTGAGTGCGGCAGTTAGTGTTACAACAAGGTGTTATAAGAAAACGAGAATTCATACACATTTCAACCACATTTAGATCAATATGACGGATATCAACATTTTATTTCATCGGTCAATAAAAACTTTATAGATTTAGATCTTGAATGTCGACAATATTATTATATTCTACTTCCTAAAATAAAACGAATAAAACACTCGCCGAATACAGAATAAAAGTTTAGTACGGTAAACACACTTTCTCGATGCTTTTCATTAATATCAGTCTTAAAATCCAATAATAAAATCTACAATGTCTAATGGCCAGTGCTAAAAAAACTTCTCGTTCCAACCAGCCAGTAATAATGTGCAAACCGACACACTTCAACTTAAACATCTCAACTACCAGTACCGCACCAAGCTATTCAAAACCGTTTATGCAAAGAAATAAGCTGCTAATTTGCTCGTGTTGTGTCCGTGTTGTATCGTTTTGTCTTGGTGTTTAAGGGAAGTAGAGTTAATGAGCGTTGCACTTGCACGAGGATGCCGTGTGAACAAGCTTTGCTAAACTAAAACGGTTTTTTTATGTTTAGAACGCAATCTTTTCTCTCCTAAGTTATTTTATTATTTGCTATTCGGATAGTGTGATTGGTTCATTTCTAAGTTTTGAATAAGGAATTTAAAAAATACGATTACGTATCGGCTTTTTGCAAAAATATAATCATATCAATTATTCTGTGTGTAAAAACAAAATGATGGACGGTTATTTTCGGGGATGGGTAGCGGTAGATTAATTTATTATAAAATACCTAGAAGAGTGATGGAATTTTTTGCTTGTCGAAATGTTAAAAGATGGATTAATCGCTGAAAAAATGATTTTATATGGTTTTTTTAAGCTGTTTCAACACACTTAGGCAATATAATATTTATAAGTCACCACATAATTACTCTGACATTATGAATGTCGTCAAGATTGGTGCTCATTTCTGCCGCTAACTTTAAAATTCCTTCATGAAAACTTTTATTAGTATTGCCTATGTTTTAAGCGACACTCGCAAGAATTTTCGTCGTATTTCCGTCTCAATTTTAAAGCCACTCCCGAGCTAAGTGTTCGCATTTTACGAATAAAGTTGGCAGCATTGAAACTTGTGAGTAACGTGAACTTATTACCGTAGGATTATACTCGTACTTTAAAAATTTAAAGGTGGACTCATCTGAAGGGTTGGCAATACTTTTGGAAAAGTTTCTCGGTATTTTCATGAGAAGATTTTTTAATTGTTAGAAATGTTCCGCAACTTAAGTCTTGCTAGCCTTAGTACCAATTTCACCAAATGATGTTAAATTTAATCAATGTTAATCGACTGTTAGTTCATACATTTTGACAGCTGTTAACGCTCTAATCATCTGTTAAGTGGTTAACATCGTTTGGTGAAATTAGTACTTAGTTAGTTTGCACGTATCTAAGCTTTCCAGAAGAAGAAACACATGTCCTACAAAAAGAACATTAAGAAACACACAGTTAACTACCAAATCAGCTAAATTAGTTGCCAATCGATCACCGTTTTCGGCAAAAAGTGCAGTTTGTTTGTTCCATAGTCACAGGTGCTCAATCGATCAAGTTGAGCTGTGATGGATTGGCCGTTAGGTATTCTTAGACGTCTTTGACGGCAGGATTAGTGGTTCTGAAGGAGTTTGGTTGAACACGTGGGTGGTTCGGTTGATCACATTTTGAACATGGTTATATTCAGGAAACACTTTAAAATTCCGTTTTCTTTTTCGAAAGCAATATCAAAAAAAAAGTCTTCTATCAAAACATTGCAATCGAAATTATGAAAATTGACAATTCGGGAATATGAATCTTCAGAATTATTTAATGTCATGTTTTAAAATTGTTAACATTTCAAGAATATGCACATGTATTTTATTTTTCTTCTTATTCTGCAATCGGCCCATTTATAGTCCTCAATGGAGAGAAAGAAAACAGTTATTATTCAAATAAATTATGGAGACAGTTTTAGAAAATATTAACCGTTAAACACGTTTTTGCATAATAAGCATAAGAAATAACATGTTTTCTTTAATTAGGCCACCGAGCAACTTGTTAAGCCTGTAGCACGAACGCAAGTTAATAATGTCTTGTTACCACATAAATGAAAAAGCGCTCTATATTTCACAATGTCACCATTCTGCGGTAAATAAAAGAGTTTTAGGTGCTAGCTTAAAGTGGACTTTTCTATCGAATGTAATAAAACTACATTGTAGCCATCAGTTCGTCCGAATTCCTTGTAAAAACACGCTAGCGTGTTAGCGTAAAGGACATGCTCTCTGAGCTCCAGCTCTAGCTTAACGAGGGGCCATTTTGTTATGGCACTTAACAAAATGGCGGATTCAGCAATGTTTACGGAAACTTTAAATCCTTTAATTGCAGCAATTAATGACGTTTTCTTATTGTAATGAAGGGCCTAGTTTTCATTATTAAGGTAAGATAAGATGTAAATCGTGACACATTGCACAACCACCAAGTTTCTGATATTGATAATGTGAACAGGAGTAAAACAATGCTAAACTTATTTGTTGCGTGTAAAGGAATAGTAATAACAGCATGTTTAATAACACAACATTATAAATATTCAGAAACTTTATGGTTGTGCTATGTGATAGGGTTTTTTTTATATATCTGTCTGGTAAATACTATGTAGTTGTTTCTAACCAACGCAATAACAGTGTTAGTAAACAATTTATTAAAACTAGTCCTTACATTATATTATATCCTGACATCTTCAAACAACAAAAATAGATATGGTTAAAAGCAGCTCCTAAATCCTGACAAAAAAGTAATTAAAGAAATCATTATGCTGTGTGGTTTATTTTTAGGCAAACACATAATATTAATAAATACAACAATACGCCAACGGTTAAGCCAAAGTAGTTTAAGTAGTAAGTGTTAAGCAAGATAGGTAATGTTTATTGTAAAATAAATAACAATTTCCACTTCAGTAATAATCCCTGTAATAAACCGGGTTATTTAACCTTGATTATCGTCTCAGAGCTGGTTAAGTTTTATATCTCTTCACGCCACTTTTTATGGGATTTAAAAGAACTATCTTTAGCTTGAGATTAAATTTATTTTTTTAACTCATATTTTAAAGCGCCCGGTCGATGTAACTTGTGACCATAATGCTGGTATTGACTTGGCACAAAGATTAAGCATTGCCATTCAAAGTGACAATGCTGCCAGCATTTTGGGAACAATGCCCACTGTTAGCGGTTTGTTACATTAGTGTAGTTTTGAGTAAGATTGCAAGTTCGTTCGTTTGTTTTTATTCTTTCTATTCCACTAGTACAAAATTTGTAAATGTACATATTTAACTTATTTATTTTCATATACTTTACAATTCTCACATCGATGAACATTATAATTTCTTCAATATAAACATCATCGTCCTAGAGTCGTTCCAAATATGATCATAATCCCCATGATTATCATCATAATTATCTCCATCACCGCAATCAAAATCATCACAATTGTCGTCATCATCATCGTATAGCGTAGCTTGTTCACTACAGTTCAAAACCATTTTCTTATGCATATGAATCTAGTTGTTTTGTTGTACCTCGTCTCGTCTCAGCAGATACGATTGCTGTAAATATAATCACGTAACCAATTACGTCCCAAGACGTACGATTATTACAATAGAGAACCTACTATTAAACCACCCTCCTGAGGTCCCTTGTACTAAAAATAGTACATAATACGGCCATGGAAACAAAGATGTAGTGCAAAGGAAGTAAAGTACAATTTACTTTGTTTTTATGACTAATGATCAAATTAGAAAATTGACTTTATTTCATTCACAGTAGATTCCGGTTTAACCTGTATCCGTAACCTTTCATTATCTCTATCTCTTTTTTTTTCTGTTTTCTGATGTGTGCTTTCCTAAATTTATTCAAATTCTGTCATTTGTTCATTTAATCCAAACATTAATTATTCTTTGATGTTGCCCGGGTTACTTGCAGAATTAAAAAAAACTTTTTCTTTTAACTAAGAGAATAAGGATGTGTATATATTGCTGAAACCTTGTTAACGTATATATGTTTATGACGCTGACCGTACAATGCAAACCTGTAGATCACCAGCGTTCTTTTAAATTTCTACCTTTTCAAATTAGTAAAACGAATCAAATATTTATATTTGTAATTAAAAGTTATAATAGGTCGATCGTTTTCTTCCTGCATATTTTAATCTCTCGTTTTCTATTACTTTTACGAACGTTCTTAGTATGCCTTTATATGGTTTTATATGCAGCTATTGTCCAAACTCGTCTTCTAAAAGCCTAAGAAAAACCCCGCATTGCGTTGACTGTCAAGTTTCGCGTAGAAATATTTGCGAAGAATTCAAGTGTTCTCCCGTAGCGCAGAGAAGTTAAAACCTTTGTAACTACCCACTAAATAGCTCTAACATCTCACAGAGCAAATACAGGGTGAAACAAAGTCTAAAGCACTGTCTAGAAAAACACACGGTAAAAAGAAAAAGTTACAAGTTAAAATAAGGTCCGTTCAAAGTCCAATCTTAACGTTTGTGTTCAACGTTTAAAATAAAAGTAACACCCTATAGACGCAATTGCAGCTACTTCTGTTGCAATGTGACTTTTATTTTTGATTGAGCAAGATTGTTTGTCCAATAACGCTAAAACAAAGATATGAGATTTTAGGAAAGGAATCGGTTGTTATGTTGTATTTAATAGTGTGAATGTTGCACGGCAAAACATGGCAAAATATGTTTTTACTCTAGAAATAGCTAGCTTACGAACGGATTCAGTTTTGCTAAGTTATCATAAATATTTTTTAAGGCTATCTGTATTCCATCATTCATTTTAACTTCCTGTGTTACCTACAAATCGGTATATAAAGGCCGCATTTCACCAAACTGGAATAAGACTTACTCCGAGATTAGTCTATACAAATTCGGCGTTTAATCTAGGTATATAAGACCTTATTCTCGCTTGATGAAATCTGCCATTAATTATATTATTTAAAAGTATACTCCACTGATTGAGGTATCGATATTCGGCTAGGTACGTATTTTGTATAACTAATATTAAAATATATAAATAATCCTTGTAAATTGACGTATTTACTAATTTCAATAGCTTTTTACACATCTTTACCAAATTACTTATCAACTTTAACAATAAGGCCTAGATTTTAAAATAAATTCAAACAAAACCACTAGCCGTTTTCTAACGCGTCAATTTATTGTGGCTCCATGGTGTTCTATAAAGGTGTCAGTTTACCATCGGTCTATAATAAAATCTAACTGGACTGCAGCCCATTCAATTTCACGGGGGAATCTGTCTTTGTGCTTGGCGTGGGCGGCAAGTGACGCTTGCTTGACGGTGAATGGAACCGCATGCACTTATGCATAGCGTTAGAGAGAATATTTTTAATAAATTACGGCAGATTAAAGAGTTATTGTTGCAATATTACTAAAGCAGAATTAAATTTAGGCAAGCCAGTTTGATATGGAACGCGGAATTGCTGGTTAAATCTAACAGTTACACTACGTTAAACAGGAATTCATATAATAGTTAATTCTTTTTAACCGCAATAATGTCACTATTCAAATCAGTTTTTCGTAAAATAGTGCCACTGTCACTATTCAAATAGTTTTTTTAGTAATTTAGTGTCACTGTTGGATAAAAAGTGCGAATAATGTCACAGTATATTAAAAGTTTACAGTTTAGTTACCTAATTTATTAGATCGTTACTGTAATTTATATGTTTGTAAAAATAACTGATCTGTTTATGATGATACTATACACAGTATAACTAAGACTTGGCAGGACATGTAGGTAGGTTTCTACCTACTATAACGTAATACTCAATAACTCGCCTTAGAAAATATTTCCGGGGAGTCGGAGTTGGCCCGCCAGGGTGTATGTACCTATTAATATATTAGTTAGTGTATTTTGAATTTGGTCGCGAAGTTGGTTGAGTAAGGGGTGATTCGTTGATGACAAAAACTTAACACCCTGTTCTTATAAAAGGTGAGAATATTTGTCAAAAAAAAATATCAAATAAAAAAACTGTTCAGACGCCAACATAAAAGAAATATTCGTTACTGAATTAATATTTTCCAACACTTGCACTATTCTAACTCTACGAGACGTTCTTTGAGAAAAACGAATGCATTGAATCCGATTTCCTATTCATTCATAACGCATAAAGTGCTGCTCACGCCGCTTTGAATGATAAAGTTTCTTTATTTTCGTAAAAAAAATTGTTTAAAAAAAACGCAGTACCGTCGTTATTATACCCAGGGAAGGACCAAAGGGTGTTTTTTTAAATATCATAATGTTTCTGCACTGCCTTCTTTTATTTACCTAATATTTAAAGATCACAAACTAGTGTGATGAAACCGTAACAGACTGAAATTAAGTGTTAATGAACCGTTGGGTTTTTGCTGCAATAATCTTTAGTAGTTTTAGAAGAAGAAGAATTTTTTTAATCGACAATGAACATGAAACGCCTAAATCAGATTTTTAAAGTGCGGGGTTGGTTATGACGATCCTTTGTATACTATTTGTTTTCTACTTTCAAGCACGTCCTGTATCGTATGCAGTCATTAAGGTATTTTTTGTGATATAATTTTATTACTTTTTATGAGCAGGTGAAATCAAATGAGGCTATTTTCCCAGTCATTTTTTTTAATTTTGCGTCCTATCTAAAGTAGGGTAAATAAAAGTACTTAGTTCAAATTTATGTTCTAGTTGCAAATATTACTATATTATTGTAACAAATAAAAGCTGTTTTTGTTCATTATGCTTTCTAGAAACGTTTCCAATTACAAACCGTTTTAATCCGCCTTTGATAAAAGTACCTTTTGTTGTTTGCAATATCTTTTGTTTTCTCGAAAGGTATTTAAGATACGATTTTAATCTAACCTGCAAAACTGGAATCGACTGGTTAAGATAATTGAAAATGGCGTGTCAATAAAATATTGTTTCTTCCTAATATCCAGATTTCGTCTTGGATATTGTTACAAAAATTGATGCTTTAGTAATAAATCATTTTTTTTATTTCAGTTACCATAATTTTTAATTCATGGTATCTGAATATAGAAGAATAAAATACTTTACTTAAACGTATTAATTTTGTATCTTTCTAAGTCCATAGAAAAAATCTACACGCTGTATTTAATAATCCACAGCTAGTAACTGTCTGAACTACCTTTTAATAAGGGGTCAATTAGTTAGAACAAAGTTAACTGCCGAAATTTTATTAGTAAATAAATTGCAATTTGCTTCGCATGTTGGTTTAGGACGGCTAATTCGGCTGTTCTGCCGCAAATGTCAATACAATTTATAAGTATAACAAGGTAAATAGTTACAGGGATGTTTTTAAGGTATACAAAAAACTTCCAATTTGATTCAGTTTCTTTTTCACGTTGATGTTGATTTAGATATAAGTAGTTTAAAAGGTAAGTTTGTATAAAGGGATTTATTCAGGTTTCAATAAAGGATGCTCTCAACGACTATAAAATTTAAAGTACCTAATTAATATAAATTACGGACAACACTGATTGGTTGATTCGTTAGTAAAACACATACTTATCCTAATAAACGAATAAACAATTTAAGCCTGGTTCATCTTTGATATTAAAGTCACTTTCCAAAACCAAACATCGCAAATATCGAATCGTGACAGAAAAACAAAAAACCCGCAAACTCATCTTAGTTTTTACATAAAAAGAAAATTCTCACACGCTTTGAATATAAAAACGGCGAATGTCACTACACATCCAAACAGGCGTAATAAAATCAAGCGTACTCGTAATCTCTTCCCACTAACGGTTGACATCACTGGGCTCATATTGGGGAATTTTTGCTAGTCTCCAAGCCATAAATCCATCGTAATATGACGTCACACGTCGTGACTTTGGCGACGGGGATATTAGGAGCCTACTTGAGTGTAAATATCGTGAGGACTGATTGTTGGACGTGACGTCACATGCCTGTAGATAGTCTTGACTAAGATAATTTACTTCCTTGACAGTTCAGTGAAAGAGTACCTATGTCTAAAAATGTGAACATCTTAGTTTTTAAGAAATGTCTAGGATATAGAAGCTTTGTCCTCGCACGAGCATTTAATTTAGTCTACTTTAACATCTGGTTAATTTTACAACTCGCCAGCTGATTTATTCAGGTTATGCAAGATTGCTTTAGTTACTTGGGCTTCATTAACATTGTAAATGCAATTGTGTGGATTGATGTTATTTTAGTTCACACTTATGCATACGTAAAGGTTTTAATTATAAAATCTACTTCTTTAAATATTCTTCAACGAGAATTAATGTTTGTAAAATAGAACGAATCTAGAAAAGTTTCACCAACCTGTATAAATAAATTAATAGTTCTTACTACTTAATACAGAGTGTTCTAAAATGATACGAAAACCGCCGAGAGTTATATATGTGAGTAGGTATGTAAACCTGTAAGTTTTAAACACAGTGCAGTCACCTTAGACAACTCTTAAAACTACGTTTTTTTTCTTACAGTGCTTTTTTGTATGTAAAGAAAAAGACTAATTGGCGTCCACAATAATTCAAAACACATAATGCACCGAGCAACTCTAGCTCATGTCTACGATAGTTTTAAACTAAAATCCTGTTTAAAATTAACGCCACAAAACATGGGACATTATATTTAAACAACGTTATATTTAACAAGTTATAAGTACTGTGTTCTAGTAAATAAATCATTTTCAATTTCATTTTCATATAAATATATAGTTTGGCAAAACATGTTAGGATAACTTTGCAAGCCATCGATTTTTCAAATCATTTTGAAAGAACACAACCTGTATGTCGCGGGTAAATTCGGGCAACTCTAATTCATGCCTTCGATAGTTTTAAACTAAAATCCTGTTTAAAATTTGCGCCACAAACATGGGACATTATATTTAAACAAATAAGTTATAAGTACTGTGTTCTAGCAAATAAATCATTTTCAATTTCATTTTCATAGAAATATATAGTTTGGCAAAACATGTTAGGATATAACTTTGCAAGCTATCGATTTTCAAATCATTTTGTAGCAACGCAACCTGTATATCAAGGGTAAATTCGGTAATGGCCGGCTCGAGCCACTTCGGAGGGTAAACAATGAGTCTGATGCTACCATTATTTCACTCTTACCCCTTGTCAACATACGTATCGAATGTACAGATTGGTTTACTTGAACAGCTCTTAACGTATTTTTCTCAAATATTCCTTATTTGAAGTCCGAAAAACAAAAGACAAGCTATTGGTTTTCTATATACAGGTTCGTCATCTATAATGTGATAAATAAAACAGAGGAAAAAAAGGTGTTCCTAAGGAATATTCTCTCCAAATATCAAATCTCTAGGTTCAGCGGCTACATTTTGCGTTGTCAGTCAATCAGGCACTTCGTCAGGTATGGAAGAGTTTTATATTATTATGCATAGATAAACTGTTAAGCCGCAAAAGTTCAGTATAAAAGGAACAAAAAATTGGGTAGTTTGGCTTAGTAAATGTGTTCTTACTGGCCGAAGTTAATCCAACGAGGCCGTAAATGGATGCTCCCGCCAAGATTAACCTCAAATAGCTGCGAATAAAACTGGCCGCAAAGAAAATTCGTGCAAAACATACACTAAAAATATATAGTTCTTCATTTAAAAAGATGTATTCCAAAGTTTAAATATTTACATTTCAGAACGTGTGCAGCGTTCATTTTTAAAATATTTAAAAGGCCGTAAATGTTTTACAGCTTGCCAGTATTAAAAACGTAACTTCTACGTCATAGCCTATGACGTTCCTTTTTTTTTCGAAGCCAATGGAAATTGAGACACAATATGCCAGGAATGTCTGGAAAAAGTGGGTGCCGTTTGGTTTTTATGAATGCCATAAAAAATACTAGAGTTAATTTTCTCTCAGTGCTTTATCTTGACTAGGTCAACGAGGATTTGCGACGCTATGTTATATCTCCAGTTGTTACTTTGCTGCTCTTATGCCAAAAAAAATATTTGCTTATGAAAACCATTTCTGTATACATATAACATAACTATTGACCCGCGCCGGTTTTGCTTGTGTAAAATAATTATGAATTACACAATCCTAGAAAAAAATACATGGAAAGACTCGTTTTGTATTAAGCATATCACATGTCATTATATCCCTTCGATATCATCAGAATTTTAGTGGAGTAAGAAAGTTATCTGAAAATTATCCATACGTTTATTTTTTGTTTAAAATTTTAAAATAAGTGTTGAGAATTTTTTCTAACTTTATAATGAACAAACATATTATAAATACTTTATTAAATTGTGACTATTTTTATTTTTACCTCGATATTACGGGGCAGAGGCAACGCAGACGGCAGGTAAAGGCGCAAGTTATCTAATTAGAGAAATTGGAGCAATCTGCTCCCAGGGCAGGCCACTCGGCTGCATCGCATTTAGAATGATTAAAATATTAGTAGGTGGAAAATACTTTACGGCTAAGAATAAGACAGGGTTTGAAGACGAAAACGAAGTATGTAACTAATGGTTTGAAAATGTTAGGCTTACTAAGTGAGAAACTTAACAAACAATAAATTGTAGTATAAATAACGAATTTAAAGAAACGGTGCTGATTTTTTTTGGCTTTGAAGGTATATCATTGGAAATTCGAAAAACACTATAAGTAGTCATGTAATTTATACTGTGTTACATTGAGTAATAACATCTGAATCTGATAGTTATTTTGGTTTTTATTTTCATATAAGAATATTTTTTAAGTAACGTCATCACTCATACATACAACTATTAAAATTCAGACCAAACATAAAACTTCTAAGATCACAGAACTGACGATTACAATCGATCGTATAAATATAACACCCTGTGCTTCGATCGACGGTAAGAACTACGTGAGAGAGTAAAAATACAGCCCCGAGGTGCGCTTGATTACGGAATTCGCTCCGTTGGTGTCTTGGTACAAAATTGAGTTTGGGTTTCATCTTTTACGATGGTGTATTTGGTAAATTGTGGCTGGTAACTAAAAAAAGCAGTAGGTGGTAATAATTCCTTGCTATATGGATAGTTTTGTAGTTATGACTTAGTTAGATAGGCTAAGGTAAGATTTATTTATTTGAAATAGTCTTACATATTGCTTTGGTAAAATTAAAACATTTAAATTTATCTTAACTATTAAACGTTTGTATGACATAGTTTTAAATGCCAATATATCAGATAGATAAAGTGCCCAAAAAAGTTTTTAAAGAGACTGTCAACTGAGCACACAGATCACCCTGTTGTTAATATTTCTGGATGGTAGGGAAGAAAATAATTAATGTTGTAGGTTAAACAAATAAGTCCTGACACTTTGTAACAATCAGTCTTTTAATTTCAAACACGTTAGTAACTCTGCGATGACGTCATAAAAATAATTACAACCTCAACTTTGAGAGACTTGACTTTGATAATCACAAATTCCTTTCATTTAATGGCTTTTGGTTTGTAAATAGAACTTGGGAATTACGTTTTAATACGTGCACCGCGTTAACTGCCACAAATAAGATATTGTATGAAAATTTTACAGGCCAAGTGTGTCGCCGGCACTGAATGTGGCTGGGTTTATGAATTGAGGAATAATTCATATTGTAGTTATGTGTAATTTAAGCTTTAATTTATTTTGATTGTGTTAAGTTCATTTCATTTAATGTTTACTTTACGTGTTTAATTTCCAAGGTGTTTCTATACTATAACAACAATAACATTGATTTTTTATTGCCATAAAAGGCAAATGATCAGACAAATGATCCGTCGCGTATAAACATCAGCAATGCCAGCGAAGTTGTTGCCTTTTACTGAATACTTTTTTAAGCCGCGTTTAAAAGAGGACATGTCATATTGCTGAGGAAACATTGTGGAGGAAGGTTCATTCCATAAATTCAAGGAACGAAGAAGAAAGGACACACATTTTTTTTTTACAAATTGTTGCTAGTAAACTTTGAAAAAAAAAAGGTTTCAACTATCTTTAAACTCATAAATCAAAACGTGTGTCTCAGATTCTGACTGATAATTCGAAAAATATATTATTTTGATATTTTCATCCTTAGATAAAAAAACCTAACGAATTTTACCTATCTCCTTTGCTTTCACATAACAAAAGAAAAATATGGTTAAAAATTAGGCCCTAAACTTAGAAATACTTAAATCAAATTTGATTCGACTGAATTGAAATGAAATATCCATTTTCGAATGCTGCCTCGCCTCAAGCAATATTCAAATCGTGGACGAGTTGGTCCAAATCTATCTAGACAAGAAACTACATTCGGGAAACTACAGTAACAGAAAATTAGATCAAAATGTTTTGACGACAATAGAATAGAAGATTGAAATAAAAAATCCCATGTGAAGTTTAGATTCGTAGTACCTAATTATGTTTTTTGAGGCAGCTTAAAAGCATTAATTAAAATCACGTCAACTTGTATAGTATTGTTAACCTCAATCAGATATTTCGTGAACATGAAGCATACCTTGCGAATATTTTAAAAGGTAGGTAGGTTATTTACGTCATTATAGTGTTTATTTTGGAATGTTAAAACCTTATTTTAACTTATAATTATTGTCGTTATTAAAAGGAGAAATTGTCTTCTAAAGCTATAATAAAAAAAATGGATAAAAGCGGCATAGTTTGTTAAAATCCTTGACTGCTGCATTTTACTAACAATAAGTGTATATATTTATACATATAAAAGTACAACAATAAATTATTTTACAACTCCAAAAAAGACGTGAAATAAACGAAATACACTGTTTTGTCTCATTTTATAAATAAAGGATTATTATTATGTTGGTTTCGTAAAACTAATTGGATGTTATGTTAAACATGTAAATACATTATTCTAACTACGTGAACTTTTATCATTCGTTTCATATTTTTTATTTAGTTTAATATGAGGTTTCTTCGTCTTATAGTAAAATCATAAATACCTATTCAGTGCTAGGCATATAATTGAATTAGAAAAAGATAAAAAGTTAATAGACTGATATACTGGTGACCCCTTTTTTCAGAGCTTTTATCTCTTAAACGGCCTAACCAATTTTCATGAAACCTAGCTAAGGGCCATCCAGGTTAAACTAGCTTACTTAAAAAACTGCATCTAATTCGGTTTATCCTATTGGAAGCTACGACACTAGCTAGCCACAGACATACACACAAGTACACACGTGAAACTTATAACATTCATGTTGGTCGGGGGTTGAAAGTAGGCCCCGAGGCTCATGGACTCTATGATCTTTAGGTTTTTCTATGCCACTTTGCTAAAGGGGAAAAAACTATTATTTGTTTAATCACGTTTTTCATTAACCCGTAGGTATTTCTTGAAACAATCAAAACCCATTATAAATGTCAACTATGCATCAATATTGCATTGCAGGCCGTCCCTGCATGGTTACTATGAAGCACTAAATTCGAAAATTCGAATGCACCATCCCTTTTACTCGTCAATATTGACTGAATTGATAGAAAGGGACGGAGGCAACGTAACTTCAAACTTCGGTTTTCAAATTGCCTGCTACGAGTAAACTAGACTGACACCGTGAAAGGTTAAGGTCAAAGAACGAGGTATGCTCACATGTGTATGCTTTTGCAAACATTATTTTGTTGACAGCCCTAATAGTGTAATAAAACGGTTCGATTTCTATATCGTCAAGATAGAAAAGCCAGTCCGGGACCCGTATTATGGTCGCCTTTATCATGGTGGATAAAGCATCCGTCGTTATCGCACATACGTATTGGTTAAAAAGTGACGGATTTTTTATCCACGTCGATAAACACGACCATAATAGGCCCGCAGGGCTCAGGGTCTAGTCTAATATGGTTGCGTTTATCGTACGACAAAATGTGGATAAAACATCCGTCACTTTTTGACACGTATAAGTACGAGAGTGACGGATGCTTTATCCACATTTTGTCACGCGATAAACGCAACCATACTGGGCCTGCAGGTTAATAATACCTAGATTATTAAAATATAGTAGGTAAGTAGGTACTTAAGTTTCTTTTAATTACGTTGATAATGCCAATATTAATTCCGAAATTATTTGTTCTTGTCATACTTTGCCAAACAAGGTAAAACAAAAAAAGATAAAACGTTCTGACGTAGTAAATAAGTAATCGAATTAAATATAGTGTAAGCAATGGCAAATCGCATAGATATTGAGCGTGATTCATTAGATGCTACTCTATATGGAAGTTGAATTAAGTAGGTACTTAAAATGGCGAAGTATTTGGTCCCAAAATACTTGTTTGTAATAAAAGAAAACGCTTGGGATGGTATTAGTATTATTATTAGGCGTCTAATACCAAAATGCACGGGAACATCCTGTTAAGTATGACGGTACAAATAGAAAGTCCTCATACATGGTATGAATCAGAAAAAGGATAATAAGGTTGAATAAAAAATAATGTTTATCCTATAAAAGACTGTGGAAAAGGTTGAGGTAGTTTTGTACAGTTCTATTGACAGTAATGTAGGCTAGAATAGCTTATTAGGGATATACCCCAGATTACATAGTACAATTTTACTTATGGATATAACAGGGACAAACGCCGAATGGTTTTTCAAGCAGTTATTATCTATGTACTAACTCTAGTTTTTTTTTTTTGCTGGAATTAATCTGTACTTACCTACTTTTAATTTAATTCCCTGCCTTATACCGCCTATTTATCTGCCCCGCAAAATAAAATTTTCATTCCGTTGGTGAATAATTGGACGTTTTTAATTCAACTGAATTTCATGTTTCGTGTTTTTTGGGCAAATTAATTTGTTTCACGCTGATATATGTTCCAAGTTTCGACTCAATTCGATTAATGTTTTGTAATTTTCGCTCACGGATCTTTTATTACGTTAAAAGGTTTTTTTTACTACAAGTACATTAGAAAGGCGAGGTCATTTTGACTATAGTACTTTTAAGCGACAAAGACACAGATAGACAAGCGACACGGAAACCTCTAGAGTGTAATTGGCTTTCCAATAAAAACGTTAAGTTTTTCTCACAGAAAATAATCGATTCTCTTGTGTTTCATCTCATCTAGACATCAAAAACTAAGAATTAGATACGTGTAAAAAAACGTATCAAAATCATCTCATGCCACCTTGTGTCCTACCAAAAACACCTATTTTAGAAAGAAATGTATGTAATTAACATTAAGAGTGAACCCTCGGTTTATGAGCACGGAGGGCGCGATAACTTTACTATTTATGTACACTATTTATCCACAATGGCCCCGCTGGAAGCCTTTTGTACCATTCGCTTTTGTGTTCCAGAGATATCAAATTCGTAGGAATGACCTTACGTTCACTCAAAAAAATGAGAGCCAACAAAGAGAGATTTTCTCTTAGTTCACAATAAATGAATACAATAATTAAGATATTAGTTATATCAACCAAAGCTGATAGTAGAAACAGCCATTTCTTTAGTGATTCAAGTAACATCTTAGTTGATGTGTCTAACGTCATAGTTGATGTATCTAACGTCTTGTCAGGCTCGTATGGAATCAAGATGCTTATGCACAACAATCACAATCTTGTTAGAACTGACCAAATTTTTTTTTCAGTGTTCTTTAAGAGTTTGTAAACTTTTGAGGGATGATAAAAGCATTTTTTTTACAACTTATTCAAATAAGTACCACCCTCAAGTTCGTGTTACTCATCATCATCATCTTCATGGTGGCTTTTTGGTGATCCAATCTCAAATTTAGGCCTCTTTCCTCTTTTTTCACTCTTGGCGATCTTGTGCCCGTCTCATCCAGTCCCGACCTCCGTGCCGTCGAATGTCGTTCATCTATCGTTGCGGTGATCTGCCGCGCCCTCTAGTATCGGCCCTGGGTCTCCATTCAAGGACTCGTCTTGTCCAGCGACTCTCGTCCATTCTCGCAATGTGTGGGCTGATGATTGATGGAGAGAGACTTACAAATCTGAGGTTTGCTGATGATCTAGTTCTGGTCTCAGAGAGCATTGGAGAAATGATGACGATGCTGCTGGAGGATTTGAAAATGGAATCCGTATTACCTATAATAGATCTAAAAATAAAACGTTCACTTTTTAAACGGACGCATCACCTTACGGCTTAGGGGCATGTTTAACTCTGAGTGAAAATCATTAGTATTAGAATATCGTAATTTGTATCAGTAAATGTATCAATATGAATACATTATCATAATCTATTACATCAAACATACTGGTGCCAAAAAGGAAGCTTTTCATAAGAAATACAAATTGGTTTTTTTCTGACGTAATTGATTGCAGGGAGGATGACTGTCATATAGCCATAAAGACATCTGAAAATCTACTGGTCATCCTACCCTCCGGGTTTCACATAAAGTTCGTTCATCCCGAGATAAAAATAATACCTACTCACTGGGTTGGCATGGCATAGTATGGTGGTTATTATACAGATTTTTTGGACATGAAACTCAAAGTCAAAGTCATGAGATTTATTCGATATACATGCGGGTAAGATGGCTGATGGCAAAATATGAAAACAGTGAACACACATTTGATTTTAAGTTCTTCAGTTCCAACAGAACCCTAGTTGTACAAATTTTATAAAATACCTTGTAAAGGAAATCTTCAGAAAAATGTACAGGAACCAATTGATTTATTTTATAAGGAAATTACAATCTGAACCATTATTAGAAATATTCCCATGAGCCAGTCTGAAATTACTTCTGAAGACGGCCACAGTACACGTGGCGGAAATAATCTGACTCACGACTCATGAAATTGTTTCTAATGAAAACTATTGTTCAAGAAATGAAGACAAAACAATGTAATATTACTTTAAAAAAAGAAGAGCAAAGTTGCAAGATTAAAAATGTTATCTAAAAGAGAATTAACGTAGAGTTTATAGAAAGATTAAATTAACTTTTCAGATACCGAGACCAGACAAGACAGTTATGATTATGGTGCAGTACTTAACATGATCGCTTATTATGCGTCTCACACATTATTTATAAATCGACAGAGCTTCTCTCTCAAAGCAAGCATATCATAAATGTTCAGACCTAAATTTGTAATTCCCTGCAAAAGGTTAAAAAATCATATTAAATAATAATTGGGCTTATACTGGCGACCGAAAGGAGAAGTGAAAACCCCTCCAGTAATCTCTGGGGTTTTGAAACCCTAAGAAACACGCAAATCAACCGCGGGAACGCAAAATATTCCCGCCCTCACAATCCTTGCGTGTGAATTGATACTAGCTATAATATTTCTTAAATTTATAAGGAGACCGCTCAAAATAAAACGTTATTTAGAATACAACTTAATTATTACCGTATTATGTTTTGTATTTTAACGCTATTATGTTGAGAGTTGTGTCGTTGTGTTTATATTCCGGTGTTAAGCGGCTATTCAAATTAGGGATTCGAATGAATTAGACTTGGAGCCTTTTGCATCGGCAACTGCCTTGTAAATGTTAAATATTCCATGTAAAAGTAAACACTTGAACAGGAGTGTAATAATCCTCGTAGAATATAATATAGTTATTCAACCCACAGTTGGGTATAGGCCTATTATACAATGAAGCTGGAATTTCACAGTTGCGTACACTACGCACACGTGAATATAAATTACTCTTTGTATCCGAATGTAGATACACCTACAGTGGCACACGCATGCTATGACGTCATTAACAGACGCCTAGAGTGCCTAGACCAACGGATCCACGTGGCTCACGTGTATACGTGGGACGTAGTAGAATTTCGGCATAAACGTCATCACAACTCAAAAGATTTCCTCTTAAATCGTCCATTAACAACGAAGTGACGAAAGAAAATTGAAATTGACAAAGTGGTACAATGTCTTGAGCCGGCTAAAGCGTCGAGGCAGGAATTTAACCAGAATGAGATTCATCCTTTCAACGTGTGAAAATTACAATATTTTCCTAAAAGCCTTGGAAGCCATTAATGCGCGACAAAGATTGCGCTCATATTCTAAAATGGGACTGGGGTAAAAAAATATTAGGTTGTAATTTCAATTTTGCCAGGCTTTACGCAAATCGCTTTGGCCTCGTATGCATGTACAGTACAGCGCCTCTTTTCTAAGTAGGCTGTAAAATCCAAATAGTATTTGACCAGAGGCGAATATGCTATACGGGTATCGAAAATGTATATGATTGACGTAAGCTGTGAGAAGGTCTCGTCAAGCGCTTATGTCAATTCCATACATTTTGTCAGTTTTCGAAAGTCTAGCCTAACTGTTATGGTATTGTTTTTAACTCGGTAAATAAGAGCTATCAAAGCGTTGACAGTACGATAACAAGTCAAATGCGATATGGTTTTAACCGTGTTGAATAGAGGCCCAGAAAGGACGTCGCAGCTAGCCAAGTTGGCAATGACCCTGCCTATACCTATACTAGTTTCGATTATCAGTATGGGTCATTTTGTTTTTTTTTTATGCCATTGAGAAAGCAAACGAGCACAAGGGCCACCTGATGGCAAGTAATCGTAATCTTATGATAACAATCTCAAGACCGCAAATACGTTGCCACGGTGGCAATGCCACCCTGAGGACTTAGATCTTCCTGGTCACTTCACAACTGCTGTAATAAGCGCAAGTATCTTGTCCTGAGTCTTGGATATTTTCCATGTACCTTTGCCAGTATTTATTTCTCTCTATGAGTATGTCTTATCATTGTCAATTACCCATAGCACTAACCTAGAGCTCAATTTGTGTTCTGACATTTGTGACCGGTGTCAGTTGTGATCAGCTGACATCGGTCTCATACGAGCTTCATATTACGTTTTGTCTCAATTGTTTTGTCTTGTTTTTTTCGTTTTTTCCTAACTTACTTACCTATAACTGATTCAATGAAACGGACTTATTTGAAAAAGGTAAATAAAGGCGAAGGAGTAGCTTTATACTATTGTGGTCCGATGGGACCGGATGTATTTGACTCAATCAAATACCCTTTTCCGGTTCAAGAAACTGCTCAATGTCAAGTGTGAGTAACTTTTACTATAAAATAAGGTATTAAATTAGAAAATAATAGCTTAGTTGACATTTACTTTTTTTCGCGTTTGATAAAGACATACTTTTAGGTAAAGCTACCTGTAAAAAATAGAGTAGTAAGATAAGAGTTAATAGAGCTGAAATTAAAGAGCTGACAACAAGGACAGGGTAAAAAATCGTTCTAGATGTCACACTTATTTAACTTTATTATTAATTTTAATTGTTATAGTATAATATTAATGTGATTTTCTAAATAGATAGATTATTTTGTCTTGTTGCAGTGCCCTTGCAGGATTTATGCTGAAACTACCTGCGTATGTAATTTTTTTAAGACCACATGTACAACATAAAGCAAGAAATGAATATGACTATCACTATCTTTAAAATATTATAAGACAATCCAATTATGTTTTCGGTCCGACTTTGCATATCATGTCGTATAACCGGGGTGATTTAAGGGGCGACTTTCATAACAACTACAACTCTACACAAACGTGTATTTTTTGAGGAGTTGAGTAACGCCTTAATATTATTTTTTTCCTCACTGGCAACAATGATTTTGCTCCGTCTTGAGTTAAAGTGGGGGAGGACAGAAAAAATATAAATGTTAAGTGTGTATTGCGTCATGATTTTTGAGGTGAAAAAAAATCACTTGTTACTTGTTAAGCAAAATCATATTTCATTTGTTTGGTGTCTTATGTTAAGCAGACCTAATTGTGTATATCGAAAAATAATATTAGTCAATCAAATATTTAGTGGTTTCAAACTAACCCCATTCTTAGTTTGACTTTGATCGTAGTGTGTTTTTTTTAATGGGAACCAAAAGGATTTTTTTCTAATTTATCACGTTAAAAAAACAAGAAAAACCGATTATGATATTCTATTTTTATTCTATTATCTTGTCTTATAGTTTCTATAAATCGTGTTTAACTTGGGATTTGATCAAAGTAACCCTTTTTAACTTCTTTAAGTATCTACGCACAAAAACCTTGAAAATAGAACAATAGAAAATAAGCTTCGTACAAATTTATTTATGGCCAATACACGTTATGATATTTTCATACAAACAAATGCTTACGTAATAAGATCATAAACGTAAGACGTGTTTTGAGCGGCTCTAAGACAAAACTTGAACAATTCCGTCGAAAGAAAGCGTTGAATTAACCTAAAAAAGAAATTTAATAACAATATGATTTATGTTTACAATATTACCAAAAGATGAAATAAACTTAAAGGTTTTTGTTACTTACGAAACTTGGGTCAGGTGTTGCTAAAATACTTGTGACTTGTAACAGTTGTAACACCCGAAATATTTAAC
Organism: Acleris cristana; assembly: GCA_948252455.1. Taxonomy (NCBI): domain Eukaryota; kingdom Metazoa; phylum Arthropoda; class Insecta; order Lepidoptera; family Tortricidae; genus Acleris; species Acleris cristana. The sequence goes on along the minus strand of OX411783.1, from coordinate 12,987,538 downwards.
TTTGTATGTTATTTATATGAACATGACATTCACTTTTCGATGTATATTTTTCAGGGGTGATGTGATGATATATTTTATCCATAATAATATAATGTATCATAACAGTAACATCAAAATTTGTTAGGTTTTGATGTAAATGTTTAATTACAACTGTAAATTTTTACGACTTCCCATTCTGACTAGGTTATGCCTGTCACGTAGCGGCCTGATTCTCCATACAAAATCCACTTTACGCTGTTTCGTATCTTCTGGTAATATTTAAATATGTGAAAACTAAAAGGGATAATCGTTAACAGTTACAAATTAAATTTTACATGTTTAATTTGAAATTAGAACTAGTTTCAACGCCATCTAGTGTACTAGTTCCGTTCCACAAACAACGTACGTGATATAATTTGAAATTAAGTCCAAATATTCGTGCTCGAATACGTCATCGCACATGTTGCAGTCAGCATGTCGGCCCGTGTCATTTTCATGCACGAGAGTGCACCTGTGATTACTGCTGTGCATAATTCCAAATACAATAGTAATAAAGTTTTGCAGATTGTCGAGTAAGGTGAAAGCACCTTTTTTTTTTACTGACAGCTTTGCAATACCGAACATTTTATTGTAATAGTGGTAATCCCGAACAATTTAAATATAATCTAATTGTTACGCTAAAAGAATATCAATCTCGGAAGCTTATATTTATGTGATTGTTCATAACTGGAGCACTGTCCATAATAGGAGCTTTTACCTTAGTTATATTTTCACTGACGTACACAGTATTAATGGGACATTTTTCGTGTATAATACCCGTACTTTGAAATTTAATAAATGCTGGCTGATTAGAAAAAAGAAGAATGATTTTTGTTTTTTAACTTTCGATTTAAGAACATAAAATTAACCTACAGGTATATGTTATATACATACATTTTAAATCGATGTTTTATACATTCTGACATTACTATTTAGTTACTTTAACTATAACTCAAACGAGACTTATAATTTTGCTGCACTAATTGTCTTCTTCACACTTTTGCCTTTAATAAGTAACTGTGAAAGTGTTTCATTTGTATTGTTATACAAATAATATTACTAAATACTTTGAATAACCTTAGTTTACATTTTTATAGTATATTACCGAACAAATACATAAATACTGTAAACTAAACCAACTTGAATAATATTCAAATCACTTTACATAATGAAACCTAAACTTGTGAAACGAAAATCTAAAATTCAAATACGTGAACCGAAATTACTTAAGAATTATTTAATGCTCAACACGTGTGTGAATTACTGTGAATATAATCTTGAAGTTACCTCCTTACCTATGCAAAATTGCTTGAATATTGCAGCCAACCAACCATTGCAGCAAGCGTGCAACCTCTCATAAGCACCATTCCATTTATGTTGTTTTTCTTACTGCACTCAAAAACCACATTACTCCAGAGATTTACTTATAACTGGAAGTTGGGAACTGTATACTACTGCTAGTATTTTTTCTAGCTCTTGGTTGTTTTCAATGTATACAGGTATTTTTTTTTAGGTACATTAGTATGTTTATCGTTCGTATTGGATACTAGAGTATCCATAATACAAGCCTAAGAGCTTAGTTTGGGACTAGGTCATTTGTGTGAGATGGTTCCCTGACATTTATTTATTTATTACAAGTCTAAAAATACAGTTTCAAATTCTCAACAGCTTGTTTTCAAGAAGGTCATTTATTTAGTATATATTTAAGCCCGCATGATTCGAGATTGTATATAGTCTTAATATTTAAGTCACAGAACTCACTTCACTTGCTTTATTGGTTCTATTTCAAAAAATACCAGCCCATATAGAGCAGAAGTCTCGAAAATGCTGCAAACTCTATTGTGGCTCGCTTAACTAAACTTTTATGATGAAAGGCTGTCCGAAACTGTCAAGATTTGCTGATGACGAATACATCAAGGAGAACATCATCACATCGAGCATCGTTTCAGTACGGGATATTCAAAACTTTTGAGACCTTAAATTAGAAAAAAAACGATTGTGTAAAAAAAGAACTGTGTGAAATAGTGCGTAGTCAAATGCAGCTTGAGATTGAGTATAATGTCGAACGGGAAAGACGTGATTGTCAAAAATAAAGACCGTACGGAAAAACGGATGAGCGGATATATTTACAGTTGTTTGGAATCTAAATTGCAAGGAATAAGAATATGATGAAAAATATCTAATAATCTTTAAGTACAAACTATATTGTTGCACTATTCTTACGTGAGCAAAGAATGACGCCTTCATAGTTTGCCCTCGTCACAACAATTCCCGGTATGCAGCGAAAATATCCGGCGCATACCTCCCCATGATAAGGTTTACCCTGTACAATGGCATACCATATCTACAAAGGGAACTCAGTAATTAGAAGCCACTAATTTATTTAATTTCGGCCTCTTTTTCTAACCACAACATCACACAAAGAAAGTTTTCATAAGGCAACCAAATACTTTTTTTCTGTGTTTGTTTCTAAAATGACACCACCTAAAATGTTTATGCATTTCTGTTGTTGATGTTTTATAAAACTAGCTTTAATTAATATACGTATTTAATAAGATCCTTGCATTTTACTAAGTACAGCATCGCATTTCAAAGATCTTATCATGAGTTCTGGAATTTATGAAGTTTCATTTTAAATAAAGTACTTTGGATGATAAAATTATGAATTGTTACAAGCATTCATCTTAATTTATTCTAATTATATTCAAATACTGTTAAACTGCGAGAACCCTGTCCAATTAACGTTTGTAAATTACAAAGACGGAGTTTCATACAAACTATTCATTTAAAACTGTTAAAAGACGCTGAAAAGATTCTAAAGCACGTAGTCACACATAATACCTCAGAAACGGACATAAATGAAACACCCTCTATAGCATGCAATAACTGCAACTTCTGCCTTAGAAATGTTCCGACAAATAGGATAGAATATTCCAGAAACGAATGAATTTGTAGAATATCAAATCGATTGAATATCATAATTCTAGAAACTATAGAATATACATGTTTTTACAGACAAAATTTCACACAAAATTGAATAAAAAAATGCAAGAATGTCTAAAACAGGAATCAAATAGTGACAAAACGTATTGTAGGTCCTTCTCAAAATATAATATATAGTTTCTTTAAATGCATTTGAAATTATTATGGTTTTTAAAGTTAACGTACAATATATTTACATACATGTGACAAGTATTAGTGACAAGTTCTAAGCATTAGCTACTAAGCCCGTGTAAATCATGCTAGGTTTACACGGGCTTAGTAGGTATTTGTCATTAGTGTAAGTGATTAGGGACCTATCGGCAGAGTGACAAGTGGCAAGTAGCCGTCTACACATGGGTGTTAAAGACTGGTATTAGTAGCACACTTGAGTAATCAAACTTCATTTGACATGAATGTTTACACCAGTCGAAAAGTAACGGGTATTAGTAGATTTTTAACTGGGGGTATATACTTATTGCTTAATAAATAGAACTGGCTTCTAATTACTTGCACTTGCAGTTGCACTAATACTAAGCACTTATACAATATGTTTACATACATGTGACAAGTATTAGTGACAAGTACTAAGCATTACCTACTAAGCCCGTGTAAAACTAGCATCTCAGTGCGTTTGCGGTTTACCACGTCCAATGCCAGCAATGCTACGACTGCTACACTAGCCCGTAGCAGCATTTATCCGCTATGTAGCGACAATCTGCTACGAACAGTGGACCCGACTATAGGGTCGTTGGCACTGAATGTTTAAGCCCAGGGGGCCTAATATGGCTACGTTTATCGCGTGACAAAATGTGGATAAAACTTCCGTCACTTTCTGACATTTGTGTAAGGATGCTTTATCACCATTTTCTACATCTACACAAGTTGCCCGCGACTAGTCTGTCACTCGGTAATCACCTTCTTTATAGTCTTTAACAAAGCACTGAGCGACAAGCGCCAGAATTCAAGTTGTGCTTAGTTAGCCATGCGAAATATGAAGCTTACCTACCATGCCGAAGGTCTCGGTCACTTGAGACAAACTTTGAGTAATGAGCAACTCTCTACCCGAGTCATGAATCTTTGACACCTGCCTATACGCAAGTACAGTCAACTAAATTAGATGATCATCAGACTATATGGTTAACCCAATTCGTTAGATTCCCGGTAAGGGGAAATATATTTGTGTGATGAGCGCGAGTTTTCTTCATCTTCGACATTATTTTTCCTTTGCAAAATTAATATGTGGGTGAGGACCAAAAAGTTGGACCATAGTAAAGCGCAGTTAACCATACAAACAACGAAGTCGAAAACAGTTCCGTTGTGCGACGAAAAGTATCCCTACAATTGTGTGTCTAATTTTCGTGTCCAAAAGATTCATAGAGAATTTAATTGAGTGAGTTAGCGTGCCCAACTTTTTGGTCCGTACCCTTTTGGTTTTTTTTTTGGCTAAACCGCAGGCTTCCACTTATCCTAGATTATATTCAAATGATAAAAAAACTAGACAACATCATTCGGGAATAGCTAATGACAGACATTTGTTAGCATTACTTGTGAACTGATAAGGTACTAAATTATGCTCATACGCATATGCTAATCAATTACTTAATACTATTAGTAAAGTAAAGCAACTGGAATAACTTCACCTTGTGGTATTTGCAATATAAATAATTCCTTTACTTGGTAACAAATTTTATGAATTTTAACTTAAGAAGGAAATATGGGCAGCTAGCATGTAAGTATGGTTATTTGTTCCCTTGCAGAAGCTGAACGGATGGCTGGATTTCGTCAAAAGAGGCGTCATTAGATTCGTCTTAGCATCGCAAGTATCACTGCGTACATTAATTACAAAAAACAGGGATAGAGAAACATGGTTTTAACATTCTATAGACGAAAATATGTAAATATAATTATAGTCGGGATTTTAATTTTAACACATTCAGCGTCAACGACCCTATAGTCGGGTCCACTGTTCGTAGCAGATTTTTGCTAAATGGCGGAAAAATGCTGCTACAGGCTACAGCGTGACGTTTGTAAGTTGGTATATTTTCATTAAGTTAGTGAATGATGCGATATAGATGCAGCCATTTTTACCGTTCTCTTGAAATCTCGACGATATTATCATAATGTCCCCGTGTTCAATGTTTGCCTCCATCTATATATTTAAAAAACTTAAACAATCGGCTTTCTGAATGTCGATTTTTTAATCCCGTGAAAAACTCACAAAAACTGCTGAGTTTTACTGATTTCGAAAAGTTTGTATTTTTAGTGACTGAAAATTTCACGTCTTTGATATCAAATATAAGTGCCCTCATGCCCGCCGCCTCCTATACCCGATCACCAATCGTCTTAATTTTCATTATTACTAACTAATTAATAGGGCTCTTACCAATAATAAACTGAGTAGGTATAATGAATACTAGTAATGCGAGAAACAAAGACGAGAGACGATATCTCTATTGAACATTGGAATATCACTTATAGCATCGTTACTTCTCAATTTACTTAAGCGTAACGATGACGTCTTATATTATAACATAGGTATGTCAGAAGAGAATTGAAATATGAGAGTAGAAAATTAGTTCCCAATATTTTTCTATTTCTTTTAGTTTTTTTAATTTAGTGCCATTTTTAAATAATACAGAGTCACGAGCGAGTTACGAGTTACGAGCTTTATTAAAACCAAGTTGCAGGAAGTGAACGGGACAGATATATAACACGCCTATATAGTAATCTTGTACTCGGCAGGTTTTAAAAGCTAGTAATTTGGCAACTGGAGTACCTATTGTGTTCCATCAAGGAATTTGAATATTATATGAATGAATGTTTAGCTGTTTAACATCCTACATAAATTAGCCATGTTATTCATTTCCCGACGTGACACGACTAAATAACAAATGAAAAATATATAACCCGGCAAATTTAAGTATGATGATAACCAACCTGCTAAATATTTAAATTCCTCGATAGTATATAATGCAGATTTTCATGCTTTACTTTTAGTAGTTGAATATGCGCGCTGACTGTCAATCAGTGTCGAAACAACAGTATTTCCTGCCAGTATTGTCAATTGAGAAATTTGTTTTAAAGTTAAAAGTTGCACAAAGCCTTAAAGTCGGAAAGGTTTCATTATGCATGTCTTTATAATTCAGTGTTACTTAACAACTCCTTTTACAATTCCGTTTCATCTTGGAACGTACATTATTGTTGGATGTTCAGGCATGTAAAGGATTTATGGAATGTTAACGCACCGTTTGTATGTATGCAAATTTAATATCCTTTTTTTAGAGGCCTGGCGAAAAAAGGGGAGACCTTTGCCTCAAGTGAGACTCTAACACAGGTTTTAAATAAGAGTCCTCATGTATTCGTTTTTCTTGATTATTGATGTAAAATTTAGTAAAATACTCAAAAATATTGAATTAACTCAGTGCAATAATGTGTAATGCAACATTTTGGCGTGATTTGGGTAATAATTTATAATTTTATTTTATTGCGTAAATATACAATTAGTATATTATAAACCACATCAAGACAAAATGTTACTCAATTAATTATACTAGATGTTAATAGATTAAGTTACAGTATTTCACTCAATTTTATTTTAATGATCAAGAAAAAGGAAAAATGCAGCATTGTCAGCTCGACTTTCTATTAATTTATTGATAATGGTTCATTACATTTTTATTAATAATGGTGTTAAAAAATATCACGGTAGTAGGTACTAAGAATTACAAATGATACAAGTATTAACGCGAAAACTGACTTACTGAAACATCAAATCCAGTTCAAAATATCTACGTTGAATCTAGGTCTTTGTGATTTATGATATTATTGTAAGATCTCTTAATAATTTTTTTTATAAAAACAGGTGGCTTTCTGAGATGAATAAAATTCTCGTTCATTATACGCTTATGATAGGTAAACTATTATAATAAATAATAAATGTAATCTTAATAATATGCAAGTAATCAATTGATAGCATTTTTTTAACGATAAAAAGATCTTAAAAGTTAAAACCAGACCAAGACTAAGGGTCCGTTGTTTGATCAGTAGTTCCCTCACCTAATTGTTAAAATTCGATAAAGGAATCGAAAATTTTACACATTTCCTTGAGATTTAACCATTAGTTACGGTTTCTAATTAGTTTAACTACTGATCGAACAACAGCCCCTAAGTATGATTAATAAGTCACTATATCGCAGTGTCTGCCCGCCGACGGCTTCTTTTCGCACTGTGTTTCACTTTTCCGTGTAATGTAATAAGAGAGAGGTAGAGACCATAATGATTTTTGTTTTTAGGGAAAGACACTTCTATAAAACCTTAAGCGAGGTTTACACTAACAATAAAAATTGCAGAAGTTGACTGCTGTCTGCCTCTAACTTTTGTTAGAAAAAGACAGCGAACTAGAACAGGAGTTAAAGTAAGACAGCAATAAACTTTTCCATTTTTTATTGACAGTCTATTTTGCTCTTATTTGCGTTAATAGTAACGTTAATCCGCGCTATAAAAAAAATGCCTTTTCAACTCAAAAAGTATAAAGCCTAAATAAGCGACTTAAAATAATACCCAATAACCGGTAAGATAAGTTATAAGGACTCAATTTTTATGTTTTGGATACTAACTAGTAACAAAATACTGTTTTCACACTGCAGCTGATATTACGAAAAGATACACATATATAAAATCATGGATACTCAAACTGTAATTTATAAAAATAATCGAGGTGGTTTAGTTTTATGACAAGATATAGAGTTTATAAGTTACTGTTAGTGGATCGACTTGAACGGTAAAGTACTTGGCTTAATGAGAGCAGTTTGCGAACTCAGGGCAAAAGTTGGTTGATCATTTTAATATGGGAGGATAAAGCGATTTAGATTTTCCACCGCCGCAAAAGTTTCAAGAAAAAAACTTTATGTAGCTACATAAGTTAACGTTCGAAGCAAAGAACTTTTGTATGAAATTACGACCGCATTGAACCTCTATTTTAACAATTGAAATTAAATTTTAGCAAGCTCACCGGAAAGTATAAACTTTTCGTGAAATAATTTAAATGTTCATATTTTAGAACATTCTAAAGCAAAAGGAATTGCAAACAAAAAGTTTTCGTGTCAACGAGTTTTGTGGAGTTAACAGACGTAACAATTAGTCCGCTTTTGTCCCTTTGACAAAAATAAGCATTTGCTTTGCGAGTTAAACTTTTCATAATTTAATCAGGTTAATTATTTAAAAATGTTTATTTTTAGGAGCTTTTAAAAACAAAACTCACACGTATTAAATTAATAAGAATCCTAATAAACCGGAAATGTATTGAGATATCTTGTTTCGCTATAATAAAAAAATTGTAACAAACTTTTTCACCGCAAAACTTTTCCGCACAAAAAAATTGTTGCATCCGGTAATTTCTACCCATTATCAATGACGTCACAAAATAAAAAAAACCACTTACTTGACTATGTTGGCACTGAAGCTCCGACGTCGACCAGCGAGTAAGGGCAACAAGTGTTGTGCTACCGCCGCCCTAGCCTTATATAGGGGTGGGCGCCGCCCATCGCTGTGGGCGGCGTTCGCACTAACGCGTTTTGCACTTCAATTTGTCAAATCAAATTGGGATTGAAAATTTGGAACGATTAAAATGTAAGCGCAAAGTTTGAGGAACATAGGATTTTTGAGTAAAATAAATTTTGGTTAGTGTACTTACAGCTGTTAAAAGCTGACAAAATGCTTGAAACTGATAGAAGCGAATATACAACAGCTTAATGTCAATCCTATAGGTTCTAGCGTCCAATGGAACCCTGTCACACCATGAACGGTGTCACATGGACATCATAAAACAATTTTTTCTACACTTCTTACGACTTGAATCATAACGTCACTGTGACACAGTTCTATAGTGGCTCAGGGTTCCATTGGGCTGATAGTATTTTTGAGCCCAATGTTGGATAATATATTATTGCAATCATAGCGTTCGCAGAATGCAACATGTTTAAACCCGCTGAGGTCAAATTACTTTTTAATAATATATCTAAGCTTTATGTTGAATGTATTTAACCTTTCCTCCGATGTAAAAAAACAAATGTTAATTAATTGTGCAAAAATATTTATTAATTTACGTTTATGATTTTTATTACTTCCCTCATGAATGTAAACTTGCAAAAACTTGAGAAGAACGTAAGTCTTAAGTCCCCGATCCGTGTAAGACTAGAGCGTGAGGACTAATGACATTATAACACTCTTTTAAACAGAAAACATTTACCATATTGCTAATCAAAATTAAATGTATAGACTGATTTAAACTACCTATAACTACCATTGATTTATTTCAGAACCACAATATCGTGAGTGTGCACGGAGGTTTATGTTTCTATTCATTGGATATGATTTTAACCGAGTAGAAAATAGTATTTATCTTCAATCACTTAATATTTTAAGTGTTTGTGTAATTGCTTTAACTAATGACTGTAACCCATTATTTTGAATTCTAATATATAGAACAATAAAGCACACATTCAATCACGACATACGGTCCCAAACGGGACCGCTAGCCTATAATGGGTATAAAGTATGTTATATGAATTTGTGTGCATAATAATTATTATTTTGATCGTTAACTCCAACTAATTTGGTTTTTAAAAGATTTTTACTTACTTTTTTTATTTTTACGTATCTCGTATTTCTATTTTAATTCTAATACAACATACTATTATGACATAAATGACACACTAATTACACTGAAAACAATATGATTTATAATATCTCTTTAGATATCATCGCGTTAAGTTCGGCTATTTTTAATGTATTAATGCCCGACAAGAAAAGGGGTTTTATAAATTTAAGGTGAGTGTCCGTGTGACTGTGTATCTGTAGCATTGTAACTCCCAAACCGATTTTGACACGGTTTTGTTTGAAGAAAGCTAGTTTAATCGGGGTGGTTTTCAGCTAGGTTTTATGAAAATTGGATAAGCCGTTTCAGAGATATATTTGAAAGTAGGTAAAAGTCGCGTTTGTTTGTGTTTTAATAGTTATTTAAGCTCAGAACACAACCAACTGGAGATTGTAGTCTTGAGATCCAGAAAAAAAAAATCTGACTGAAGAAAGTCGGTATTTTGTTTTAAGCCATTCTTCGCCTTTGGTGGTGATATTCGCCCCTTACCCGATAAGAAACTGATACGCAAATTGCCTCTGATCCTATTTCTACTCCCTTTTACTACACTGATAACAAGTCTCAAATAAAAGCCGCTGATTTTTTTACAGCCACAAAATGCTTGTTTGACTTTTACGTTTTTATTTGAAACCTAAAAATGTGTTCAATTTTTTTATTGTACTGTATGTAGACATATAATTGCATCCAATTTCGGTACACATTTCCAATATATGAAGGCTATTATGGGAGTTATTTTTTAATTTGCATGATATTGATCTCTTTGGTAAATTATTTTTTAGAAGCTTTTGCGTTGAAGTGAAATGTACATTATTAATAAACTTTTACGAATATTTTAGACATACAAAATATTTTTTCCTGAATTAATTGTTTCTTCTGACAAATACAATGAGAGCGCCGGTGGCCTAGTGGCTGAGGGGGTCGACTCGTGATCGTAAAGTACCGAGTTCGGACCCCGTGCTCATGATGTACCAATGAGTTTTTCCTATGTTGAAGGAAAAACATCTCCTTTATTTATCGTTAATATTTGTAATTGAACCATGTGTTTTATTTTCCTATCTTCCATTGATACTATTACATTTACCTTATAACATCGTTCTAGTTCGTATAACTAGTATGCGTCTTTAAAAGAGTATATTCCTATATATACAAAAAAGTTTTCCTCCATATTCTTTAACCTGGCTACTAACAGTAACTTAGCATTACTTGAATACTTGCCAAGTATGATTGCTTTATCAAAAAAGTTTCACATCATTTCAGAAACAGGAATTATCCTGTTTCATATTCTAGCAGCATAAAACTGAAGTTGGGTACGCAATTTGAGAAAATCACCATTGTTCGAATTTATACATGGCTCGTTTTTTTTTTTGCTGAACACTTCCTTCTGAAACCAGTAAGTATTTGTGCTTGCTTAGATGTAGATTTTTTTTTATTGACAGGTAATCTTGTGGTGCCCTTTTGGATAATATTTAATATATACCTGGTATGTACAGTCGAGTTCATAAATATGTATACATTTTAGTACCTTGTCACGTTAATCGCATTGACAATTGGTATGGCAGTTTAACCAGGTCATTAAAAGACAAGATATTAAGGTGTACACATATTTATGAACTCGACTGTACTTATTCAATTTTGAGCCGGTTTAAAAATATGGACGGCAAGAGACCTTGCTTTCATTATAGAATTGTGTAATAAAGAGCTTTCAAAACAGGTGTTATAATATAACAGTTAAAAATAGACTCGAAATGGAATGTGTATCTGTGTGTCTGTCTTTGGCATCGAAGCTCCTAATTTAGACTTATTTTTTTTAAATAAAATCTTGTTTAATTGGGATTGTTTTTAGCTAAGTTTCATGAAAATCCGTAAGGCCGTTTAAGAGATATAAACTCTGAAAGAAGGAGTCGTCGCCATGAAATCGGGGGTTTCTACTCGTACCTATTTGATAGTTATACTAGTACGAATCTAGGTTTCAGTACAGTACTCCAAGCTTCTTAATAGAGTTCGGCAGGCTATCCCTATCACCCTTGCACTCGCAACTGACAGTATATCTGTCACTCGTGTTTCATACAAAAACGAAGATTGCCGAACTACATTAAAAAAATAGAAGCACTGTACGTTCAGTATTTACTATGTACTAAATTAGCTATTGCTTACAAAGTTCTTATTATGATAGACTAGTTTAATCAATGCACTGCCACGGAGTAACCCGAAAGGTTTATTCCAACTTAACGGATAATATTAATCTGTTTGCTGTCTGCCATCTTTATGCCGTCGTATTTTCTAGTTTCCATCTAGTGGGTACCTCAATTCTTGTTTATCGCTTTCGTGCAAATCACTACATAGTATTAAATATGGTCAACACGCCTGGATATCTAGCAGGCCAATCTAAAAATTGTTGGACGGATTTTATTACAGATTTCACCAATAGATAAAAATAACGATGTTTATCGGTGGATTGTTTTTTAGTGCTTTTTATAAACTTAGCAAAAAAATTGCGAGAGCCTTATTTAATGATTATTATTAACATAACATGTTTACATTTAATGATTTTCAAAAGCAATTTTGCAGTCATTTAATTGTTTTTAGCTTGAGTCATCGTTAAAAACCACCGCAATATAAAAGTCTATTATCCAATTAGTAGTGATCAGATCTAAAAAGGACCAGAAAAGGAAGAAAAGTTAGGGTTATCAATCGCTTTGAAATTTATCTTGTATGTGTAAAACATATAAAAAAACTCTCGTACCATAGACCACAGGTGCTCTACTTTGAAATCCGTAATTCGAACTTCGTCTATTGCTATCCCGTTCGCTCTCGTCGCGTAATTAATTCGCAAGAAAGTGACGGGGCGATCCGAAGTTCGAATTACAGATTTCGAAGTAGAGCCCCAGGTGACTCCACAGTGAGATCCAATGGTTGCGCCCCTTTTCCTTAAGATAGACAATAGCCATGGGGAGACAGAAGACAAACAAAGCAAGATGATTGGACTGGAATGACTGCTATGGCGCCCACGGACTGATATCTCCTTCATCGGGCACGATGCCAAGGACTACATCTTAGGTACAAAAGTGTATGAGAATTAGGGAGCAGGGCTCTCAATGTGTTTGGGAATCGAGTTTGCCATACAAAGTTAACCTCATTACGACTATGAGATTCTTGGAAGTGACGTGTTAATGTTGTGACGTCTATATAATTATGAAAATACTCCCTTATTGTGATATTTTTAGCTACCAACGCTTGCTACGTCAAGACGCAAATTATTGTGTGATTTTTATACTTAAATGTCGCAAATGACGCAAAGAAATGAGTGTTTTTGCTGCTTTTGTGATGCATATTTCAACCTAAGTAATTTTTTAAGTTTGTTTTAGTATCCCAAAGACCTTGCAGTTGATAAAACCACATAAATCTCTCGTATAAGAACTGAGCAACTTCTTACACTTTTGAAATAACCCAATAAATTGTATTTCTACACACCATCTTCTCCAAACACACACACAAACACACTCCTACACACGCACACTCGCACACATGCTTACATAGGAAGAGGTTCACAATTTCACACCTTCATTCAAACTCATACTTCTGTAATTCTGTTATTTTTAGTATAATAAGTGAATAAAAATATTTATCTCTGTTAAATTCTGATTACTGTTCTTCTTTAGTTATATATTATAATTCTTAGTTAGATGATACTACAATTTTTTTGGGATTGAGCGCTGACTGCTGAAATACAGGTCCCCTCCTAGTTTGGCAGCTGTGGCTAAAAATATTAGCGAATTGTTTCTGGCTAATGTAATTAGTATAAGATAAATGCATTTTTAAGGTAAATAAAGAATTTTATTATTATTATTATTATTAAAACTATTTTTTTTGCTAGCAGTGGGTTCATAATTTAGTAGTCCTTCGGCATATATTTGATACAGTACCTAGTGCTTCACAAGTTTAAGCTTGCTCCTAGCAATTCTCTTAGTATAACATATGCCTTTTTACCAGCATTTAATTTACTTCTTTTGTATGTCGTTGGTGTGGTCTTGATAAGTTTTGAACATCTGGCAGCACACACATATCCCATAAATGCTACTTTAGGAATAAGAATAAGAATAATAAAATTTGTTTTGCCACACAACAAGAAAATTTACAGACAGACAGTATTTACAATTTTGGACTTAATTATATTCTTAAATTATCTCGGTCGAGTGACAAAAGGAGCGGGCTCAGAGTGTGCTGCGAGCGCGGGCGCAGCCGCGTCTGCGCAGCGCTGGTTTTCAGTCGGTTCCTTTTCCACAAACACTAAAAATAATAGACACAATAATAGCTCTGCTTGCTCTTTACATCTTATAAAAAATATCACATTTAAAAGAAAACTTAATTTTTTTTGGCTGATATGAGATCTTTATATACCTTATACATTCATGTATTTACTTAAATGGAAGCCTTAATATGTATATAATAAGTTAAAATAAACTTGTACTTAGTATGAATCTTTTAACGTTAATTTTTTCATTGTTTATTTAATAGCATAAAATAGAAACTAAGTACCCAAATATCTGTCCCTAAGAATAAGTAAAGGCTGAAGAATGTGTATTTTGGAGCATGTGGTGTTGACCGACGGATCCGACGGCAGCGGTGAGTGTTTGGGTTGCTATTCACACGTCTCAAGATATTGGGAGCCTAAATCTTTGTAGTTTTAGTTTCTGGCACAGGGTATTAGTAAATCAGTTAGGAGATTCGTTTTTGAGTGTAGTGGTAAATATTTGACAATAATAAGGGACTTTGAAACTAAAATTAGTAACCAGTTTGACAATTTTTTGGCCTCTTCCAGACTAAAAAATATCTCCGTACAGTCGACATTACAAATAGTTGCACACTTTTGTACCCGATCGCTTTAATCCCTTTGACAGCTTATTGCAAACAAAGCACTAAAGTGTGTGTGTGTATTTTAAGGCCGACCGTATCACCAAATTACGCATCGATCGTTATAAACAGACAAACAACTTTCTCGTTAATAATTTTAGTAGAATTGAGAATAATCATAGTTATTAATGGATTTAGGACCATTGTGAAGGAATAACGCAAAGAAACTTTGCGTTCAGAAATAATTAATTTTAGTTCTCTAAACACAAATTGTTAGGTATTTAAAGACTTCTAAAGTAACTCTTCACAAACCCAGCCAACCGTATAAAGTCTTAACAGCGACACGGTTCCACCGGGTCTGTTTTTCAACGCGCATTAAACTGTTTAAGTACTTTGTAACAGCGCGGCGCCGCGTTTATCGCTATTCGAGCCCGCCAGTAAACGATACTGGCTTTACAATATTATTGTAATATTGCAAGCACTATAAAGGTGTGTTCATACCACAATTAGAAACGAAGAATGTTAATCGACTTCTAGTGCTATAGCTTGTTTCACGAGAGTTGAGGTCACGCACACAACAACACTGTCACACAATATTATATCTATTAGAACAGTAATTTCCAAATCCCGCTGTCATTACACAGCGGGATTTTGAAATTACTGTTCTAATATTGTCCCGATAGCAAGTTCAACACTGAACTGCAAGAAAGACCAAAAAGTTTCTTTAAACTATTTTGTTAAGTATTAGGTATGTAGAATAATTCATCGACTTCAAAAATAAAACAGAAAATAAAATATTTTGACCGATTTTATTTAAATAAATGGTTTATATGAATAAATTAAGGTCAGATATGCGTAGGTATATGAATAAGTATAATACTAATCGTAGAAACCAAAGAGAATGGAACCTAGGATTGATTATTTAACCGAAAACCTTGTAATCAATCTTAACGAATCAGATGAAGATATGCCAAGTGATGATTGTTTATAAAAGCATTTTTTTATATTTTTTACTGCTTCTGATAATTATTAAAAATATAATTAAGCGTTTTTATTTACATTTACATTCACTCACTCATTTCATTCATTCACTTTTTTTGCAATCAGTACTTCATGTAGCTGTGTGTGTAATCATTCACCTCAACTCTCGTGGAACTACCTATACACTATAGCATGAAATTAAACTGTTTACGCCAACTACGCTAGGTACCACTACCACTTTCGAGTATACTCTTAAAACTTCCTGTGGGCCTAGTATCCTATGTCGCCCGGGATGGTGAAAGGATTCTAACGATACCACACACATTTAAATCGGCTCAGGCGTTTAGAAGTTATGGTGGAATAAAGAATCGTAAGATACATACATACGTAAACCCTGAAATCATTACACTCCTTTTTTTTGGCAGTCGTGTAAAAATTCCGTCGAGTCAAAAAGAAAGTTGTTGAAGATCAGCTACCAATACACAAATTTTAGAAACACCGACAATCCTCTTCAGAGATTAAACTCGGAAGTGGATATCCGAAACACGGTTAATTTGTCGATTGCTATCATATCGCAGGTTGTAAAGTGGTTAGATTACGATTCGAGGTGACGGAGATTGGTGTCGATAAAAATCCGAGTGATAAAAACGATTACGTAATATACAAAATGTTAATTAATATCTGACTGAAATAAAATGTAGTAATAATTAATTAAGTAATAGAAATAAAAAATGGCAATGATTTTAAGAAAAAAATCTGTGATACGTAATAATTTGCACACCCTTGCTTGCGGGTTGAACACGCAAAAAACTGTCCCTTTTAACACGTTGTACTTGTATATAAAGAGTGAAACGAAACCCCCGTTTAAAAAAACATTCGTTGGGACACTGACCCCTAGCACAATACAAGCGTCAAACTTAGATATTGGAACAAAAAAGCCATGGACTCAGGTTTCCAAGAATGCTTTTTCTCCAAATTCTTATAACATTGTTTTTTTTCTGCCAGATGTAGATGTAATAGAAAAAAAAACAACTATAAGTATACCATAATAACATCTAACATATTATATTTTTGAAGTGATAACGTCTTCTAAGACGATGAACGCCGGCTGCACGCAGGGTAAAGCATGACTCATTGTCACGTTCCACCTCATTGTCACGTTCCGCCTGAGCCGAGCGTGCAAGCGAGAGCGCGGAACAAGCGATAGAGAGGCACGATCGGCCTAAGCGTTCCGCTAGTGTGCTTTCTTATGACGGTATCACGTAAAATTATCGTCCGTAAACCTACTTTACAGACAACCAATTTTTCCAAAATAGGTACTTATTTGGATCATCCGTTTCGAGGTAGCAATATGGCCTTTCGGTACATTGCTAGTCAAACGCACAAAAGGATCACATTGACTTATTTTATACACGAGGGGAATAATTAAATTTTACGCCTGTCTATACGGATAGATTTTATGGCATGACGTAAATGCATGCGCGTTATACAAATGGTAATGTAATGACTAAAATGGCTAAAGTGATTGCTCTATATAGATTTTAGTGCGTAAATCTTATGCAACTATGTGGCACTTTGTTGCATTAGAGTTAATGCATAAATGCAGTTATTTTTGTTCTTATCTGCGTAGCGGCTTGATTACAAAGTGTTTTATTTACAAATTGACAAGCTATCAGCATGGTATGGCTACCTACGCGAAGAAAATAAAGAGGTTAAAAATGTTTTTTTTTGTTACAAACTTTTTAGGCTTAAGTACCTAGTAAATTTTTATTAATAGCATTATTGAACACCTAAAGAGTCAAACCTATGGATTACTTAAAAAAAAGAAGCTAGCGCTAGTTTTAAAAATCATAATAAGTAAATAAACAACGAAAATCATTCCCTACTCCACGACTTTTTTTTAGCCTTTCTTTCAAAATATGTACAATAGGTAGATTAAAAAGGTGATTTAAGTGTTGTAATTAGTATTTTAAAGTAAAACACTTGTTCAAGCATTGACGCGAAGACGAAAACAAAAGGAGTCCCATTGCATTATCTCACGAAAACTTTCATTAAAAGATATTTTATTTCAAAAAGTTATCTTAGACGTTAATTTAGAGATTGCTTTTGGTACTAGTGGCAATCAAGGCTGTATTACAAAGATGGACGACGCCGTCAATTTTATCACCACAGAACAGAAAAAACAGTAGAAGTGTCATGTGGGCGTGTAACGTGTGGCATAGTTATGCGGAGTTCCGCATAACCTACCATACTTTTGCCGTGATCGCTTATTTCGATATTTCTAAAATAGGAAATAAATCCAGAAGCATAACTTATTGTGCTATTTTGGAGTGTAAAAACGATAGCTGCACCAAAAACATTTTCCATGGTGGCATGTTGTTTTTATAATAGTTTGAGTATTTGGCGACAACAGGTTTGATACTAAGCGAAGCTCATGCCACTTCCACTGTTTTTTCTATTCCGTGTTTATCACATACCCGCTTTTCCCGCGACTCCGTCCGCTTAGAACTGGTGTATTTCTTTGAAATTCTACGGGACAAGAAGTATTGTTCGATATATCCAGGAATGGACTATTTGTGTGTCACGTTTCAATAAATCCGTTCGGCCGTTTATGCAAAATTTAAAGACAAACATAACGTCCAAACATTTAATTATCCATCAAAATTAAATATCCTCATCGTTGAAATACGATAGAAATGGCTAGGTTAGGTTAGGTTAGGTTACTCTGTTCAATCTAAAATGATCCCTGTCATATCTGTATTTTGTAATTTTAAGTAATCATTTGCATTGCAAGCGAGGTATTCAAAAACAGGCGATCAATTATTTAAATTCCTGAACGGCTTCGGTTTGTAGTTTATCGTTTACTATTATCCATAGTACAGTCAACAGCATATAAGTGATCATTTCTGAACCTTCAATCGTTTCACAATTTTGTATAAAATTTTAAACACGACGTTAAAGTGACAAGGTACATAAATGATCACTTATTTGTGCTGTTGACTGTACAAGCCGAGCTTAGTTTGGGACTAGGTCAATATAGTTTAGGTCAATTTGTGTGAGATTGTCCTCTGATCTATACCAATTTTATAAAGAAGAAAGATTCTTATTTTTGTATGTTTGGAACGAATAAATTCAAAAACGAATGGACCGATTTCAAAAATTCTTTCATCATTTGAATGCTACATTATCCCTGATCCCTTTTGGTATTTTTTCCAAATAATCTATATATATAAAAGGCAATGTCCCGGGTGACATATCAACGCCCAGCCCAAACCGTTAAAGATATAAAGTTGGAATTTTGAGGGGAAGTTGGTTTTGTAATGGAGGCGTCGTTTAAGAAGGGATTTTTCGAAATTCAACCCCTAAAGGTATGAAAGGGGGTTGCAAAGTTAGTATGGGAAAAAACATTTTTATGGTCCAATTAACTTGAAATTTGGTAGAAATGCTCTGCAATGCAAATAATGAGACACGTATTTCAGCGATTACTAATATTCAACCCCTAGAGGGATGAAAGGGGGTTGCAAAGTTTGTATGGGAAAAAATACTTTTATGGTCAAATTTACTTGAAACTTGGTAGAAAAGCTCTCCAATGCAAAAAATGAGACACGTATTTCAGCGATTACTAAGATTCAACCCCTTGAGGGATAAAAGGGGGTGGCAAAGTTTGTATAGATCAAATATTTTTATGATCAAATTTACTTGAAACTTGGTAGGGATACTGTTAAATGCAAATAACGAGACTCGTATTTCAGCGATTACTAAAATCCAACCCCTAGAGGGATGAAAGGGTGTTGCAAAGTTTGTATGGGAAAAAACATTTTTATGGTCCAATTTACTTGAAACTTGGTAGAAATGCTCTTCAGTGCAAATAATGAAACACGTATTTCAGCGATTACTAAAATTCAACCCTTAGAGGGATGAAAGGGAGTTGCAAAATGTGTACCTATAGATAAAATATTTCTCTTAAATGCAAATAATGAGACACGTATTTCGGCGATTACTAAAATTCAACCCCTAGAGGGATAAAAGGGGGTTGCAAAGTTTGTTTAGGAAAAAATATTTGGTATGCTTAAATTTACTTTAAACTTGGTAGAAATGCTCTTCAATGCAAATAATGAGACACGTATTTCAGCGATTACTAAAATTCAACCCCTAGAGGGATGAAAAGTGGTTGCAAAGTGTTTAAAGATAAAATATTTTTATGATCAAATTTATTTGAAATTTGGTAGGAATACTCTTAAATGCAAATAAGGAGACACGTATTTCAGCGATTACTAAAATTCAACCCCTAGAGGGATGAAAGGGGGTTGCAATGTTTGTATGGGAAAAAATACTTTTATGAAATGCTTGCTCTAAAATGAAAACAATGAGTCACGTGATAACTAAAATTCAAACCCTTGGGGGATGAAAGGGGGTTGCAAAGTTTCTACAGGAACGAATACTTTTATGATCTGATTTACTTGAAACTTGGTAGAAATGCTCGATTAAGGAAAAACTACCTCTAAGGAGGTAAAACGGGGGGTAGAAAATTGTATGGTATATTTTTGAAGTGAGAAACGTGGATAAAAGCTGGTAATAGTTAGTTAAGGGCAAATCCAAAAAAACTTGGGATCTAAGACGACTGTAAAGTTTGTATCGAAATTATGTAATATTCAAAGTTACGTACCTTCAAGATATGAAAATGGGTATTATTTATTAAGTACATACAGAAAATATTCAGCTTCGGTGTTTTTCGAAAATCTTCTGCTAAGTGGGTTAATTGTTTGTATAGAAATGTGGCAAATTCATCTAGAATCGTATAAAAACACGTAATGGTGAAATAGAGGCAGTGAATTTATTTTGTATGTCAATTTTGTTGTTTTTAAGGTTAGCGCCATTAAATTAAAGCTGTTTATGTGGACTGCTTACTTAAAATTCACGCTCTAGACTTTTTTTTTAAAAGCCTTAGAATGTGATGTAAACTATTACTGTACTTTCAACAGAAGTTCTGACTCTCCGCAGACGAAGTCGCGGGCGGAAAGCTAGTCCTAGATATTTATATTATACGGTTGTTCAGAACCCTATGTGCTATGTCCGGCGCACTTGGCCGGTTTATTTTCTACACTAATAAATTATAAAGGGGAAAGATTTCACTGTTTGCTTGTTTCATTGCATTGAATATGCTCAGAAACTACTGGACCGATTTGAAGAATTCTTTCACCATTACAATCCTACATTATCTCTGATGAACATAGGCTATATTTTATTCTTCTGTGCAAACGCGTCAACAGCTAGTATAGTCCATTTCAAATACGAAGGCCCAATGCACTTGAGACTTAACAATAGGGCTCATAATGTTTGCCTTTTGTTATCTAATTAGGAGCACTTCAAAATGGCACGCGTCGGTGCAATCTGCATGCAACTAAAGCGTGACTAAAACATTTTGGTACTTGAAAATAAAAATACGAAATATTAGTCATTTACGGTATTGTTTAATTATAATGGTATGGCATCTTTATAATAATTGAATTGTTAAAACAAAAAATGTGTCAATGAAACATTTATTTATATCTATATTTTTTTTTTAATTATGTCAATTAAAAAATAACGATCAACTTTCAGATAACTCAAGTTAAACTAACTTAATTTAATTACGTAAAACATGAAATTTTGACCATAAAACATCTATTTATATCTATATTCATTTTATTATTTTTAAAATTTAATACTGACGAACACTGGTGAATGTAGACGTTTCTTTAATTAATGTTTTTTTGCCCATTCGGTTTAACAATGTGTTATAAACACTTGTCCTTGCTTAGAAATCTTTTCTTACGTTGCTGCAAACTACAAGTAACATCACCACTGGACGGGTTACTTGTGGGTGTTTCCCAAGGTCGAAACATAATTATTTACAGTATACGTGTACCTACTCACAAATGTAGTCAGATGACAACTAACATGAAATATTGTTTAGGTACATTAATACAAATTACTAGGTTTAACGATCAAGATCATTAGGTTGCATGTAAAATACCACGCGGCAAAAAGGTCCGGCCAGGTATCTTTTGTTATCACTAATCCTATTGTTAACGCCTAATGACCGTCTCAAGTGCATCGGACCTTCGTATTTGAAATGGACTATACTCTATAAAAATATTTATGAATAATTCAACCAAGTTTTGTAGCAACGCTAGACTGTTAAGTTTTGGCGTAACTGAGACGACCCAAATGGACTGTCTGGAAAAAATACTAAATTGCTTCTAAGATAAAATAAAATAAAATAAATTTCGTTGTTTTCGCTTGACTGGAGATTTGTTTTATCTGGATGCGTAAGATCAAGTATCAATGTTGCAATCGCTTGAAAAAGTAAATAAAGGCGAGGTGAGTTCATGATTGTCTTTTTTGAACGAAAACAAATGAAAGGACCAGAGGCACAAATTTTTTAAGTGACTCATTTTCTGAGAGTTTTTTAGTTATCCATTATCCAAGAACGTACACATTAAAACATTTTTCTAAGAATAGTTAAGTCATGCCTGTAATTTGAATTTTGGAGAAGGCCTAGGTTAGCAGTGGTTTTTTTTTCTTCGGACATGATGATGATGATGATGATCCGCAAACCATTTTAAAATCCAAACCTCATGATGGTTTCGAATAAATATGAATTATTCTATTCCAATGAGTTGCCTCAATTATTAAACTTTTTTACATTTTCAGTGTGCTTGATTGACACTTTTTTTTAAGGCACAATCAACCTATTTAAATTAAAGTATTCTTTGTCCCTTTCTGTCAAATTCAAATACCATATGACAGATAAAGACAGAGCAGACTTTAGCTATTGCGCGATTATGAATAAGAGGATTAAACTTGATTTTAAGTTTAACTAGTGTCTTTTAAAAGTAGGTGTAAACGCGCCGTGGCAATTCTTCGTAGCAAACATCTTTGAACTGTTGCAAATATTGCATGTTTATTTTCTCAGGGGTATTTGTAATGAACTACCGAATGCCCGCAATTCCATACGTGTAAAACTTGTTTCCCGCTTCTTCCAACATTTTCCAAGCTAAGCGTCTATTAAAAAAAACTACGTCACCTTTCAACTACACGTTTCTCAAATTTTACGTTAGTATTATACTTACTGTATTCGTTTAGGAGTTCGTTGTCTATTAATATTTATGTATGTTTGAGTAGATGGTGAATAGCTTCATTAGATTACTTTGATTTTGTTACTTTAACACTTTCAACCAGTCAGGAGTCAGAACTGAGATATTGCCAAAATAATATAAAAAACTTACCTACACTAACAAGCAAATTAAATGGGTCTAGTTAAATAAAGATTTAATTTACACGTGATCGGCCCGTTTTTAATGCCAGCAAGTTCATCGATGGACTTCGCAGTTTCCGCGAAGTTAGTCGCTTGGGAATCTCGGGAAAGTCGACATTTCTTCTCCGATTCGAGAATTACACGTAGTTTCTTAGTACTTGAGCAAAAACCACGACGATCACTTTGGTGAACCGTTTGCGTAGCCGTTCGTTACTTTGACGTAACTTTTTTCAAGTTAAAGTGATCGAATGAAGTGCCGTTTACGGAATTATCGAGTGATTTGCTGACTGACTGAATGTACTTGTATGTGATCGAGCTTTTTAGGGTTCCGTAGCCAAATGGCAAAAAACGGAACCCTTATAGATTCGTCATGTCTGTCCGTCCGTCCGTCCGTCTGTCCGTCCGTATGTCACAGCCACTTTTTTCCGTAACTATAAGAGCTATACTATGGAAACTTTGTAAGTAGATGTATTCGGTGAACCGCATTAAGATTTTCATACAAAAATAGAAAATAAACAATACATTTTTGGGGTTCCCCATACATAGAACTGAAACTCAATTATTATTTTTTTATCAAACCCATACGTGTGGGCCATCTATGGATAGGTCTTCAAAAATGATATTTAGGTTTCTAATATTTTTTTTTTCTAAACTGAATAGTTTGTGCGAGAGACGCTTCCAAAGTGGAAAAATGAGTGTCCCCCCCCCGTAACTTCTAAAATAAGGGAATGATAAATGTAAAAATAATATATGATGTACATTACTATGCAAACTTCCACCGAAAATTAATTTGAACGAGATCTAGTAAGTAGTTTTTTTTTAATACGTCATAAATCGTAAACCGCAATTTACCTTTCACGGAACCCTTCATGGGCGAGCCCGACTCGCACTTGGCCGCTTTTTTTTTAGAGGGTCGTTGGCCTAGTGGCTTAGGGGGTCGACTCGTGATCGTAAGGTACCGAGTGCGAACCTCCGCGGTCACATGTACCAATGAGTTTTTCTAACTTAAGTGCATTACCCGACGCTCTTACGGTGAAGGAAAAACATCGTGAGGAAACCTGCACATTCGAGAAGAGTGCGTAAGAGGGTAATTGCACAAAAAATCCTAAAGGGTCGAAGTGTATCCGGAAGGGCCCATCTGTAAGATAAGATAAGGTAAGATGGAGCTTTTTCTATTCCTTAGTACTCGTATTTTAGTATCCAAAGTAATTTTCATTATTACGTTACTAGCTTCTGCTGCGACTTCGTCCGCGATTAGTATTTCGCAATCGCACAGTAACGGTATTGTATATCGGGACAAAAGGTAGCCTGGATTATCCAAGAGTATAACTTATTTTTATTTTTATTCTGAATTTTGTCTAAATTCGTCCAGCCGTTTCAACGTGAAGGAGTAACAAACACACTAAGTTACACACAAACTTTCCCATTCATACAAGCTTCATAATATGTATAATTTGATTACAGATTTCTTTTTTTTGTACCTACCGTTGTACGAAGAATTTTGTTGTACAGTCTAATCCAGAAGTAGCCGTGTTAAAGAGGAGTGTTTTGAATTTAATATTTAAATAGCTACGACAAGGTACTTAAATAAACAGTATTAATGTTTTCCTTTCTCTGCAACTAATTAAATAAATAAATAAATATCAGGGGACAGTGTAAACCAATTGACCTAATCCCAAACTAAGCTCTAGGCTTGTACTATGGACACTAGACAACGATATAAATACTTAAATAGAGAAATATATACTTAAATACATAGAAAACATCCATGACTCAGGAACAAAATATTCGCGCTCGTCACACAAATATCTGCCCTTACCGGGATTTGAACCCAGGACCTCTAGCTTCGTAGGCAGGGTCACTACCAACTAGGCCAGCGCGTCGTCAAATTATTTTATCAAGTGTTTAAACTAAAGGAAAATTATCTTATTCCAGATCATAAAATATTAACATTCACGAGCGCTATACCTACTCACAAACAAAGATCTATCACTTGAGATCCAAATATCTAGACATATTGTCCTGAATTATAGAATATGTTTTGTAACCATTATAATCACAAGATTTTTTGTCTGCTTAAAATGAAACAACTGACCCTCCAACAACTAAAAATAACCTTCAAGAAAATAACCTTTTCTTACTAGGATAAATAGCTTTTTTCTGCAGTGCGAAAAATGAAATTGAGGAAACCCTTTTCGGCTCACTTTAATTTCTCGCCGCCAAAGAAAGTATTTTACATAAAATTACTGGTCATTATGCTAAAGTGGTTTAGGGACGTTCTCTTATCTCGTTTTAAATATGTAAGGAACCTATGAATGGAACTATAAAAATTGCACGTGCTTTGAAATATATTTTAGTCGAAACATGTTGAGCGTGGAGCATTTTCAAGAATGTAATAAAATATTTTTACTTTGATAGCGGTGAGGAGTCGTTTACAGTTTTATTGTTTGGAATGTTTTTAGCAACATAATAACATACCTGCCCGTGCCGCGTAGATTTCGACTATATTTATTCCCTCGGGAAATTTAAAGTTTTCGAAAGTATAAATACCAAAGGGCTCGTGTTAATCCAGGGTATAAGCTATCTCCAATCCAAATTTCATCCTAATTCATCCAGCCGTTGCAGCGTGAAGGAGTAACAAACAAACACACAAACTTTAGCATTTATAATATTAGTAGGATAGCATATTTATCCGCTGCGAGGGTGTTATTAGGTGTTTTTTTCTTTATTTGAATTACATTGTTGGTGTTTTCACATTAACAGCTCCACCTTGACTTAAAGGGAGGGCCTCCTAAGAGGGCACCGCGGCTCTGGTCTTTAAAACTATGCGGCTTAGTCGGGCTGGGCTTTTAAGTTTTTTTTTTGTATTTCAGCTATTTTAATTCCATTAAAAATTACGTTAAAACGTAATTACAAAGTATTCCAGAACGTTAACCGAAATTAGCTTATTTGAAAGAAAAGTATTTCTAAGTTTCATTTTCCCTAAGTATATTAAGTAGTACTTGATGCACGATTTGAAATCTTTTTTAACTGCCACACGCCACCAAGGTCTAGAGCATTTTTTACCGTGTCAAAGTTGTAGAATGAAAAATTAAAAGTGCTTTAGTACTTTCTATAGAAAGAAATTATTGTGTAATTTAGTATGTTGCTAGAGTCCTAGGACATCCTGTGTATTCGTAACATTATAAATACGACAACATTTTTGACCTTTTACTAGCATGTACCAATGTTTTTTTCTGTCTATATGTAATTGTGTATAATGTGATTAAAGCGACCGAATGAACAGTTAACTCTTCCTCTTGCTTCTGTATCCTAATTTATTTTGATGCTTCTATTGATTATTGTGTTGCCTTTACTTCTAACAGTGACACATTTACCTATAATGTCTCATAAAACTCATAATACAAAGTAGGTATTCATATGAAACCCCATGCTTTCCCAAGCGAGACACGTTTAATATCGGCCCTCAGTCCACTAACGATCTTCTCGATTACTTCCGCCAGCAAATGAGCCGATGGTCATGAAGCGAATGTGCCAGAGCGAGTGAGCAAGTATTCACACTCGCGCGTCTCATTTGCTTCGATTTCTTAGCTATCTGGTTTACGGCACATAAACTCTCACCGTCCGGACCAAGTTTAAGTGGAAAAGGTGTGAAATTACCTTGACATTTTTAAATGGGTAATTTCTGGAGACCTAGTGAAAAAGGGCCGACTTAATAATAATAATAAATGATTTTTTTATTTACCAACACAAAACAGTACATTAGGTTACTAACTAAATTAACTCGTAATACGCCAACTCCAACACCACATTAACTCCCTTACTAATAAACGTTGAGTAACGGTGGTATAGCTATACAATGTTTTGTCCTTATCTGTCATTGTGACATTTGGATTTGACAGAGAAGGACAAAACATTGTGTAGCTATACCACCGTTACTCAACGTTTATTAGTAAGGGAGACAATGTCACAATGGAACATAGAAAAAAAAGGACAGGACATCGTAGCAGGTGGAAAGAAGTGGTCTCCTCCTACCCCTCTGGGAAACAGGCGTGATTTAATGTATGTATGTATGTATTATTAGTAAGAGGGTAAATATTTTGTTCTGCTTGTCATCCATTTATTCAACTGTGTGTATGCGTTGAATAAATTATTTCTATGTCTATAACAAAAAGGGTATACATAAACAGATCTTTTTCAATCCCGCCAGATGTTTCTTATAGTCTATAGATACTGATAAGAGTAAGATTAAAGTTTACTTACAATACAAGTCGTGTCTATTTATATTATAACCACCGTAAGAAGTTTTTTTGCTCTTGACTAAATCTTGCCCTTGGAGGGCTTTGTGTTGATTTTGTTTCATTATTTAACCAAGATTTATAGTATACTTCTTTTTTTACTAATTTTTAATGGCATAGAGAAGGCAAGGTTCAGGTGGTCTGTCTGCTTCTTTGCTATTATCTCTATAAAAAGGTTCGATTTAACAAGCTGCTCTATTACTTTATCCACACTTTTTAGGTAAGGTACTTGCACGAAAAAGTTAAATCCAGTTTGCGCTTTAAAACTAGATTTTATACAATTTTAACTGACATTTCTCCACATTTTGCGATAACTAGAGTGGACTTAAGGCTAAAACTAGATTAATTTTATTGCTGCAAGGAGCCCTTCAAAGTTTACATGAAAACTATCAAGAAATTATTGACAGTCGAAGATATCATTTAAAAAGCATAGAATAAAAGCTTACGTTGCAAGATTGCTTAGAAAAGTTCGTAAATTAAAACGGGCGTCTTTATTAATTAAAAACTAATCTACGTGGTAATCAATCTGGAAATAATCAAAATCTAATACGTAATCAAGCGTAAGCCTTAATAAACACTTTCGTGGCGTCATGAAACTTAACTTTACATAACTTGAGTTTATTTGTGGCCCTAGACTAGGACGTCATCATTATCGAAAATGTATAGGAATGACGTAAGCTGTCAGACGGTAGCGTCGAGGGCTTACGTCAATTCCATACATTTTGTCAGTTTTCGACAGTGGTTTGCGTTAGCTTTATGCAGTTTCGACGACAAGTTAGCCTAGTTGGTAGTAAACCCTGCCTACGAAGGTAGCGGTCCTGGGTTCAAATCCCAGTAAGGGCAGGTAATTGTGATGAGCACGAGTATTTACTCCTGAGTACCTTGTAGTGTATACTTTTTATCTAAATAGTTACGTACTTCTCATTATAAGTATGTTTATCTAGTACCTATAGTACAAGCTTAATTTGGGACCAGGTCAATTTTTTATCTTGTCTAGCCTCGCGGTACTGAAGGCAGAATCTCCCGAGCGTTTTCCTAAGACTTGTACCACACGATTCGCCATAAATATCCGACACTTGTCGCTTCATACGGCGACGTAAACGCTGTGCAAACGTTTGAAGACACATTATTGACTAAACACCTAATTGGACTGTGACCTAGAACCTGGGAAAGTGCGTCAGTGATATTCTAACAGTCTCTATTAGTTTAGGATATCTATTTTTTTTTATTCATAAATTTAATACGGTCACATTTCAAGAAAAATATGCTTGACGTCATCAATGTCATTAGAGATGTCAAGTCATTTGTAACTTATAACTATATGCTTGAAGTCATCAATGTCATTAGAGATGTCAAGTCATTTGTAACACTCAGGCTGTATGGATCAATGTCCTTTGCCTCTGGGATAAAAACAACAGAATTTTTTTATAGGAAACTCAACCTTATTTTTGTTGAATGTCAGATTGACTTTGGACTTAAAGTGGGTACCAAATTTAATTTCGTGACTGTACATACCTACATTGCAACATTAATTTACCTAGTGATGTAATGATACAAACCTCACACTTACAAGTATTCACGTTTCAAAAGACTCTAGAAAAATATGCAAAAGTTTACGATAACTTTATCTAGTCAGAAATTAAAAAAAACAAAATGAGAAAATGTGTTATTGGTATTATTTCAACAAACTTCTAGACTAACTTAAGCCTTGTACGATATGGAGCTTTTATTGTTTAGGGGATTGTGTATCTAGGCAACACACCTTTGACATACCTACATATATCACATTAATGTGATGTCATTTTTAGCTTTAATTATGTAAATAGATTTTGTTTTATTTTCTTGCGAAAATCATTATGTCTGCCTCGACAGATAAGGCAATTAATGGACTCGTACTCGTACACTAATCTATACCTATGACTCGTCCATAAATGCGTACTTTCTAGCCTCTGCAACAATACATTCCCCATGCGCCGTAGTACGAGTATAAAATATTGTACTCCTCTGTGTTATGTTTGACATTGACGCAGTTCAATATTCTCGTAAACAGACAAATGTCAAAACAGAGACTTTCCAAGAATGTTCACCTTTGACTGGAGATAGTTTATTTATAATATTAATTAATTAACTTATCGTTGCTTGTTTCGATAGTAGTTCTTTGAGCTCAGTTCTGCGTCGACTGCTGGGGCGAGTGCGCAAACATGTTTAAACTGACCGCTCTGTTTTTGTTTATCACGGTATGTATAAATTACTATTCATCAGATAAAAAACCTCGGACATAATTGAGAACAGTCGGCCTTATAAATTGTTAGCGTAGACTGTAAATCAAAGCAGCAGTTAAAGACACAGTTCTTTATTCTCCGAATATCAAATAAATTCACATATAAATTATTAACATATCTACAAATACTTAACTTTAGAACGAATAACGAAGTTGACTTCCACAAATTCAGAATATGAATGCCCGGAGCTGCCCGTTGCAGCTTTAAAGTAAACTGTTGCGCGCTCATTTTTCCCGCGCAAATGTTGTCCGACGAGAGGCGAAAGAGGGCGCTTGCGTTGGCGCTGCTTCCGCCGGATGCCAAATCGACTTCACAGCATCGCCGTTGCCACGGTGTTGCCAACACGGCCATGCTGCAAGGCTTCTGTCTCAGAAGCCCCACGAGTCCAGATGAAATACTGAAACATGATAAAAACACATTTAAGTTCATATCCTTAAAGTTGAGCTAGACCATAAATGTTGCATCATACTTGTCAATCGAGCACTCTCACGTAAACGTGATTTCACAACTTAATATCAACTGTACCACAAAGAGATTTTACTCACTTGTGTACCTACCTACACTAAACTAATATCATAGTGCAACACATTGCTCACATCACATAGAATCACTTGTACTCAAAGAGATTTACTCACTTGCGTACACTAAACTAATATCCCAGTGCAGCACATTGCCAACATCACATATAATCACTTGTACTCAAAGAGATTTACTCACTTGCGTACACTCAGTAATTCCACACCGTGATTTGACTCGCTTACAACCATTTTACTCACCCAAAGAGATTTACTCACTTGAGCGTACCTATAGAGTTTATTTATAGTGATTAAAAGTAAACATTAAGAATATGTGCAACATTTATGTAAACCTGGGAAATCACATTTTTAAGTATGTAATCTTGACTCAAATAAAGAAAAACTTGGTTACACTAACTACTTAACCAACTGGTTAGCTTTAGTGAGCATAAACTAGTTGCATTTTACAATGGTAGTCATTCACAAAAATGAGAAATGAGTATATAAATATAAATACCTTGCCAACACGATACTAGAGTTAATCTGCTTCCCAACCGTCAATACGTATCCACGGTTTCATGTTTTCTGCAGCAGCGGTTCCAATGTAAGGTTTATTGCTTCTTTCAGCCCCTCTTAAATCCGTCACCTCATACCTATCGTTATCAAGTACTTTCTTCACTTGAAATGGTCCTTTGAATGCAGGCATTAATTTTCTACTCTGACCATCATTGTTTTGGCTCTGTATTTTTATTAACACTAAATCGCCCTTTTCATAATTCTTGGCTTTTATTCGGTATTTGTCAAATCTCAGTTTCGAGTGTTCCGCACTGGCTTTAATATTGTCATCTACTTTCTTACGCAACAAAGTCACATCTACGCATGTGTCGTCCATGGCATCTGGGGCTAAACTATCGCTATCGGTACGCAGCCTATAGCCAAACAACACTTCACACGGGACGGCTTTAGTTGATTTATGAATTGTGCTGTTTACACCTTGCTGTAAAGCTTTTACACACTGGTCCCACTTGTCATCGTTAGTATTAGCGCCTAGTGATTTTAGAGCGTCTAATATCGTCCGATTGAAGCGTTCCACTTGCCCATTAGATCGTGGCATGCCTGTGGCAACGCGATGTAGTCTAATGTTTATTCGCGCACAATATTGCTCGAATTCCTTAGAAGAAAAACAAGTCCCAGCGTCCGTTACAATTCTTTTGGGGTTCCCGAATACTTTAGAAATACTTTCAAGCTCCTTTATGACACAGGAAGCGTTGGTAGATGGAACAGCAGAAATAAAAACAAATTTTGTGAAACCATCAACCGTCACAAGTAAGTGGGTATTCTTATTTTTCGTTTTGACAAACGGACCCAAATGGTCCAAATGTAACGTGTGGAATGGTTGCGCGTATTTAGGTAGCGGGTGCAATTCGCCCTCTTTAGGTCCTCCTTTGGCCTTATAATATATGCAATTTAGGCAGTTTTTTATGTATTTCTTGACTATTTTCCTCATACGGGGAAACCAGTACAGGTTTTTAATACGCTCTATTGTTTTATCTAAAGAAAAATGCCCTATATCGTCATGGTTGTATTTAATAATTTGCCAGATACATTCATTTGGAACTACCCACCGACGGCCGTGAGGTGTTTGCCTGTAAACTTTATTGCCTAAGAGTTCGTAATCATTAAATATTGATTTATGATCATCGGCCTGCCCTGACTCTAAAATTGATTTTATTTCTGTTAATTTCGGATCTTGCATTTGTACAGCGAGTAACCAGTCCGCCTCGGTAATAGACATAACAATTTCGTGTTCCGGTTTTTCTCCGGATTGCACCGGGTTTCGACTTAAAGCGTCTACATGCCGCATTCGTGTCCCTTCCCTATGCGCTATGTCAAATGAGAATTCTTGTGTTGAAAGTACCCACCTAGCAATGCGCGGGATAATATCTTTCTTTGACAGTGCAAACCGTACTGCGTTGCAATCCGTTACTACCTTGAATGTTGATCCTAATAAATACAATCTAAATTTTTGTAGTGAGCTAACTACGGCTAACAACTCCAGTTCAAACGAATGATATTTCTTTTCGTCTTCCGTAGTTTGCCGACTGTAATAGTGAATTGGTTTTTCGCCTTCGCTAGTGATTTGCGTTAAAATTCCAGCGATTCCGTCCCGGCTTGCGTCAGTATAAAGTATTTTGTCTTTATTTGGATCAAACATGGATAGCACCGTTTCGGAAGTTAATTTACTTTTTAAAGTTTCAAAAGCTTTTTCGTGAGTTTCTTCCCACCTCCAAGTGACTTCTTTCTTTAACAGAGCTGTGAGCGGAGCTGATAACATGGCACAATTTTGAATGAATTTACGAAAGTAACTTATCAGGCCAAGAAATTGGCGAAGCTGATGAACAGTCTTGGGAGTGGGAAAATCTCTAACTGCGATTATTTTAGACTCATTGGGCATAACGCTATCCGGCTTGATTTTATAACCGAGAAAATCGATTTCGCTTTTAAAAAAGTGACATTTTTTTAAGTTCAATGTTAGTCCGTTATCTCGAAATATCTGTAAAACTTTTTCTAGTAGCTTGACGTTTTCTTCATAAGTCTCAGTTACTAAGTATACGTCATCAAGATACACAATAACATTTCCAAAGCGTAGATTACCTAATACTTTGTTCATTACTTGTTGAAAGCAGGATGGCGCGTTAACTAACCCAAAAGGTAACCTCAAAAATTCATAATGTCCATCCTCTGTTATGAACGCGGTTTTTTCTATAGATTCTTTACTCATATTGATTTGATAATACCCGCTTTTTAAGTCTAAACTAGTAAAACATTTCTTTCCTTGTAATCTGTCAACTAGTTCCTCGATGCGAGGCATGGGATATTTATTTTTAATTGTTTTTTTATTAAGCGACCTATAATCAATACATAACCTTTTTTCGCCATTTTTTTTATTTACGAGCAGCGCTGGGCTGGCATACGGAGAGTTACTGTCACGAATTATGTTATGTTCTTGTAACTCGCTAATCATCTCACGCATAATGATCCTATCGGGATTCGAAGCCCTATAGGGCCTGCAGTGAACCGGTTCTGATGTAGTTAGATTTATGGCCATTTCGTGATCATTTACTTTTCCTAATTCCTTTACAGTTAATGCTACACAATCGCGGTATTTTCTCAATAAAGCGACAAGTTCGTTAGCATGCCCATCCGTATTTAAGTCTACCTCTTTTATACTGTTACAAAATTCCGTAAAATCTTCGGCGTAATTGAACTGGAACACGTCACCAATCCGAGAGTATATCAAGTTAGGAAGTTCCGTCACGTTCCTTCCAATCAAAATATCACAACCTGCGAGGTCATCAATTATATAAAAATCAATCTCTTTTAAAACTACTGAATCGATTTTTAAATTCACTTTTATAGCGTGGGTAACTTTTGTTATGTTCTGTTTGGAAAAACCCTGTAGGACAATAGGTGTAGGCAACGGAAAACTCTGAAAAGGATAACCTTCCGCTAACGACTTTATTATCAGGGAGCAACTGCTACCGGTGTCGATAAAGGCATCGTGATGAAGGTTGTCCAAACATATGTTTTTTACAAATTTATTTTTAGTGTTGGAATTGGAGGTGGATATAAATTTTGTTTCCTCCTTTTCCGGCTTAGTACTTTTTTTTTGAAAGCATACTGACTCTAAGTGACCCTTTTTCCCACAAAAGGTACATTTATTTGCATCACATTGATTTTTTTTATGGTTACCCCCGCAGACGTAACATTTTAAAGGTTTACGGTTAGAATCGTGACTAGCGGAACCAGCTTGATTTGATACTCCTACCAATGGAGACGTAAGAGTACTAGTTGTTTGCGCTTGCACGTTCGACTTGGATTGTTGTTCACGTAATGTGCTTAGGGCAAGCGATTTAGTATTAGCCCTGGCTTTGTAAACTCGACTATGTAAGAAACTCGCGAAATTGTCACATGAATGGAAACTATTAGCTTCTACCGACGCACTTATATTACTGTCTTGAATATTCCCTAAAATAATACATATTATATCTCGATCGGAAAAATTCAAACCTAAACGGTCGATTTTACACCGTTGCTCAAAATAAAACTCGTAGAGAGACTGGTTTTCTAAGGGCTTTTTGTCGATAATTTCCTTGAGTAAATCATACATATTTCTTTGTATTTGAAAACTACTGGCCAGTTTGGCCTTCCACACGTTCCATTTCCAGGTAGGCCAATTATTCTCAGTGCGTAACAGGGAATCGTACCACAATTTAGCGGAACCTCTTAGTTTATTAAGCGCCTGGTAACGAATTATTTCATCTCGCCATTTAAATGTATCGGCATAGGATTGGACAATACTCAGCCATGCGTTAACATTATCCTTTAGGGGGTCGAATTCAGGTATGATGCTGTTAAGTGTTACAGAGCTTGTACTACTCACAGTTAAGTCTTCACTTCTCCGAGATACCTTTTCCCGCCTGTGTCGTCGAGGTGACGGAGTGCGGCCACTGCCACTGGAACCGCTGCTGGATGACCGGGCTCGTTTCCGCTTACTTTTTTTACTGCGTTTACCCATATTGCGCGCAGGTTACTTATGCCACTTCTGATGTTAGCGTAGACTGTAAATCAAAGCAGCAGTTAAAGACACAGTTCTTTATTCTCCGAATATCAAATAAATTCACATATAAATTATTAACATATCTACAAATACTTAACTTTAGAACGAATAACGAAGTTGACTTCCACAAATTCAGAATATGAATGCCCGGAGCTGCCCGTTGCAGCTTTAAAGTAAACTGTTGCGCGCTCATTTTTCCCGCGCAAATGTTGTCCGACGAGAGGCGAAAGAGGGCGCTTGCGTTGGCGCTGCTTCCGCCGGATGCCAAATCGACTTCACAGCATCGCCGTTGCCACGGTGTTGCCAACAAAATAGATGCACACTTTGGTACCTTGTTACTTTAACGCCTTCGCCAGATTGATTTCTACTCCAGATTCGCAATTCAAACATGACGTTAAAGTGACGAAGCACTAAAGTGTGCAGCTACTTATAATGTCGACCGTACCTTACTTCCAGAAATATCTCTTTAACGACCCTAGCGGTTTTTATTAATCTATATACTCCGCTTAAATAGCGATCCGCGGTTTTTTTTCAACGTTAGGTATTAACCAACACTCTTTTGGCAGCTGAAACTATTTTTTTTATATTTAACAAATACAGTCGAAAAGTGGTAAAGGTGTAGGTAGTTGAAAAAACAGTACCTATGTTTGCGGATAGCACAATAATTGACATTAATATTGTATCCCCCCTGAGTAGGGATACTTAATGTTAAATTCTACTTACATACATACATACATACATATCATGGGACAATGTCACACCAATTGACCTAGTCCCAAACTAAGCTCTAGGCTTGTTGTATGTTCTTGTTTTTAGAACTCTAATTCTGTAGCTCTGCCTGCCCCACTCAACGATTCAAGGCGTGAAGGTATGTACGTATGTATGTCTACATGTTTTAATTTTCTAAATTTAGGACTATTTATTTAGTTTCTGATTCTATGAGGTCTTTTACTCCCGTTACGGTGTATTTCGCCAATTTCAAGTTATTTATAGACACTCCTATGGACTTATTACATAAAAAGTCCATGAATATCACACGCCAGGACAACTGTTCGGTAAAAGAAAATTTTCTCCTGTGGAATAAACAGAAACTAGATCAAAACAGTATCAACTCAAAATCCTTGCTAGTTTTGTTTCAAGTTCACAGAAGTTGTAATAATGTTGATATTAAAATACAGTTGTATTTTGAGTTACTACTATTTTGATCTAGCAATGCGAATGTGGTTAACTCCACGCGCCTCTGTCAAGTCCGGTTATTTAGTTTACTATTTTGTAATGATAATTACCGGGATAATAGAAGGTATTTTAGGGTAGTTTAACGAACTTAAATGTCACACACGTGTTATATGTTATATTATTATTTATTCAATTTTAGGTAGCCAATGCGAGCCAGCTGCTGCAGGCGAGAAGAAAAGGAGCAACACTGGTAACAAAATTAAATTTATATTTCGAATACAGGACTTGGCGTACTATACAATGATCAGTAATCAATACTCAGTCTACTTACTTACTCACTGCCAACTAGATACTCTATTCAATCTAGGATGATGCCTGTGATAGCTCATATATACATTGTATTACACC
Organism: Acleris cristana; assembly: GCA_948252455.1. NCBI lineage: Eukaryota > Metazoa > Arthropoda > Insecta > Lepidoptera > Tortricidae > Acleris > Acleris cristana. The sequence goes on along the minus strand of OX411783.1, from coordinate 12,951,451 downwards.
TATTTCTTTATCTTTGTTCATACATACCACCTTGGTGCAAATCTGGCGACGCCGTTTAGTAATTTTAATGGTTAATCACCTATTTTTAAATACCTCGTTTGTGTATGTGATGGAAATTACGAAATACGGCTGTCAAAGGGATCATCCTACATTGAACTAAGTATAACCGTGTCATCAATATGTATAGGTATTATTAATTTTGTCCATTTTCAGAAACCGATGTCAGCATGCTGTGATATCCCGGAGTTGGGAGATTCCAGACCTCTGTCGGAATGCTCGAACCCCAAGCTACCAGGGCCGGTGAGCACCGTATTATAAACCTCACCGATTTATCAAAGGATCCGTTCGTGGATCTACGGATTTATCACAAGTCATTTATTTTATGTAAAAAACAATAATTTACCTTCAATGTTTTATGGTGGTTGGATTATTTTAAATTTGTTGTGGAATTTTTGAGAGAGGCAAACGAGCTTGCAGGGGTGTTTTTCTTTTTTAAAACTCACTTTTTGATTCATTGACGAAGTATTAACCGGCAAACTAAAGTTTAAGGCACACGAAATAGCTGAGCACTTTTTTGCCGTGTTATAAAAAACTTCAAACTGAATATCAAACGACAAGCATGACAATGGCAAAGACAAGGTTCTAAATGTGCACAACATTTTTTTTGGTGACTGTACCTACCGCTATGGCCTAGCTGCCTTGTCGACGAAAGCAGCGACCAAATTTAAAATGCATTTACTTAAAATGACAATAATACTCTAACGGAACTAATCAAGTAAATATCATTAATGGTCGAATGGACATTAGCAATATATTATATATATCGTTAGCTTTTAACTATTCTATAAGATTTTTAAATCTTCTGTTTACAACAAAATTACTCTCAATAATTCAGAATGTTTCTTAAATGGCCTGTTTTTTTTCCTTAGTGTAACGACGTCCAATGCATCTTCGAGAAATCGGGGTTCCTCACAAACGAAAACGCCCTCAACAAGGACGCCTACAAGACTCATCTGAGGAAGTGGTCCGAGAATCACAGCGGCTGGAGCAAGGCTGTCGACCGAGCCATAGAAGACTGCGTGAATAAAGACCTGAGGCAGTATCTGACCTATCCCTGCAAGGCGTATGATGTGTTTACTTGCACTGGAATAGCAATGTTGAAGGTAGGCTGCTTATTGGAAGAGAAACCTCGAGAAGCGGTGAATTTGCTGTTTGTAAGGCGACAGGCTAGATACGATCTGCGACAGTTAAATACTATATAAATCTATGGAAAAGGTTATGGAACTGGCGGGTGAAATTTTATAATTTCTGCAGTCGTTAACTTTTACAGAATATACTATAATTTTACAAATCTATTATTTAAAATGCTTGTATGTAGCTTTTTCATAAAAAAATGTTATACTGAGTAATTTTTTATAATTTTGAACTCTACAATAACTGATGCCTAAGGCAAAAGTTTGTCAGGTTTTAAAGTGCCATTTATTAATATACTAGCCGACCCGGCAAAGTTAGTACCGCCTCAGAATGATTCATTTGGGGCTAAGACAAAACCAACAAATCAAAGATCATAAAAATCGGTCCAGTCATACTTGAGTTATAAATGGTGTAACTAACCCGACTTTGTTTTATATGTATATACTTTTGAAACATACTGTGAGCGGCAACATTTAAATTAACTTTCTTTTTTCAGAAATGTCCGGAGTCTGCATGGAAGTGTTAGTGCAAAAACTGAATATTGTAAATTATAAGAGTACCTAATTGCAAAACTTCACCAACTCTTCATCATATGAACTGAATTAAAAAAAAAATCTCCATGATGGTTTTCTTCAAGATTGTAAAGGACAAAGTAAACGAAGATGTCTTGTATCAAAATATATTCACAGGTCTCATGTAACTCAGGTCGTTGTCCTGCTTGCCTACTCGACGTGTAATTGTCAACGCAAGGCCTCGACACTGATTCTTAGACCATGGTGATTGAACATCCGGACGCTGCGCCGACGTTTGATGACGAATTAATTATTTTGAATTAAGGTTATGCATCTTTTCAAGGATTTGAAAAAACTAAGCGTAGCTGTGACTTCGAATTGGGGATTTTGTGATCATACGTTTTGGGAGTGTCTCAAGGAAATATATTCGGTCACTCTGCATGTAATACCAAGATAAATAAATATTTTACTACTTAATTAAAACGTTTTCCATATTGACATTATTAATTTCTAAAAACTAAATCATGATAACGATATTGCGCAAAACAAAACGAACAATACTTTTGGGATGTCATGCCGAAATAAAGCGTGACTTATTAGATTCTGTCTTTGAAAATTTGTAATTTCTTTGCTCCTCAATGCTTATGATATCATAATTTCTGGTCTAGTCTAAGAACCTGATAGTTTTTACAAGTGATATCCACTGTTTTGCATCGATGAAGCTCATAGAAAAACGGCGTTGTTTTGAGAGACAGGTGAAAGAGGTTGGCTTAGCCCCTGTCTTAATCACGACATTGCGAAATCATTTGTGCTTTTCTTTTTAGGCATATTTTGTTTTAATCAAGAAACGAAAGAGAAGAAGATAAAACATAGCAACCCAAAAACTTTCCTTGCCTCTTGGACTACTTAAAATCACACACCTAATTTGCAAAATGAATATTTTGTTTGTTATGTAATCAGGACGCAGTTAATTAAATCCCCTTACGTGTTCAGACATACTTTGCTAGGCAAAACGTGAGTTATTACTTATTGGGAACAAAGCTACTTAGATTCTCACAAACGCATCTACAAACAAAGAACACGAATATTTAATAGGATTCTTGTATACATCGTACTCAGTAATTGCTACACCTAAAACAGTCATCGCTATGTTGCTGACATTGTTTTTAAATGAGCAGAATACCAAATATAAATATTTTTGGCTGTTAAATAACAAGTTCAAAAGAAAAATCAAATAGTAGTACCTACTCTTGACTTTAAAACGTAACATACAATGACTCATGAATTGCCCTTCTCTTTTCAGTACTTGGATTTTTACTTAGGTAGTCAAAACGAGTTAGATATAAGCAGAATAATATACCACGTAAATATTTTTATAATTCGTGTAGTTCCCATAAGTACAGGATAGTTAGCGTGGAAAAAAGGTGTCTGACGCAGAGACAAGGGAAATTTCAATATCCTCAAGTGGTAACTATCGCATTAACCAGAAATTGCTGAATTGCTGGTGATTGTGGGTGACGGTGACTGCTTACCTATTGGTGGTCCGTCAGCTCGTTTGCCTTTTACGGCTATCAATGAAAAGTTTGGGTGAAAATTGGATCACGTGACCACTAACTTTTTTAAACTCTTTATTTTCTTACCGTATATTTTTGTACCCGACCAGGGCACTTCAAAAAGATATTATGTTATGTTATGTTATTAAGTCAAACATTAATGTCCAATGTACATGTATAGATTGAGATCACATCTCACTTCAAGCTTGTATGGCACCAATGTCGAATTTCATTTTAAGGATGCGGCCTTTCTATGTATTGGTAAAGCAAGTATTTCAATGATTTAAAACAAATTTGATGCACACACGTCACGACGACGACGGTCGCTTTGCATCATTGGACCAACTATTTACAACTCAGTACCGACCAAAATCAAAGACTGATACAAAAGTGATAGTATTTTTAAAAACAAGCTAAAATCGCTTTTGATTGACCGGACATGTCACAGCATTGATGAGCTCACTCAGAAGAATTCAAATTCAAAATTCAAAATATTTATTCAGTAAATAGGCCACACGAGGGCTCTTTTACACGTCGGTAACATGAGTGAATCTACCAGCGCTTCGGACAAGACCATCATTGCGGAGAAGAAGCACCGCAAGAAACTCCAGCAGAAGGTCATTTTTTCAATCATAATAACATACCTAATAATACTTAAAAGTAAGTTACATTAAGTAATAATAAGGTAATAAAGTAATAAAGTAATAAACAATAAATTCTTCAATAATAATAACAAGAGATGACGAAGGATCATTGACCCAACAAACTAAAAATGCAGTAAGTAATAGCACTGATGACATTTATAACTAAATACTTTTTAAAGTACTTAACAATTTGTAAATCTAATATTAATATGTCATAATTAACGGACTAATTATTTTAATTAAATTTAAATTGACTTGTAAAATTTTATTGTATTTTTACCAATAAATTCTGTATTCTGTATTCTGTATTCGTGAAAGTTGTTGATTGAGTTGCGATTGTGATCTATTTCAATATGCTTACACACAAGGTTAAAGCGATTTAGTTGTACACCCTTAAACGTTATCATGTAGATTTAATTAGTTCAAGTTTAACTTTGTTTTATAGTCGTTTTCTATTTGATTCTTGTTATTATACACTTTGGGAGGTATTAAAGCACGTTCGGATTATACCCTCTAGCTCAACCTGCCGTGACCTATACGTGATTTACCAATTTTCCCAACCCTTTTGAGATCCGTGTTCAAAAGTTTACAGACTCGTTAAACTAATTACGTTAAAATGTTACAAGCGATATGTAACATTAAGTAGGTAGGTACTATTAACTATTATAAAAACTTAATCGACTGTTTAAGGCTTCTGATTGTTTTTAATGTCAGAAGAAAGAGAATAAAACTAAACAATGCAATACACAAATAATCGTAAACAACCTCCTTAAACCAATGTTGAATATTGGTTCTGATGCATTGTACCAGAAAATACTCCTTTGATACTACATACCTAGATGACATAATTACTTACTTAAAGATTTACTTGCATATTTATGCCGTGTGGTGCCGGGTTTAGAATGTTGCCACTCCATGTCTTCCCGTGGATGTCGTAAGAGACGAATAAGGGACTAAAGGCTGTGTAGTGCTGTTAGGCGATGGGCTTGCAACCTGTCACTAATACATTGGATAACATATTAGCCTGGTTGTGCAAAATGTGGTCACAGAATTATCAACAAGTTTTTGGAGTTGTTGGTGAGTCTGTGGCTCTGCCTACCCCACTCTGGGAATGAAGGCGTGAGTTTATGTTATGTTATGTTTTGTAGATTTACTTGCATAAATTATTAAAGTTATATAAAAAAAACCGATCAAGTGCGAATCGGACTCGCGTACCGATGATTCCGTACCAGCGCACATATTATTATATACCGATTTGAATTCGATGTCAAATCAAATCAGAACGAGTCTAACTCACACCTGACCATTATTTTAGTATTTGTGGTTTTTCTTCAGGGTTTGTACTATAAATCATATCAAATTTGACGCTGATATGTTTTTACGTGTGGTTGCCGGGTTAGAATACCTAGTGCCACTCCAAGACTTTCCGTGGATGTCGTAAGAGGCAACTAAGGGAATAAAGGCTTGTAGTACTGTTAGGCGATGGGCTTGCAATCTGTCACTAATACACTGGTAAACATCCTAGCCTAACAGTGCAAAATGTGGTTACAGAATTATCAACAAGTTTTTTTTAGAGTTGTTGGTAATTCTGTAGCCCTGCCTACCCCACTCTGGCTGGGAATGAAGGCGTGAGTTTATGTGTGTATGTATGTATGTATGTGTATGTTTTACCGCTATTACGATTCTTCAAAAAAAATACGTTGGAATAAACGTTTCATGTACGGGGAACAACTTTATCATTTCACTTCGTTTACTTTTTTGTATTTGTTGTGTTGTATGTGCAAATGTAAAAAAATGGTAAATTCCCTAAACAGGTCAGTTATCAAAGAAATACGTAAAGATACTACAGTGAAGCATAATTACGAGTAGGTATCATCTTAGTGCTTGACACTCGGTCCTAACGAGCCTAGAATCTAGATGCAGGAAAACTATGTCACGCCTCTCGGGACGTTAACGAGGATGCAACTAACGATCAATTTGCAGTTAATTGCATACAATACGTTTGCATCGAAATCTGTTAATTATTTTTCTTTAGTCCAAGTGGGAACCGAGCCCCTTGCTACTAGTGTTTCTATTCGTATCGTTTTTAAACCAACCGCGTCACTGGTAGATCACGTGACTTTTCGTGTCACTAGTAACATTTTGGAATGTTATATAATCTTACGTGAGTTTGACATGTGTCACTCTTAGATAATACTGAATATTACATGCTAATTCGTTACTTGCTCATTGAAAATCGCAACTCTACCCAATGTTTTCACCTCTAGTTTTTAGCTCATTGAAACTTACGTTATTCCAGCGGGCCTATTATGGTTGCGTTTATCGCGTGACAAACAGTGTATAAAGCATCCGTCACTCTCGTACTTACATACTTATACGTGTCAAAAAGCGACGGATGTTTTATCCACATTTTGTCATGCGATAAACGCAACCATATTAGGCCCGCAGTGTGCAAACTGCATCCGTGCGATAAATGACACTGTTATTATACGAACGCATACTTTTGCAATTTAGAAAAACTACCGGAAATAGGTGCATGTTATAAATGTAGGAGATATAAATAATGACGAATCACAATGCTCTGCATGTAGTATTAAATAAACTGCATAACACGTTGCGTACCCGGTGACCTATTAGTAGAGGAGTTGTATGAAAATTTGTAGGTGATAGGTCAAAATAATTCCCACAAAGACAGAGTTTGTTTTTTTTAGTTCCTTGTTTGTATCTTTTTGACATACTAAAAATATAGAAAAATATAAGTGTGCAAAACGCGTTTTTTTGAACGCCAAAATTTTTTACGTCAAAAAATTTAAAAAATATTAAATATCGTGTGTGGTATCAAATTACAGGAAATCACACACTAAAAAAGGTTATGAGATTGATTTTATAAACCAAAAATAAATAACAAAGTGGTGGATGAAAAACTGAAAGATTTTTCAATATAGAAAATTATTTTGTACATTGAAATCTCAACTAAACTATTATAGTTTTACACATCACAATTCGTTTTATAAAAGAAAAGCATATTTAATTGATGAATATTTTTATTTATATTAATGTAATATAAAAAATAGAGGCTGTATATTAATTTAAAAAGTTTTATCAATGATAAACTCATTCCGGGACTGAGTCGTCAACGTGACAAAATGTCCAGTGGACGAATTGTTTAATGGTCTTAAGTAAGAGTGTCAAAACGTACGTACGTAACGTAAAATGTATAAAACGTTTATGCGTAAACGTAAATGTTTTGGTGACAAATTGCTAAAATGTATGCTAGTTAGAATGTGTACATGACAAAATGTCCAAAGCATTAAATGTATCATGGTCAAAAAGTTAAAATGTCAAAATGTCCAAACGTCATAATTATTCGTAAGAATTTGAATAAGTACTAAAAAATTTATATTGTCGTGTAGTAGGTGTTGAATAAAGTCGAGTGCTGAGATATGGTACAACTTACTAGGTACTTAGGAATAGCACTACATGGAATTTTATGAAACCGGTGGCTTTTATACATAAAAATTAATATTAAAAAAAATAGTAGCGAAAGCAAATGTTTTAACAAAAACTAGCCTCTTAAAGAAACAAACAATTAAAAAGGTTCAAACTTAAACAGTATCACGACACCTACACAATAGCAAACAAACATGAGCATTCCCCTGATCATTGTATGTTGGCTTGTACGTTTTAACATTTACACATGCTGTTACTTTTTCATTTTGGCACTTGGGTTATTTTAACACTTACGTATTTAAACGTCTGCACATTTTGTCACCTATTTATTTTGAAAATTGTACGCTTTAACACTTACACACTCTGTCGCATTTACATTTTGGCACTTGGTTATATTTACACTTACGTATTTAAACGTCTGTACATTTTGACCCCTATTCATTTCGACACTCACTTTATGGGCACTTAACAATATATCCCCTGGATATTTTGTCACGTTGACGACTCAGTCCCAGAATGAGTGTAATTTATAATATGGAAAAGCACAAATATCATCAGGTTTTGGTGATTTCTTTCAGCGATGTCTTTTAAAAATACAAAATGCCAGACATGAACTGTATCTTGTGCTCTGAAAGTGAAAACGAAAGTTCAAAGTGTGTAAAATTGACTACCAAAGGTATACAAGGTATCATCAGTGCAAGTAAAAATCGAAAAGACAGTATCCATGAGTTAAACCATTGCCTGATCATCCCGTGAGTGTCCATGTCGAATGCCGCCGTTTGTACCTAAATCCCAATAATATCAAGAGTGAACTGAAATCAAAGTTGCATATTCAGGATGAAGCAAGCACCAGTAGAGTATTACGGTCGGACATATCTAAATTTACATTTAAAGAACACTGTTTGCTTTGTGGTCGTTTTATTACTGACAGTGAGAAACGTTTTAAATCTAGCGTTAGTGAAGTCCGTACAAAAATGTTTCAAAATTCGGTAATGAAGGCGTGTAACTCCAGAAATGATTTATGGTCAGCAGCACAAGCCATTTATCACCAGGCATGCATTTTTTGGGATAATTACGACAATTGCGATATTTTTGTAATTCAGAGTCTTCTTACTAAGTTTCTGGTAATCTAAGACAATATTAGATACTGTTTGACCTTAAGTTATCACATTAGTTATTTCATCATCTTTGGAAACGATAATGTTACCAGAAAAATGTTCTAGCTTCTGCAGCATCCTCACATTAGTATATGGTCCATTATCAACTGGCAGGAAGTCTTTCATTTGAGTCACCAGCTGCTGGACAGAAACAGTCTCATCATTTTCTTGAAACCAACTACATACGCCCAAAAAAGGGTCATGTTTTTTTTGTCTGCAGGTCATCCAAGAGACTTGCTAGGTAATATATCTTGGAAACCAATGTACTTCTTTGGGACTGGGTCACCTTTTCGAAAATTTACACTGCATGCTTGATGATAAATGATATTTGTGCTTTTCCATATTATAAATTACACTATTGACAATACAAAAAAAAAACGCAAATCTATTTCCCACCATTCGAGTACATACATCCTTACTGCACTCTGCACCGATCTCTATAGTACAATAGTTTTTTTTAATATTCTGCCAAGCAAGTTTCCTTTGAGGTGCGTTGAGTTTATAGATAAAAAAAAATATATACAGCCTTTATTTTTTATATTAGATTAATATGTATAATTAAAAATACTCATGAACTAAATATGTTTTTCTTTTATAAAACTAATTTTGAAGTGTAGAACTATAATAGTTTAGTTGAGATTTCAATGTAAGTACAAAACATTTTTCTACATTGAAAAATCTTTCAGGGTTTCAGCCACCACTTTGTTATTTATTTTTATTTTATAAAATCAATCTCATGACCTTTTTTAATATTCTGCCAAGCAAGTTTCCTTTGAGGTGCGTTGAGTTTATAGATAAAAAAAAATATATACAGCCTTTATTTTTTATATTAGATTAATATGTATAATTAAAAATACTCATGAACTAAATATGTTTTTCTTTTATAAAACTAATTTTGAAGTGTAGAACTATAATAGTTTAGTTGAGATTTCAATGTAAGTACAAAACATTTTTCTACATTGAAAAATCTTTCAGGGTTTCAGCCACCACTTTGTTATTTATTTTTATTTTATAAAATCAATCTCATGACCTTTTTTAGTGTGTAATTTCCTGTAATTTGATACCACACACGATTTTTAATACTTTTACAAATTTTTCAAATTTCAAATTTTTGCGGTTAAAAAAACACATTTTGCACACTTATATTTTTCTATATTTTTAGTATGTCAAAAAGATACACACAAAGAACTAAAAACATCAAACCCCATCTTTGTGGGAATTATTTTGACCCCAAAGGCTATATCTCCTCTACTATATAATTAGTGTACCATTATATCGGATAAAGGCAGGATTATTAAACAGATAAGAATAAAATTATGTAGCGTGTTAATTAAAGAATTAGCTTTACATCCTTTGGATAAAATCACACCTTCTATGATACTGTAATCGTTGATCGTAAGACTCTGCTATAGTCACTCTTATTATATCTGGCCTGGATGGCTCCTATGTCTATTGGGCCTATTATCGATGTGGATAAGAGATCTGTCGCTTTTTGACCAGTATAAGTGCGAGTGCGACGGATGCTTTATCGACATTGATCCACAGCGTTCGTTTTTAGGGTTCCGTACCTCAAAAGAGAAAAAACGGAACCCTTATAGGATCACTTTGCTGCCCGTCTGTATGTCAAGACCCTTTATCTCGGGAACGCGTTTAGGTATCGAGTTGAAATTAAAACCATATACTCCGGTCTACAGTCCCTTGAAGCTGTGAAAAAATCAAACTTCTACATTTACGTAAAAAAAGATACGGCCGTTTATGTCGCCAAAAACGTGTATTTCGACACTCTCGAGGGAATCAAAATGTATAGGATATTTCCCACTGACCTAGAACTATGAAATTTGTCAAGTAGCACCGTCTTTTACTACAAATATAGGAAAAAAACTGAAATCTGTAATTTTTTAATTAAATCCCAAAAAAACAGGGTCTTTATGCAAGGAACGGCGGCGGTGCAAATTTTGAATTGAGTTAACCGTGTTATGTGCGGAACCCTGAGGCCTTATTGTCTAACGCACTCGCAATCACAATCGTTTTTATTTTGAAAATCGAAGGCTTGTCTGCATATAAAATGAAAACAATGCGGAAACCGTTGGAAAACGTACGTATGCGGCCGGCCGCGGATGTCCGAATGCGGAAAACGTATTCGGAAACCGTATACGGAAAACGAATGTATGTGGCCGGCCTAAAGAAGATCACGACTTGACAAAAGTTTACGAAGCAATACTGAGTTTTGCGTTTAGTTAATTTTAATCATGTTGTTATTTTCGGTTATTATGGAAAATATTTATAATTTTAATATTTTTATTGCAATCAACAAAAGAAAATTACGAAAACTGTTACTTTGTGAATAAAAACGCTACAATAAGGGACTCTCAAGATAATCTAAACCATTCATTCATTAAAGTATAATTGCAAAAACAAAACGTTTCATTCCATTCACTTGGTTTCGTATATCAAGAGGATTGCGATTATGATTGCGGTCGTAGTCAAAATGACTGTGTTACACAATACCAATGTTTTGAGGCGCTCGTAATCGGACTCGTAACCGTCTTTGAAGCCGATCGCGATTCCGAGTGAGTTAGACAATAAGCCCTCTGGGTGGGCGAGTCCAACTCGCCTTGTCCAGTTTTTTCAATTCTAATTAGACTTGGACTACCAGTTTGTCAAATTTCAGTGCAATCCGTTTAACAGTGAATGCGTGATTAAAATGCAAACATCCAAATAACTAAACATCCTCACTTTTTTTCTCTTTATTAAAACTTATAATACAACGTTACGTCTATTCTTAAGTTCATAACTGGCTAGCCTCAGCAGAGCCCCCGCCCGATACGACAGAGGGAAGACCAGAGCGCTGTTGCAGCCACCCACTTCACCTTCACTCTTACATTGTACATTGCACTCTGAGTGATTTGTTTCATGCACATTCCATTAATATATAATATACATCTTCCGGAGTATTACGACTGCACATCTTCACTTTTGACATTCATAACATTTTTAGTAGGAACATGGAATTTAAAATGTCCATATCTTTGCTAACATACAGCAGAGGGAAAGCAAATTGAACTATATTCAACCTAGGTTCCCTGTGACAGCTTATAAATATAAATTTGTATCCTGTCCTTAAAAAGTAGGATTTATATGCACCTTCTGGATAAGGTCACTCCATCGTCCACCTTGTCTCGATTAAGGTTAATAATAACCTATACTATGTAGAAAAAAACAACTTATATTCAATCCTATGCGACGCCATTTAATAAAATAGGCAATTATTGATATTAAAACGAGTCTTTCTTTCACAATAACAAAATTTTGGAAAAACATAACATACTATTTTCTCTCAGAAACAAAACTTTAAAATGGTAGCAGTCCCTTTCAATGACAAACGACCGAGAACGAACGAGTCAAGCGTATCTAAAACTAATTGTTAACATTGTTAATTGTTAGACACTAAAAACACAAAACAAAAGGAAAACTAATCACCATCGTTGCTTTTGCAAAACAAATAAACCCAATAAGCTTTTCTTGTGTTTGTTTTTAGAACCTGAAAACGAATAGTTTCGTTATTAATTTATATTTTAAAACGATACGTCATATTTATAGGACGACGTTTTTTTTATAAATATTTATGCTAAAGTATGTTCATTAGTTAACTTTCTTTCACGCAGCGAGAAAACAACGGATTGATTTGATTTTCTTTACAGAATTCTTACATACAACCTTAATTCTATTTCAAACTCAAATGAAACTTGCACACCTACTCGTATGGGCCAAGTTACAAACTTAACATTTTTTTATGCTTGGAAAATCTAGAAAGTGGTCTGGCTCCGCTGAAAACTTAAACCTGCGATATATTAAAACGAAAATTTTAGGACAAACAAACAGTTTAAAAAAATAAACGTAACTACTTACAAAAGTGTTTCGTTCTGTCCTACTCTGTCTTTGAAATAGACCAACGCGACAGATAAAGAAAAGCCGTAAACTCATGCACCACATTTTTTGCGTGTGGTAGGACCTTGTGCAGGGTCCGTCCGGATCGCTACCACCATCTTATCCATTAACCTACCGCCAAACCGCAGTGTTCGCATTGTTGTAATCCGGTTTGGGGATAAGATAGCCGGTGAAATGACTAGCATAGAGGCATTCCATCTTAGTCCTCAGGGTTGGCAACGCATTTGCAGTCTTAGGATTGCAGTCTTGTGAATGCGAATGTCTATGGGTCACAGTTTCCACTTACCATCAGGTGGCCTGTGTGCTCGTTTGCCTTCTCTATGCCATAAAAAAACGACTCTATTTTTATGTAAAAATAAATGTATCTCTCTTCCTTCTTCTGTTTCCTGATTGTCTCCATCGTTCAATGATACTAAGAAGCTCAACCTTATAAGGCTAATGCTAACAAAACTAAAGACCGCTCGTAACCCTACTAACAAGGCGTGTAATAACCACTAGATAAATTAGCCGGTGGCTCATCCCGCTTCCTCTATGGCGACACCTTGATCAACACAATGGCTGACCTCAAGCGCAGGCGCAGGAATGGTATATAACGCTCCGGAGCCGCGGCACTGCCACTCCACAAGAAACCATCATGATTAGAGCTTGTGTCTTGTTTGCTGTGTTTCAGGTGAGTGATACGTTGTAAAAAGTAGCGCTGAGGGTTCCATACTTATTAAAATTAGTTTTCGATAAAATGGTTTTTTTTTTCGGGAGTCTTTTGTTGTTTTTTTTTATCATAATGTCTTTGTTTACGTAATTATTGATAATCATAACGTAAACTTTTCAGAATTTCTTACTTATCTAACGTGTAGTTAAGGCTACCTAGGTTAAGTTTGATTAATAAAAATCCTGAAAAAATTATGTGTCTTAAAAATTCGTTATGACGTGCGATAATTTTAAATTGCTTTAATCGCACTAATATTCTATTTCTGGGTGGTGTGGCCCTCCGGGCCGGCTGCAAATCTAACATAACCGAAGCCTACCTATATATTCTACATACAGGAAGAAAATTTCCACAACCGTAAATACTAATGGGACTACGAGAAACAATTTCTCCCTCATGGTCCCATTAATGGGACAAAAAAATGGGACTAAGAAAAAACGGGGATATTTATAAGCGCTAGACGACACCGTCCGGCACTTTACGTCAACCCTATATATTTTCTCGTCTAGGGCCAAGGGTACCTAATATCCCAACAAAAAAAAAGCTGTGAGATGGTTAATCTGACTGCAGCGAGTTACTAAGTCTACGCGAATGAAGTCCCGGCATTTTATGTACACATCGTAATTATTTCAGATTTTTTTCTTCACAATTTTGGAAGCAACGAATATGCTATTTTTTTGATTATGAACTGAAATAACGCGACAGAATTAAACCTGCATTAAAATTTGCAAACTAAGCTTTTTATAATGATATCACACTTGTGGAAGTTCATATTTGAATCCCACTGATAATCTCCACTGATCATTATTTAATTCGTAGGAGTGATAAAAAAAGTTATTTCTTACTAGGGAGTAATCGACCTTCCCTATATCGAAATCGTTTCGAATCGTTTTAGTCCCTCAAATTTTAATAGAAATCAGTTGATCCGTTTCAGTCCCTATTACCAGACAGACAGAAAGACAAAAAATCTAAAGACGGTGATTGGGCATCGTATAAATAGCAGTTTTCACCTAAATTTTGACATTTATTTTGAAATCACAGTTCAATTTTATTCAAATAAAACATTTCAACCAGTCAATCTGTCAACATTTTTTTTTAATGTTAGTTCATATTGTTTGATTGTATAATTAATATGTGTACTATTCACATGGATTGCATGTAGGATGTCAATTCACAATAATAATATGCGTTGTTGAAAATATCGCGTGAGGCGTGGTATTAAATAATAATGCATACACACATTATACACTTGGTCGCACTTGTTACCCTGAATCATAATAAATAATATGCGATAATATTTTGTTTTATATAATGGTATTTTTTTGGTGCGTTTGTTTTGTGATTTTGAAGTAATTTACTTAGGTAGTTTAAGTTTATCAGCGGTTTTGAGGATATTAAAGCAATAAAGTAGGCGTGACTACCGGTGAAATTACTAGTATAAAGGTATTCGATAATAGTCTTTAGTCTTCAGGGTTGACAACGTAATTGCAATATTGTTATAAACTTGACAATGCAAGTGTCTATGGGTACGTCAAAAGTTTTCAAAGGCTGCGATATGAGGGTATCACTTGTATGTCCCCGTTTGAATAATAATAATATATTTATTTCGAATAACAAGATCCATTTGCGTGTGAGTAACATGTCTTAATGTTAGTATTAGTGTTAAAGATTCAAGTTCAACATTAAAAGAGACTTTACTTCGTATCAATAAGGTGTAATTTTCTAATTTAGCAAAGATTTCCCCTTTATCAAAAGAGTTCTAATAGGAGCTCTACAATTAAAAATGTTACGTTTTTTCATTAAAATATTTTATGTTTAATTATTTAGAAAACGGTGTATTCTTGAATAGGATTTGTCTAAAATTAATAAAGCTTCAAAAGTATTTGCGAGGGATCAAATGGAGACAAAAAATAGAAGCGTAGTGTTAACTTAACAAATCAGGTAAATCGTTACAGAGCAAAGTTTCTGAGAAATATTATTTACGCTTCGTAATGAATAAATATTTATCAATCTGTCGCTTTAGTTACTTTATGCTTTTTTATCAAATCGTTATCTTTAATGTTAATTTGAAGCAACATGTTGATATAAATATTATAAAGAGGTTACATATTATTATGTAAATATTTAAATAAATTGCAAAGGACACGACGATTACTTAGGTACCTTACATATTGTCTGCCAACAGGCAGCAGTTAGAAAACAAAAAGGAAAGCAATTTCTAATGTTGTGTAAAATTTCAGGTAATTCTTGCACAAGGTCAGCTGCCGCATTTCCCAACAAACCTGCCAGCGGATTTTCCAAAAAAATGTTTGGGGCCTCCGCCTGTTGTTGTTGTAAGTTATACTTTCACATTATTTAGCTTAGATTAGGTCATGATAATGTTCCAGAGGGCTTATTGTCTAACGCGCACGCAATCACGATCGTTTTCATTTTGAAAATCGAAACCTTGTCTGCATACAAAATGAAAACAATTGCTCCACTTTGAAGCCGGTTGCGTTTGCGAGTACGTTAGACAATAAGCCCTCTGGTCAAACAGATGACAAAACGAGGCCACACGACAAAAGTCATCACTTCAACCCAAAGACGTCCACTGCTAAGGTTTGCGACAAGGACCGGTCCTGCGCCTTATGCATTCCTTGCCTTAGCCACTACGTCGGTCCACCTTGTTGGAGGTCTCTCTACGCTGTGTTTCATTCTACTCCATCGGCCATCTGGTTTGCAAGAAGTGCCCGCCCATTGCTACTTCTAGCATTTCTCAGGGCTATGTCCGTGACTTTGGTTGTCGCCGGACCTGCGCATTTGTGATTCGAACACGCAAAGGAATCATTCTTCATTGTCTTAATACTTACTTCACTTAGTCATAATTACAAGCATTATAGGCATTCCATCTTAGTGTCCAGTGTTGACAACGCTTAAGCAAACTTGAGATTTAAGATTTTATTGCCGTTGAGCTGCACACAGCTGAGCTGGACACATCCTGTGAGCGAATAAGAAGAATCTATCTTATCTTATCTTTTCGGATATACTTTGACCCTTTAGGATCTTTTGTGCAATTACCCTCTGACACAGCTGTTCGAACGTGCAGGTTTCCTCACGATGTTTTTCCTTCACCTTAAGAGCATCGGATAATGTAATTAAGTTCGAAAATCTCAGAACATGGTGACGAACACGAGTCGACCCTCTAAGCCACTAGGCCACCGACGCTCTTATGCAGAATCTAAGTACAAAGCTTATTTTGAACTCTGATTTTGGCAGTGTTCAAATAGTACTATACATAACCGATTCGTTCCATTCATCGTTAATGGTGTGATATTAAAGCTTTCTATATTTTTCCTTAATTATGAATTCTCAAGAAGGTTAAGGAATAGGTACATTTAGAAACCGACTTTTAACAAATTCGATTAGGTTATTTCTAATAAAGACTATTCGAAAGCGTCGTATTACGAACGAACGCTACCACTACCTTCTCCAGTAATCTACCGCTAAGCAGTAGTGTTTGCATTATTGTGTTCCGGTGTGGGCATAAGACAACCGGTGAAATTAATAGCATGTAGGCATTCCATCTCAGTCCTCAGGGTTGGCAACGCCTTTGTAGTCTCAGGATTGCAGTCTTGAGAATTCAAGGGTCTTTCTATGGGTCTATTTGGGGTATTTACTATCAATGCTCATGCGCATTGTCATTGCTATAAAAATAAAATGCCAAATCTAGCCGACTTTCAGACTGTGAAATGCTTAAACAGATATATATCACCATACCTTTCACTGCCTAGAGCTTGTCAACTTAAAACACTTCCTCATACAGCTGCAGTTGTTGTCCTAGACTTACTACTACAATAAATTATATTTTTCACATCACCTATTCGGAATCGGGACTTTTCTTCCCTGCTAGGAGGGAGCAAAGTGGCACTTTTCTGTTCAAGGACATTTAGTTGCAAACTCGACTAGATTTTTTTTTATTTGCACATAATTGGTTTCGTGCTATATTACTAGGATGATGATGATGATGATGATGACGATGACGATGACGATTACGATGACGATGACGATGACGATGACGACGACGATGATGATGATGATGATGATGATGATGATGATGATGATGATGATGATGATGATGATGATGATGATGATGATGATGATGATGATGATGATGATCTTTTATTTTCCTCATAGGTGATGTGAAAAGCAGTATGTGTCATACGGTAGCAAAATTATTTCCACCTTGAGCGCTAACACTTGAATCCTTCACTACGCTCAGGATTCTATTTTAGAACTCAGGATTCAATGTACGCCCTCGCCGTAAATATGTCATTTTGCTCCCTTGTGACACAAATAACTATTTCCTTCCCAGGAGAAACCGCATGAATGCTGCAAGATTCCACCGTTCTTCGAAGATGAGGACTTCGCAGCATGCGGCTTCCAGAAACTGGACGATGAAGCCGCTAAGAGAAAACATGGACCACCTGATGTAAATATTATATTTTGTCAGCTCGCTACTTCGTTTGATCGTTTAATGATGTTTTTATACATTAGATTTCTCAGGATCGTAACAGGTGGAAAGAAGTGGTCTCTGGCTACCCCTGGGAAACAGGTGTGATTTAATGTATGTATGTACATTGTACCTATATGTTTTTGTCTGACTGTGTGATCTGTGTATCTGACTGTGGCGTCTTAACTCTCATACAAATTGACTGATACGAGCGCGCTTTACTTGGAAAGTTAGTTAATTCGAAATGGTTTCGCTGTTAAATATCAGCTCTAAAACTAGGAGTTGCCATTATATTAGGAGTTTCTATGTATATTTAACTAGCCGTCCCGGCGAACTTAGTACCGCCTTAGGATGTTTTTCTCGTATTTTATTTGCGATTTTTTACTCGTTACTCTGCTATTTGGGGCAAAGACAAATCCAACGAATCAAAGATCATAAAAATCGATCCATTTATTCTTGAGATATAAATGGTGTAACTAACCCAACTTTGTTATATATATATATGTATACATATATATATATTCCCGGTGAACTTGGTACCGCCTCAGGATGTTATTCTCGTATTTTATTTGCGATGTTTTAATCGTTACTCTGCTATTTGGGGCAGAGACAAATCCAAAGAATAAAAGATCATAAAAATTGATCCATTTATTCTTGAGATATAAATAATGGTGTAATTAACCTGACTTTGTTATAGACTATATATAGAGGTATAGATTAATAGTTATTGTTTCCTTCTTTTCCACTTCCACCTTATTTCTGCTCTATTTGGCCTCAACGCTGAAAAGAAGATTATGATCTTCATCTCGTCTACGTTACACCCACTAAGAAGTACTCGTACCAGGTTTTTAAATCATTAAATCCTTTTTCCAGTGCACTAAACAAATCTGCATGCTGAAGAAGTACAATCTCCTCCTCGAAGACGAAGGTATTGATGAGGAAGGCGTCAAGGAGTTCCTAAATAACTGGTCTTCGAAGAATGAGGCGTTCAAACCTGCGGTGGATGCAGCAAATGAACGGTGCATCGGGAAAAACTTAATTGGACCTCCGCAGATTTGTGAGGCTAACAAACTCGTGTTTTGCATCAGCTCCACAATCTTTGACGTAAGTAATCAGCACTCAGCGTCTGTATGGGCCTTACGACTTGGGGGCCTTCAAAAAAAGAGCTAACTCTTTTCTCAAAGGCCGGCAGCGCACCTGCGATTCCTCTGGTGTTGCGGGTGTTTAAAGGTCGCGATGATCACTTACCATCACTTGCTGGTCTGCCTCCTTTTTCACATGAAATAAAGTTTTCTTTTAACCTGACTGCTCAGTGGCCTTAGACAAGATGCATTGGAAGAACGTTATCGTTATCGAAAATGTATAGGGCTGACGTAAGCTGCCGGACAGTCGCGGTGAACGCTTGTGTCAATTCCAAAATGCATGCATGTTTCAGTTTTCCATCGGTTCAAAATGTATGGAGTTGAGCAGTCGACGCGATCAGTCATCTCATCAGTTTACATCAATCCTTATATATTTAGGCGATTTTCGAAAATCCATTGCCTTTTGATTTTATTTTGACTTGCGTCTTGATTAGACTCTCAGGAATGAGAGAAATGTTTTTGCGTGTGTTTATAAAACCAAAATATGAATAGTACTCTGTTGTCTATTGCTATCAGATCACACTCCTTTTGTAATCTGTCGGTATATTTGTTACGCCATAGAGAGGGAGTGATAGACAGCCAAGAACTATATTGCGATTCCTGTATCGGCACGGCTTGATAGATCTTGAAATTCAACATATCGTTGGATTGGTCTATATCCAAGGAATGTCAATGGCAATTTGTCTTAGATCCTCAAATTTTACTGTACCTACTTCTAAGTTTTTTCTGTTGAATTGATAAAAATATTCCCATTTTGTTTATTATTATCTAATCTTATTTTCTTTTCAGAACTGTCCAACTTGGCAAAAAACTGAAGGATGTACGGCCCTGAAGTCGCACATGGAGGAATGCAGACCCTTCTTTCCAAAGTAAAAGAAAAACCTAGCGTTAACGAAAATCACAAAGACAGTATTACATTGATTGAATCCAAAATTCCTGTGACGTAGATGTAAATATACAATTTTATGTAGGTACTTTTTGTTTCATTTACCTCTTTTATAACCCTTTTCCCAAGATACGTTGTAAGCCAACACTTGTTGGGAAAAGTTACGAGTCGTCGAGGGATTTACCTTTTAGTTCTGAGGCATGTTCGCAGTAAATTATTATACACCGACGTTCTAAGTTCAAAATAAATTTCGAACGTAATTAAGAGAAACATCTT